>CM062806.1:419539865-420057186 GCA_031772625.1 Pinus tabuliformis | reverse complement strand
GTCCAGTCGAGTGAAATCTTTTCCATCTTTCGTTTTCTTGTTTTTACTTTTTATAAATTTGCAAATGTGGATGATAAAGATTCCTAATACTGTCAAATTTGAAAGGCTATCTCGTTTGAGCAAAAATTCTGCGAAATAAAATAATCTAATAATTAGACTACGCCACTGTCATGATTTCCTGGGTAACAATAGATGTGCTGGGACATCTAAAACACTGATTTGCCAGATGTAAAAGCAGGATTTGAGTCGAACTGTCTAAAAAAAAGTTGCAGTTGTAAACCACAGCGTAATCTTCTAGTGCACGTTATCATATTATTAATGCGTGTAATGTAAATCTTCATCAAAATATTGATCATGATTGTAACAGCCTATCCTTTTCAGTGCCAAAAAAATCAAAGCATGATGGCGATAATGGAGGAAAAGGACTTTGCCTGCTTTCCATGTTATTGTCCTTTGATGAATTGGATTGCCATTGTTTTTCAAGAAGCTGTCATCCATTTTCGAGAACTCGAGTCACTCTCTTTCAGGCTTTCGGTGACATACGGGAGGATTAAGTCTCAAATTTCACATGATTTCACAATGTCACTGAATTTTGAGTTTTGTTTTGTTTTATTGCATTTTTAGGTTCAAGAATTTTTAAATTATTCATGATTAAAATATGACTGAGTAATTCAGAAATTCTTAGACATAATTAATCTTCTCAGAAACCTTCTATATTTTTGTTGGTTTCCTTGTTAATTTCCCTGTACGTTTCCTCTTGGGTATGGGAGTTTTTACACGAAATTGTGTTCGTTTCCCTCTTGGGTATGGGATTTTTTACTTGCAATTTTCTCTGTTTTGGCCCTTAGAGACCAATGTTCAATCCCTGCATACTGTTCCAGTCAGTAAAATTTATGTTAAAAATGGCGGGAGCATGTTGTCCCATGTCGCATTAGCTCTTTGCCATCATTTATTCAGTGTGCTGGGTTTGGGTGCATGCTCTACATTGGAGAACTCTAGGATGTGCGTGCATGCTCTACACTGGAGATCTTCCTTCAATTTGTTTTTCAATGATCCGCTATATCTGAGCGTTACAAATTAAGTTTTCAGGTTGTGAAATATCGTTTTTGGATTTTATTTAAAAAGAAAATGCTTAAATTTTTTATCCTGATGTTACTATAATAGTTTTTTCAAATTTGCAAATTATGTGAGGTACGTTGAAAATTGTTGAACTTGTTGAGTGTAAGTTTGTCCTTATTCTAATGCAACAAAATTTAGAATTTACATTAAAAAAAGGAATTGATGATGCAATCAAGTAATTTGTAGGTAATTTTATCTATTTTATTGTTATGGGATAATCGTTTTCAAGTTCATGTAAAAATTTTCTGAAAGATATTGGACATTGCTTTAATGTAAAAAGAGGTTTGATATATTTGAACAGATTTTAAGACCTTGAACTTAAGTATTTTAAGGTGGTTGATTTCAACTGGATTGAAAATTTTGATTGAGGTTTTGATGTAGATAAAAATCCGGGTGTCAATTTCATGCTATTTTATGAGTCTTTGATGTACAACTATCTCCTAAAGATCAAGTAAACAATGAGTCCCAATAGATTCCACCACATAGATAATATGTGGGTTAAGAGGTTTTGTATTTCAAAGTCAAGAATAGGTCTTCCTTAATTGTGATTTAATTATTAGCAATTATTAGGTGGATGGTGGAGATTTAGCATACATGGAATGTGCTAGAATATTCATAATAGTATAGCAATTATTAAGTGGATTGTGGAGATTTAACATACATGGAATATGCTGGAATATTCATAATAGTATAGATAGAATATGGATTAAGATTTATCACCAAGTTAGTTATGCTATTTTAAATAATTTATCTCAAATTAATTAATTGGAGAAAATGTCATACCAACATGCATTATATTATGTGGTATTCACCAAACATGGTATTTGCCCATGGTATTGTAACAAAAATGATTTAAAGTTAAGAATTTACATGATAAAGTGAGGTGAATATCCATACTTAAGCATAATTTTTAAGTCATATATTAATTATTTTTATTAATAATAATAGTAAATAATAATAATAATAAAGTTATAATTTAATTAATTTTTGTGTTATTTTTAATTTGACCAATATGACATGTATGTTAGGTAAATGTTTTGATGATTATCATGGATTGATGTTTATTGATATTGACATTTACCGGTTGTGGTAGTTACATAAATTTTATAGAACATTCATAAAAGATAACATACTTTGTAATACATATTAAAAAAAGTGAAAAAAATAGTAAAAATAAGTCACTAGTTAAAATGAGGTTTTCACTATATTTTGAACTCCCTTGTACCCAATGCTAAACTATCCTTGAAAAAAGTATTTTTGAACGTTATTATTATTTCACATAATTTGAAAATAGATGAAATGAAGAATTTTTAAGTAAACAAACAATTTTCTTGATGAACTGTAAGTGAGTACCACTTCATTTTATATTCACACATGTTTTGAATTAATAAAAATATTATAATGTAAAATAATTTCTTCGTTCATTCTATTCACAACTTTCTTCCATTCATACTAGACAAATTACTATTACTTTACATCAGCCATAAATGTGCCTATTTCAACTTATGGACAAATTACTTTAACTCAGTCATAAATGTGCTTATTTGAACATATCGATGTAGATTTAGGAATTTTGATTTTTTAATAAACTAATGGAACATTTAATTTCAAAAATATTTTTAATATTATACCTAGCCATAAATGTGTCTATTTCAATTTATGGACAAATTACTTTAATTCAATCATAAATGTGCTTATTTGAACTTATGGATGTAGATTTAGGAATTTTGATTTTTTAATAAACTAATGAAACATTTAATTTCAAAAAAATATTTTTAATATTATACCCATCATAGATGATTTGAAAAATATTTGAATTTCAAACCAATAAATAATATATTAAATTTAAATATTACATATCCATAGTTTAGTTAAATTAGAGAAGCCATTATGCATATTGGAATTGGAATTGTTTTTTTTTTTTTCATTTTAATTGATTTTGTTTCAATAATAACCTCTCTTTTTTTTCCATGGATACTTTAAAACAAGCCCCCAACCTCTAGTAACAAGTGCTCTTTGGTTCTCCATGGTAGGCCACTTACTTTATCAACGGTTAGAGGATCCATGTCCAATATTCAAACCATGAACGTAAGGGGTTTAGGGATTTTTTTTTTACAGTTATTTAAGGTTACAATTAAATGCTTGATTGTTAAGGTTACAATTAAATGCTTGATTGTTAGAGAGCTTTTTTTTAATGTGATGTTTAGGCTAGTTAACATGTGTAGTAGTAAATTTTTTATTTATAAATTGTTTTCATGTTTAATATTTTTAATGTTTAAAATTGAGTTATAATTTGAAAGATGAATTAGTGGGAATGAAAGGGTAGGTATATAAGCTAATTACTTTGTTATGAGGAGATGGTTAGTGTTAAGTATGTTGTTGAGTTAATTCTAGTTAAATAATATACCACTTTTAGTATGTAGCTGTATGTTAAAATATTTTAGGCGCTTAGCTACTTGAAAAAGGTTAAATACATTTAAAGGACTTTATTGTAACAATCAATTAAACTTCTGTGATCAATTAGGAAAACCCTGTGAATTTGCGTTTAACCGGTGTGAAATATTTTTTCCATCTTGTTCTTTTAACTATAACGCACCTTATAATGCTCTTCGGGTTAAGATAAAGCCGCGTTACAGTAGACTTATCTGGTTTAACATGCACGCCGGTCAAAGTTAAATTCGTGGCGTTATAGGACTAACGCTGCACGTCAACGTCACGAGGAGAGTTACACTCAAACTTATTTACTCCACAGCGCGTTAGCCTTAGAAGTCATAGAAAAACGTTTTCAGAAGGATTTGTTCACGTGGAGTACTTTAAAATCACGTGGAGTACCTTTCAAATATTTTAAAAAGAGTGAAGTCAAGATCCTAAGCTGATATAACGTAAAAGTTTATATGAGAGACTTTAAAAAAAAAAAATTAATTAAAGGGTTTGAGTGTGAGTAATTTATAAAGCTGTTTTTTTATTAAAAAATTTAGGGTTTTATTGAAAAGGGGTTTATAAATATTTTTAGCAAAAGAGGATTTTTTTTTAAGAGAATTTTTTTTTTGGAGAAATATGGACTTCTCAAATTTTTAGCCCCTCTTCGTATTGTTTAGATGAAAGGATTATGATGTGTGGGCCTTTAAGACGACAACAACTTTGCATCCACATAATGTTTGAGATTCTGCGAGTTTGGGTTTTGAGAACAAGCTCTCACTAATCAAGAGAGGGAACAATGCAATGGAAGAAAGACAAGAAGAAGAATACACAAGCATTGAAGCTTATCGAGCAAGGAGATTATGATCACATCTTTAGCAAAGGAAGCATGAGATACTTTGGCTACAAGCTATAAAGGTATGACCAAAGTCAATATTGTTAAGTTGCAGAATACTAGGAGAGATTTTGAAAGTGTGTAGATGAAGGAGACATAGGACATCATTTCCTTCATGAATCGAGTCATGACATTAAAAAATGAGTTAAAAATTTATGGTGAGGAAATTAAATATCAAAGAGTGGTTGACAAGTTCGTGAGATCTTTGTCTACCAAATTTGATGTTGTGTTAGCAACCATAGAAGAAGCCAAAGATTTGGCATCAGTAAGAGTTGATGAGTTGAGGGGATCACTTCTATCGCATGACGCAAGGATATAAAAAATAAGGATTCCACTTTAAAGACCCCTTTCAAAAGTAAGGTTTTTATTTCAAGAGATAGAGGTTGAGGCAAAGGCCGAGGTTGAAGATATCGTGGTGAGAGAGATGGTTGAGAAGAGCATGAACATGAAAGTGGAAGAAACTACAAAAGCTTCAATAATTATCAAAGAGTTAACAAATCAAAGGTGAGATATTATTATTGCAATAAATTTCACCATTGTGCTCATGATTGCAGGAAGAAGATAAGTGATCAAGGGAACCAAAGAGCTAATGTCACTATAGGGAGTACTAACTCCATATTCCTAGCTTTCCATACCATGAATGAACGTTCTGATAATGTGTGGCTATTGGATAGTGGTTGCGGTAACCACATGACATGCAACAAGAATTTGGTTGCAAATTTGCATCAATTTGTGAAAACAGAGGTAAAGTTGGGGACTCACAAGACTGTGGATGTAGGCGGAAAATGAGTGGTCAATATTGTGAACAAGTAGTGGGAGCTAAAGACAATATGAGAGGCATATTATGTTCCTAGTGTCAAACTTAATTTGATAGGTGTTGGTCAATTGACACAAAAAGGATACAAAGTTATCTTTCAAGGTCAAGAATGTGTTATACATGACAAGCCTCCAAACAAGCATTTGATAGTGAAGGTGTAGATGACAAACAATAAACTCATTCCTCTAATTATGAATATGGTGATGAGGCCACTTTTTTTAAACTTGCATGTCCTAATGATTATTGGTTATGATACTTTCGATTTGGATACTTGCACTTTTTTGGTTTAAGATTGTTGCAGGAGAAATATATGATGAGATGATTACCTCCCATCAAATAAAATGTTAGTACTTGTGAGTGTTGCACCTTGGGAAAGAAACAGTGTGAAATTTTTCGAAAGGGAGTTGCATATCAAGAAAATAAACCTCTTGAGATAGTGCATACAGACTTATTTGGACCTATAAGGACACATTCATTTGGTGGAAGTAGTTACTTCCTCACTTTCATTGATGACTATAGCAGAAGGACTTGGGTTTACTTCTTGAAGCTGAAGTTTGAAACTTTTGCAAGTCTTAAAGTATTCAAATCCTTAACAAAGAAGCAATGTGATCGAGACATCGAGGCATTGAGGTTAGATAGTGGTGGAGAATATGATTCAAAGGAATTCCATTATTATTGCAAACAACATTGAATGAAAAGATAGTTTACAACCATATACACACTGTAGCAGAATGGTGTAGCAGAGAGAGAGAAACTTGATGAAAGGAAGAAACTTGTCAAATGAGTATTGTGCAGAAGTAGTTGCATGTGCTATTTATGCAATCAAGAGATATCCCACAAAGAGTATGATGAAAAAAGTACCAGAACAACCATGGTCACGTATGTCTTGCAGCATATCTCATCTCTGAGTATTTGGATGTGTAGCTTATGCACATGTGCATAACAAGAGAAGAGGCAAATTGGATGATAAAAGTGAAAAATGCATATTTACTAGTTATAGTGAGCAATCAAAATCATACAAATTGTATAACCCTATCACAAAGAAGACCATGTAATTAGTAAATATGTTGTGTTCAAACAACAAGAGTCATGGAATGGAGCTATAGACAAAACATTTGACTCACAAGTGCCACTTGTGGAAGAATATGATGTAGCAGAAAAGGAGTAGCAAGAATCACAGCTGAAGACACCAAACACAAACACACCAACAAGGACTCGAAGAATTTTAGAGTAACATGGATCTTCAAGAAAATCAATAGGTCAAGATGTTGATAAATGAGAACAAGAAATTCTAGTTTAATTTGTCCTTGAATTAAACTTAGAATAAAAATCGAATTATATTCTCATAGAAACTTGTAAATAGTTAATTAAGTTTAATTAACTTAATTATCTTAGTATTTTCGAGTTGGAAGTCTTTCTATAGTCATGTATATGTTCTCCCTAAATTTTAGGGGTCTAGTACGAGTTTAAATTGAGTTAGAAATTAGATCACTTAGTTTACTGAGTTAACTTAAGTTAAATTAATTCCAAATTGTCTTTGGAACTAATAGAGGACTAAAAGTTAGTTGGTGTAGTAATGCATCCACTAGTGCTACTCCATTTAACTGAAGGTCCCTCATTAGAAACTCATGCATGTCAGTTTAGAGAAAGACCGAGTTGAGACTAGAGTGGAGGGACAATGTTAAATATCATGCATGCATCACAGATTGATACTATGTTTGGATTGGGTAGTTTTGGAAGCATGGATTCCCTTTAAATATGTGCGATTCATCCCAGGAATTACACAAAAGAGATTAGGATCTTGGAGAGATGCACAATTGGCTAAGTGTTGGCCAAGATCTAGCTTGTGAGTTGAGAGAGTTGATCATACTTGTGCAGAATTGTTCTAGTGAGAAAAAGATTTGTATCTTCACTCATATTTCTGATATATGAAATAAAGATAGTGAAGTTTTGTGAAGTGGTTTTCCCGAGATACACCTTATGTTATGTCCCTTTGTTTTATCTTCTTCTCCTTCATATTGTTTTCATCGAGCTATTGACTTGTGCTTGTTGATAATAGAAGTAGATTCTTGTCTTGTGCTTTAGTGCATTGCATGAGCTTGTGAATCTATATGATTTTCCACATTTTATCGGAGCTAATAATAGTATACTAGAGGATAATTCAAAGTTTCGAGTTTTGAGTTTCAAGTGAAATTCGAATTTGCAATACATACTTTACGATCAGCAGATGGCATTCTATTGTTTGTAGCTCGAGTATGGATTGGAAGGAAACTTGAATTTTATGGCATGGAGGGAAAAAATGGGGATTTTTCTAGTGGATAATGGCTTGAAGGAATTTTTTGATAAAGAAATTCCTAAGTGAGAAGCATCAGATGCACAGAATTTTGCTGAATGGAAAAAGTGTGTGGTGAAGTCGAGGTGGATAATCCTTGATGGAGTTCGAGACCACATTGTATCGAGTCTCCATGGCAAAGAAACTTTATATTCTATGTGGAAAACATTGAGAGACTTGTATTAGAACAACAGTGACTAAAGGAAATTGGAACTAAAGCACATGTAGAAAATTTGTATGTAGGTTAACCCGATAATGAAATATAAATCAAAGCATAATACTATAACCTACTTCTACTATCAATTTGCGGAAGCTTAAAGATCGAGCTAAACAATATAACTAGAAAAAGAAGAATCAATGCATAATACACATGAAAATAATTTGAGGAAAGCCTTAGCTAAAAACCCCACTATCTGTATTATCATAAGTTGGAAATACATAAGAATCATAGAAAGCCTTAGCTCTCACAGCTAGCTAGCTCTTAGTACAATCCTCACAGAAACACACAGGCAATCTTGGCTGCTCTCCAACCTTCCTCTCTGCCCTCCAAGCTCCTATATCCTTGTGTTGTTCCTCTGGGATGATTCACCTTCAACTAAGTGGAACACTTTGATCTCACAGATTGTAAGAAGTGCACAATCCTTAAGGAATGATTCCTTGACTGTATGCATGAGTTTTCTTTATAAGAAAACACATGCAACTCATAGTACACTATCCTTGACTTTAATCTCAACTCGGTCTTTCTCAAAATAGACATGCATGAGTTACTGATGAGGGAATCTGCAATTAATTGGAGTAAACTAGTTGAGCGCATGCATGTATCAACTGACTGTTAACTCTCTATTAGTTCCTCAAACAGTTTGGAACTAATTTAGCTAGACTTAACTCAGTAAACTGAGTTAACTAATTGAAACTAAACTATAACTCAATCTTATCTCCTCAATTTAAGGGATAACTCATGCATGACTTCGGAAAGACTTCTAACTTGAATTTCTCCAACTAATTAAGTCAAAATAACTTAATTACTTATTTCCAAGTACATGTTAAGACTAAATTTGATTTTAATTCACAATTTAATTAAAGGAAAAATTAAATTGGAATATTCTTGTTGCCACATTTCAACACTCCCTCTCAATAAGAAAGGGAGTATCTGCCACCCTGATCCTGTCTCTATGGATGTCAAATTTACACTTGGACAATGTCTTTGTCAAAATGTCATCATCTTGCTCCTCTATAGAAATATACTGCACCAACATGATCCTCCCATCATCAGCAGCTTGCTTTACCTTGTAAATCCAATGGGAACTCATAACTGACTTGTTCTCCAGTCTTAGAATCACGTCCCAAACACAGTTACGAACTATGGAGTCACACTCCTCCACCATAGCATCAACCCGAATCGGTTGTTTCACTTCTTCCTCAAAGGAAGATGGCTTGGTCTCAACATGTTCCCCAACAAGGGCCATGTATTCAGTGTGCCTCCCAAGTGACCTCCTTTGTCTGCACTGAGAATATGGTGCTCCCACATTCTCTCTCACATCCTCCAAAAATCTGTCAACTTCTCTTGTGCACTTCTGTCCATCTCTAGAAGAATCTGCTTGAGTGCATGTCTCCACTCCTAGAACCTTTGCATGCAGCTACTCTAAGTCAATCTAAGACTCCTCCTCCTTAGGAACCAATATTTCCTCCATAGCCTGTAGTTCGAGCTCACTCTTAAGGGAAGCTCGCATGGCCTTTTGCTCATCAAAATTGAGATCTCTGCAAACTACTGTCCTTCGATTGGTAGGAAAGTACACCCGATATTTGTGAGGTGTATGAGTGTACCCCACAAGTATCTTCAACTTTGCTCTCAACTGAAGCTTCTTCCATGCATCCTTTGTCCCATGGCAATATACCGATGAGCCAAAGATCCTAAAGTGACCCACATTTCGTCTCTTACCAGAGAAAGTTTCCTCTAGTGTCTTCATCACAAGTATGTGATGTGGGCTTCTATACTACAAATAGACCATTGTGTTGCATGCCTCATCCCACATGTGAAGTGGCAGGCCTTGGTCATGGAGCATTGCTCATGATTCCCCTACAATAGTTATTTTCTTCCTCTTCACCACCCCATTGTGCTGTGGGTTATGAGGTGATGTCAACTCTCGTTTCATTCCTTCCGTTGCACATGAGTCCTTAAACTCTTGAGAGACATATTCTCCATCGTTGTCACTTCTCAAGCCCTTGTTCTTCTTCCTTGGGTCTTTCTCGACCAAAGCTGTGAACTCACAAAACTTTGTGAAAGTTTGTTCGTTTTTTTGCATGAAATAAATCCAACATTTACGAGAATAGTCATTAATGAAAATCACATAATACCTTTGCTTCGTTGTGGATGTCATCGAGAATGGTCCATGCACATCATTATGAACTCGTTCTAAGATAGCCTCTGCTCAACTCTCTCGATCATGAAAGGAAGACTTGGTGTACTTTCCCAAGGTACAACCTTTGCATCTATCAACTTGCTCAAGTTTACCTTTAGGAAGTCCTGTAGATATCTGTTGCATTATCTTCAAAGCCCCATGATGCAAATGGCTGAACCACCTATGCCACAACTCGCTAATGTCTTGGCTTTTTACCAATTCTACTTTCATACTCAATCGTGCATAATCATCTACCTCTAGTTTATAGAGATTCTTCACCTGCATCCCTATCCTCTTGGTATGACCCATGGCTATGTGTCTTAAGAATGCCTTTCCTTTACTGAAGACAATAACATAGCCTTTGTCCCCCAACATCGTGACCGATACCAAGTTCTTCCTCAGTCCAGGCACATACCTCACATCTGTCAAGGTGATAGGAGCTCCACGCTCCCTCTAAAAGGCAACCCTACCCACTCCTAAAACAATATACCCTCCGTCGTCACCCATATCTACGTGCATCTTGAGGTCTTTCTCCTCCATGGCACTGAATAACTTTTTATCGTTAGTCATGTGAAATGAGGCTCCACTGTCAATATACTAAACACAACCCAACATCAATGACACCATGAATGCGACGAGGGTAAAGTCCATTTCGAACTGAGAGGATAATGCCTCACCTTCCGATCCTTCTGAGGATCCATTCTTGGACTTCTTCGATGGGAAATTAGTCGCATACTATCCCATCTCATGACAATTAAAGCATCTCACTTTAGACTTGTCACCCTTCTTCCCTCCATGAGAAGAATTTGATTTGGAATGGGAAGCCTTCCCCTTCCCTTTCCTTTCCTTACCTGCTAAGGACAGATTCTCTTCATCATCATTCTTGGATGAAGAACAATCTCGTGTGCTCCTCCTGATCTTCTCCTTCATAAGATCCGACCACATTCATTCCCAATCTGGCAGTTTCTCCCTTCCATTCACAGAGTCACAGTAGTTATTCCAACTCTTTGGAAGGCGAAAGGAGAGTGAGGCTCACCATATAATCATCGACAGTAGTTATTCCCACACTACTAAGCTCATCTCTGTAGGAGGTGAGCTTGCTCAAATATGTGGAAATAGTATCGCCCTTATCCATCTTGATTCTTCGAAGCTTATCCTTGAGCGCCAATTTCCTCTCGTCTCTACTTTTCTCGTAGAGGTCCTTCAGTGTCTTCCACATTGAAAATGAAGTATCCTTCCCATGGAGACTCAAGAAATATGGTCTCGAACTCCCTCAAGGATGATTTGTCTCACCTTCGCCACACACTTCTTCCACTCATCCAACTCTTGTGCATTATTTGAAGCTGGCTTTGGGATTTCTTGATCAATGAATTCCTTCAATCCATTGTCTTCTAATACAACCTCCATTCTATCTTTCCATGCTATGTAATTCGAGCTACCTTCCAAGGCATACTCGAGTCTCAAGACATAGAATGCCATTGGCCAACCTTGAAGTATGATATCAATTCTATTTGCACCTGCAACCCTGAACTTCAAACTTTGAATTCTCTTCTCAGTATATTGCTCATAGCTCAGTTACAATGTGGAAAAATTTCTACAAATCTAGCTCTTTTACCATGTAGAAAATCTGTGATAGGTTAACCCGATAATGCAATATAAATAAAAGTAGAATACTATAACCTACTTCTACTATCAATTTGTAGAATATTAAATATCTAGCTAAACAATATAACCAGAAGAAGAAGAATCAATGCACAATACACATGAAAATACTTTGGGGAAAGCCTCACCTGAAAACCCCACTATCTGTATTATCATACAAGGTGGAAATACATAGGAATTATACAAAGCCTTAGCTCTCATAGCTAGCCAGCTCTAGGTACAATCGTCATAGATGCTCACAAGAAATCTTTCCTGCTCTCCAACCTTCCTCTCTGCCCTCCAAGCTCCTATTTCCTTGTGTTGTTCCTTTGGGATGATTCACCTTCAACCAAGTGGAACACTCCGATCTCACAAACTATCAAACCAGTGCAACCCTCAAGGAATGATTTCTTGATGACATGCATGAGCTTTCCTTATAAGAAAACACATGAAACTAATAGTACATTGTCCTTGACTTTAATCTCAACTGGGTCTTTCTTAGAATAGACATGCATGAGTTACAGGTGAGGGAATCTTCAGTTAACTGGAGTACACTAGTTGAGTGAATGCATGCATCAACTCATTGTTAACTCTCTGTTAGTTCCTCAAACAATTTGGAACTAATTTAGCTGGACTTAACTCAGTAAACTGAGTTAATTAATTACAACTCAAATATAACTCAATCTTATCTCCTTAATTTAAGGGATAACTCCTGCATGACTTCAAAAATACTTCTAACTTGAATTTCTCCAACTAATTAAGTCAAAATAACTTAATTAATTTTTTCCAAGTAGCTATTAAGACTAAATTCGATTTTAAGTCACAATTTAATTCAAGGAAAAATTAAATTGGAATATTCTTGTTGCCACATTTCAACGGGACAAACTTTGAAAAATCAAAATGGAGAAAGCCAAGATGATTCTAAATACTGGACCAAGTTCACTCAGTGTCATGATGAGCTTGGAAGTGTTGGAGTCATGGTTTCTGAGGATGATATGGTGAGTTATTCTCTTCAAATACTCCAAAAGGGTTGGCATAGCTATCAGGATTGTGTCAATGGCCAAGAGAAGTTGCCAGATTGGGAACAATTGTGGTCGGATTTGATGTGGGAGAGATCAAGAGGAACACCAGGGATGGGTCTTCATCAAAGACTAATGATCAAAAGAAGTGCGTCTTAGTGATTAAGGTGAAGAAGGGGAAAGAAAAAACTTCCCATTCCAAATCGAATTCTTATCATGGAGGTAAGAAGAAAGAGATGAAGAAAATTAAGTGCTTTCGTTGTCATGAACTCAACCATTTTGCTACAAATTTTCCACTAAAGAAGTCCAAGAATAAGTCCTCTAGAGGAGCGGTGGGCGAGGCTTTGGCCTTTCAACTCGAATTGGACATTTCCCTCATTGCATGCATGGTGTGATCAATGATGGGAAGTATATGGTACTTAGATAGTTGAGCTTCATTCCACATGATGAACAACAAGGAGTTATTCAGTGACCTAGAGGAGAAATATCTCGAGATGCATATCGACATGTTTGATGATGGGAAGTATAGCATTACTGGATTGGGTACGATTAGTTTTTAGAAGAAGATGTTGCTCCACTCACCTTTAATAATGGTATATATGTTCCCAGGCTGAAGAATAACTTTGTATCCATTGCCATTCTTAAGGATAGAGGCTATGATGTGATCTTCTCGAAAGGAAATGCATTCCTTCGACACATAGCCATAGGTCAAGTAAATAAGATAGGGACTTGGGTGAATAATATCTATAATATGTAGGTAGAGGATTGTGTTTCTTTAAGCACAAAAGAAGAAAGGGTGTAGAGCCGAGATGTTGGTGAGTTGTGGCATACACAATTGGGCCACTTGCATCATGGGGCTTTGAAGATATTGCAGTAGATCTCTACTAGTCTTCCCAAAGGTACACTTCAGCAAGATGACACATGCAAGTGATGTGCTTTGGGAAAATACAAGAAGTATTCCTTTCAATACAGAGACAGTCGAGTAGAGTTGGTTCTAGAGTAAGTCCATTCAAATGTGTGTGGACCATTCTCGACACCATCCACAACCAAACACAGGTATTATATTATATTTTTCATGACATATCTCGTAAATGCTTGATATTTTTCATGTAAAAAAAGGATCAAATGTTCACAAAGTTGTGTGAGTTTAAATCATTGGTGGAGAAAGATTCTGGAAAGAAGGTTAAAGCTCTACAAAGTGATGATAGTGGTGACTATATCTCAAATTATTTTAAGAAATTTTGTGCAATGAAAGGAATTAAGCGGTAGTTGACAGCACCCCATAACCCTGAGAAAAATGGGGTGGCCGAGAGTAAGAACAAAAGAATAGTAGTGGCATCAAGAAAATTTTTGCATGATCAGGGCTTACCACTACACTTGTGGGTTGAGGCATGCAATACAATGGTTTATGTTCAAAATCATAGCCCACATTAGATACTTGAGATGAAAACAACAGAGGAGGCTTATTCTGGTAAGAGGCCAAATGATGGTCACTTCAGCATTTTTGATTCATCGGTATATTTCCATGTGACGAAAGATAGATGGAAGAAGCTTTAGCCAACAACAGAGTTGGGGATATTTGTGGAGTACACTGATACACCTCACATCTATTGGGTGTAATTTCTGACCAGCAAGATTACATTGGTTCGCAGGGATGTCAAATTCAATTAGGAGAAGGCCACACGAGTTTCACTTGAGAGGGAGCTTTATCTACATGCAGGTGAGGAGATTTTAGCTCTTAAGGTTGAGGAGCCTCATATTGATGAGGAGAAGCCACATGCAAAGAATTTGGGTGTGGACACATCCACTCAAGTAGAGTCTTCCACATAGGGAAGAAAGCACACAAGAGGGGCTGACATATTGTTCGATGATGCACGGGAGAATGCGGGAGCACTCACTTATCAGTGAAAGAAGAGGAGGTCATGTGAGAGGTACACTATATACATGGTTCTTATGGGAAAATGTGTTGCGACAAAGCCATCTTCCTTTAAGTAAGAAGTGCAGTAGTCTATTTGGGTTCATGCCATGATGGAGGAGTATGACTCCATAGTTCGTAACAGTGTTTGGGATGTGGTTCTGAGACAAAAGGACAAGTCAGTGATGAGCTCCTATTGGTTCCACAAGGTAAAGAAAGCTACAAATAGTAGTGTGGAGAAACATAATGCTAGATTTTTTCCCCATGGATTTTCACAAGTAGAGGAGATTGACTACAATGAGGCCTTTGTTCTTGTTGCAAGATTATTGTCAATTAGATCTATATTAGCACTATCCACATAGATGGGTTGGGAGATAAACCATATGGATGTGAAGAAAGCCTTCCTTAATGGCTTGATTGAGGAAGAGGTCTACATAGAGGAGCCTAAAGGTATTGCAACCTTTGACCATGAGTTGGATGTGTGCTAGCTCAAAAGAGTGTTGTATGGGATGAAGCAAGCACCTCATGCTTGGTACAATAGGATAGAGAGCTACTTCATTGGTTTGGACTTCATGAAGAGTGAATCGGGTGCAAACCTGTGTCGCTTAGTGGTCTAAGGTAAATCATTGATCATTGTACTTTATGTTGATGATCTCATACTGACACGTGATGATCAGCTGATCAAGTATTGTAAGGAGGACCTTGCAAGAGAGTTTGAGATGAAGGACATGGGGCTCATTCATTAATTTCTTGGCATGGAGGTATGGTAGGCGTTATAGACATATTTAGGCACTGGAACCCAAATCACATATGTCCATAAACCAAGGGCTTCTAAACCCCTAAAAAGTGTTGTTTCATACCCTAAAGGAACAACGTCAGCTGATTACAACATCTCCCAGAAGTTCTCCATGAAAAAACTACTTGGAACTGGTCAAAACAGAACCATA
The DNA here is from genome assembly GCA_031772625.1 of Pinus tabuliformis. Lineage (NCBI taxonomy): Eukaryota > Viridiplantae > Streptophyta > Pinopsida > Pinales > Pinaceae > Pinus > Pinus tabuliformis. The sequence goes on along the minus strand of CM062806.1, from coordinate 420,041,684 downwards.
CAGACTGCTCCATGCATAGGGTGCAATGCATCTCACCTATTACACACGGGGGTTGCGATGCATATTGGAAGGCCCTTCTGTAGGGTGCGATGAGTGAGAGCAGACAAATAGCAGAAATAGTTTGCTAGGTGGAAACCCAGAGAATCTTCTAGAAACTGCTTATATGACACTTGCCTCTCTGAATTCACCTGTGGATGTGTAAGAGATCTAAAATCTCCAAGTGGAACCAAGGACTATCAATGAAATGAAACTAATCAAAATCCTAGAAGCTGACTCACTCTCCTGAAAACATCTATATATGGATCCCTCATCCAAGAGATCCAAAGGCTGGAATTTTGTAATTTGCAAGGAAGTGTTGTTGGTTTCTCTTTGAAGACATTGTTGGATGATCTTGCTTTGTATGATTTGAAGAGGGCTTTCATCCTGGGAGGATGATGTTGGATTAGACAGCCTGGTTGTAATCCTCTCTTCTACTACTTTTATCAATAAAGCTATTTGAGTTTTCCTCCATATGCTTGTATATCTCTGAATCTCTTGTTTATGTATGCATTTATATGGTTAATATAGATCTGGTCCTATATTGTTTATGGTTATATATCTCTATGCTTTGATGGTATTATGCTACTTTGACTCTACAGGCATTCTTTCAAGCAGGACAAGTAAGGAAGGAGTGGAAAATCTCTGTCAAAGGAGGGAGGAAACAAGCAAGGAGCCAAGCGAAAGACTGAGGTTGGCACTCTCTGCTTCTTTCTCATCTATCTCTCATAAAGGAAAACACAAGTATCTTTAATCTGTTTGTTTCTAAGATAGCTACCTGTCTTAGTGGGACTAGCAACTCTGAATGGACACTAGTTTTGCTGATAACCAAATGGCGACTCCACTGGGGATCGAATAGTTTGATTGCTTGTCTCTATTTTTTTGCTTCATAAACTACAGACAGAGCATGAAGTTAATCCAGCTAGCCTTCGAACTGCATTTGCTACGCAAGTGCAAAGTAGATCAACGCTACTTCAGTCAATCTCCATGTTGGTTTATGAACTCAACATCTAGCTTGCAAACATCCTAAGTGCCCTGGTGGTAGCTCAAATAACCTCATTGGATCACCCCCTATACTTTGTGTTTACTAACAATCATTAGCTCAGCCTAAATCCACGAACGTAGCTGCAAACTATGAGAAAACACCAAGCTCAGTCTTGTCCCTAGACCATGACACTGTTCTTCTTGGCAGTCTGGATGCATCGCACCTCCCGTGTGTTGTAGGTGAGATGCATCCTTGTTTCCCTATGTTACAGGTGTGATGATCAGGTAAGACTATTTCTGCCTCCAGATTTTGGTTTTTTCTTCATTGTCTTCAGCTTTATTTAGGAGTTTTGCTATCTGTGATCAGTGTATCACTATTGAAACTCCCTTCTTTTGCATTATTCAGCCTCCATCGATAAAGAATTGAGAATGTTTTTTATGTATTTTTCGTCATTTACAGTTCTCTTGTGCAAATAGTAGCTTAATCGAACTGTCGTATTTTGATTTGAAAGTGTCACAAGTGTCATTTTTAGTCAAGAAAAAGAATATTACAAAGCATTCCTCTTTTAGACAGTCGATTACATTTTTTCCATTGTATTTTATTTGAATCATTAGTATTTCAAGTGTCGAAATCAATTTTTAATTCGAACTCGCAAAGTGTCATCTTGGCTTTACTTTCGTTTTTTGAAAAGAAAATTGTTAGTACTGTCACTTTGAAAGAAGATAGTTTAGATCTTTACTTTGTTTTCTTTTTGTCATTTTCACATTAAGGAAACTGAAAAACAATACATGCATGTGCATTTGCATTAAGACTGCATGCTGAAGTTGATTTAGGAAAAGTGCATCTAGTGTGTGCTCTCTGCTCTATGTTGAAAGAATTTTGCTTCTCTTTCCTTAGTAGCTAGGACATTCATTACAAAAAGAAAGTAAACGACTGTTTATCATCTTAGATTGCATATTTAGGATCTGTATATCTACATCATATGGTGAACCTTAAAGGCAAGCTTCTTAAGAAAGATCAACTATAAAATAAATTCAATGAACATAAAAACGCTTTGGAACCTAACGCACAACATTTAGAAGTCTAGGCTAGAGACGTATTCCGGCATCATAAAGCCTGGTAACTATCACTTTCATTGTAGGTTGGGTGATTCCTCCTCTTCGAGACGACAAGTTCCAGTAGGGACTTGTGCTCCCACGTACCGTCGAGTATATATTGAGAGACCACAATAGGCTATATCCTTTATCCTTAGGAAACCATGTCTATTGCCCTATCAATAGAAATGCACTAAACACAACAATCGGGAGGATTGACTATCGTACCGTAAAAATTATTCTACAATTTTGCGATTGGTTTGGTAATCCCTCTGTCTAGATTTCCAGAGTAGTCACTTTCATTCCTTTTCAGACTCTTTAATAGAAAAGGTCCATCTGAGCACTTGTCACTCCAGTCTCATTAAAAATCAAAGGTGACCAGAGTCATCTTTAGCTTTTTCTCGACTCTTAAAAATTTAAAAAGCAAGTTGTGTCAAAGCGTCATAAAATTCATTTAATTCGGAATAACATTTTCCCCTTCTTATTTTGAGTTGATCAAGTAATCCACAATCGTGGAATAAAGTCACTCAAAACCCCGTCATTCATGGAGACTAACGAGTCAACCGTCTTTGTCTCCAGAAACGAAACCATTTCGGGCCAAGCGATCTCATTTAACTGGATCAAAGTATCCTGGTTTGTTTGAAACTTGTGTTTCAACATCCTCAGAAACTCCAATTACTCCAACTATTTCTAGTATCCCTGCCTCTACAGAAGAAGTTCCAAAGTTACAAGAGGACACCTGAACTGATCCTACTGTAGTGGTAAACACATCTATTCCTGAACCAGTTTCATCTAGGACTAATTCGGAAAGTGTTAACCCTCCAACATATGTCGCTAGAGAGTGTGCACCTACTTCTGCACCTGACATATTTTACGGACCTGACGGTCTGCCTCTTCCACCTGGACTGATTGCGATAAAAGAGATTGTGGAGGATCTTCCATCTAGTACCCCATTACATTATGGAACTGGGATCCACCTATATCCTTCTAATTTAGAAGATAGTCAACCTTCATCGCAAATTCCTATAGAATCACTAGGAAGTCTTTTGGATAGACTCAATATGTCTGAAAAACCATCGACATCTAGGACTGTGTCATCTGATACAGTTTTAGCAGAACTTCCTAACACTACTTTGACAATGCTCACTGGTGTACCATCTATCACAACTAGCTCTCAACCGCTAGATGGAGTCCACCTAGGGACTGTTTTGATAGTGTGGTCTGTTCCCGTTTGTTCGTCTGGAGTAATATTTGGAATTTCTTATGTTGAGTCTCAACAAATTGATCCTCCATAACAGTATCAATATGGGCAGTCCAGTCTACAAGGACCCATTTTTCCTTTGACCACTAGATTGCCGCCATATGGGGGGTAGTATGCCTTCTCATTGTTCCCTCCAGGTGAATGACCATATGAGAGCTCACAACAAAATTCAGGTCAAGCTGGAATTGCATCCAGTGGTTGGGTGCCAATATTGCCTCAACAACCAAGGGTTGTATATTCAATACAACCAAATCTACCTATGTCAAATATTCCCACTACACCAGCTATCATAATGGTGTCGCGAGTACAAGCGCTACCTGTTGTATGCCAACCTCAAGTCTCTCAGGTCATAATACAACAACCTCTTATCTCAACGACTCAACCACAATCGACGATTAGTGGCTCCTTAATTGAAGTGACTCAGGCTCAAACGGGTACTATCACCCCTCATCTTGGTCAAACATCCAGTATTGGACAACAATAAATGGCTTCACAACCATGGTTGGTGCAATATCAACAACCGCAATTCTAGCAAGCTTACCGAGGACCTGAGCAATAAAGCTTTGCGAGTAATGGGCAACTGTATATTCAAAGCGGTCACCATCAATCATATCATAATGGTTATGCCAATCAACCTTATCAAAGTTATCAACATCAAATACATTATGCTGGTATGCAAAGACCCACTGCTCAGGTGATCCCATCTTATCCTGGGTACACTTCACCAAACCTGAATCAACAGCTTCCTTTCATCGCAACATTGAAATTACAAAATCTGAATCGGATAACAAATGATCCAATTTCCAACCTCAAGTCTCTCAAGCCATAATACAACAGCCTCTTGTCTCAATGACTCAACCACAATTTCCGATTAGTGGATCCTTAATTGAAGTGACTCAGGCTCAAATGGGTACTATCACCCCTCATCTTGGTCAAACATCTAGTATTGGACAACAATAAATGGCTTCACAACCATGGTTGGTGCAATATCAATAACCGCAATTCTAGCAAGCTTACCGAGGACCTGAGCAATAAATCTTTGCGAGTAATGGGCAACCATATATTCAAAGCGGTCACCATCAACCATATCATAATGGTTATGCCCATCAACGTTATCAAAGTTATCAGCATCAAATACATTATGCTGGTATGCAAAGACCCACTGCTCAGGTGATCCCATCTTATCCTGGGTACACTTCGCCAAACCTGAATCAACAGTTTCCTTTCATCGCAACATTGAAATTACAATATTTGAATCAGATAACAAATGATCTAATTGCTTACGCCCCTTGGTGGCTAGCCATTTCTCATAAAATTTTGTCAGATATTCCTAAATTCAGTGGAAATATGGCTGAAGATCCATCGAATCATGTGATGACCTTCCATCTGTGGTGTTCATCCAACACTCTCAATGATGATTCGATTAGGCTTCGCCTGTTTCAGTGAACGTTAACTGGTCTGGCAGCAAAATGGTACATCAAATTGCCAAGAGCTTCATTCGATAACTTCAGCACCCTTGTCATGACCTTTTTAACCCATTTTCAGCTACCCATAAGGTATGAAACAGGAACAGAGCTTCTTACAAATTTTAAGCAAACAAAAACCACTCATATATTAGATCATATTCATGAGTGGCGATGTCATCACTGAATGGTAAAAACATATGTTCCTGATCAGCTGCTAGTTGAATGGTTTATTAAGTCATTGTTACCTTCCATTACAGAAGATGTGGCTAAACGGGGGGCGTTGTCACTGAAGAGCAAGTCATTGCCCATGCACAATATCTAGACTTGATTTATACTCAGTATAGCATGCTCTACGACAAAATCCCTGATGCTCCTAGACCAGATTTTTCCGTTCCTCCTCCTCGTAAATCAAACAAAGACTCTCATGTTGGCAATGGTGTGATAGGCACAAAACCGTGAAGGCTGCATCTAAGAAAGCTCGTGCGGTTTCTAGTCAAAATGCAAATTAAGAACTTCTTGCCTCAGAGGTTAATGCCGTGTCCACCGACAAAGGCAAAGACCCGAAGCAGCCAGGGGGCAAGAAGAAAGGGAAAAGAACAAAGAAGAAATAGGATGATTCGTCTCCTGAAAACTCTTCTGCAAACCCTTATGGGAAAAAGAAACCTCCTTCACCGTGTCACATATGTGAAGAATACCATGGGATGAGTGATTGTCCACATAGAGCTGAAGTTAAGAAAATCTTTGAGAATTCAAGAACCTCGGCAGTCTTAACGGATCTGTTTCCAAACCTAGAAACCAATTTGGTTGCTAACGAAAATTCTTCCCCATCCCAAGTGCTTATGTTGTCAATTTCGAAACAACAAAATGATGCTTTGATATCGACAAGGAATAAATATTACGGGAGTCCATAGCTGTCGAACAACAAGGCTGCAGATCAACCTAGTAGTTAAACAACAACTTCAACCGAAGTTGTGCCACCCATCGTTCCTGAGCTAACAATAAAGCCACCAAAGGGAGTAGTACACAAATCGACATTTAATCCTCGTGCTCGAGCAACAATGAATTATAATATAGTATAGGATCTGGCCCAATCGTCGTCTGCTATGTCGACACTTGAAGTACTAAAAAATTTCCCCTCCCAAAAGCAGGCTCTATTATCAGCAATAGGTGGGATTGACCCAACGGATTCCAATCTTATGGCCTTTAATCATAAAGGATTTGAACCTCAGTTACCAGCTCAACTTTCTTTCCTCATCCAAGTGAAAGCCCTCAACAAAACTATTCATTGAACAATTATTGATGAGGGGGCATCTACCTACATTATGTCAATGAGTTGCTGGAAAACTTTAGGATCACCACCCTTGTGAAGATCATCAACGACATTAAAAGCATTCGATGGATGAACATGCACCCCATATGGGATTTTGGGTAACTTACAAGTTGAACTGGGGGGAAAAATAGTAGAAATTGACGTCGAAGTTATTGATGGAAACCTCGATTACAATATCTTACTAGGAAGGCCCTGGATTTATGCCATGGTTGTTGTTGTATCAACTTACTTTAGAAAGATTGCATTTCCTTTCAAAGGAGGAATTACAATCATTGATCAACAAACCTTTCTCCCCAACAGTTCACAAGTTTCAGGAAGCATTCCAATGATCCATGGAAGCTCTCATTTGCTTCAAAATGTCGGAGTGTGCCTACTGAAAGATCCCACATTGATGGGTACCTTTTCCCTACTGCCTCTGAGTAATCTGGCGGAAGTGGTAATAGTAGGAACCTGCAATATGATATCTTCCATTTAGAAGATTTCCAAACATTTTTTTAGCATGGATCATCAACAGGTTTTACCTCCAAGCCCAATAGAGATTTTATAGCAATCAATTTTATCAGCCTGGGTGACAAACCCAAATCAATTCTCATCGAGTGTTTGGGTAGATAGGTCAAAGGAATATGGTACCTCTTCAGATCCTTGGTCACACGTACATTCTACAAACAAAGGAATTATTTAGTCGATGATGACAGAAGAGGCACCATGGGGTGATTACCACCATCGTTCCCATCTTCCGGATTACAACGAAGATTTTTCCAACGACCTTGGTCATCCTTCAGTTTTTGATTTTCTATCAAATACTATAAACACGGTGGATTCCCAGCAAAATCTGTTCAATATTGAAGAAACTAGCACCATAAATATCTCGATCAAACCTAATGTTGTAGAGAATATTCTTGTCGGAAAATCTTGTTCTTCTTCAGAACTGGAAATATATTGCGCTCTCTTTTGCGAATTCAGAGATGTATTTGCATGGTCATACGAAGAAATGCTAGGCATTGACTCGAGTATAGTTGAACACGAAATCAAGATGTATCTAGATGTTAAATCGATACAACAACGGCTTCGGCAGGTGCACCCAAAGAAAGCCGTTGCCATCAAGGTAGAAGTTGAAAAACTTTTACATGCTGGTTTCATTTACCCGGTTCCTCTAACTGATTGGGTATTGAATATTGTTCCTGTGATGAAAAATAAAGGAACGATTAGAGTGTGCATTGATTACAGGGATGTAAATCAAGCTTGTCCAAAAGACAACTACCCTACACCCTTCATCGACCAGATAATTGATGAATGAACCGGATGCAAAATCTTTGCATTTATGGATGGATTTTCTGGGCATAATCAAATAAATATCCGCTCACAGGACCAGTCGAAGACTACATTTATATATCCATGGGGCACATTCGCCTACCACAAATTACCTTTCAATTTAAAGAACGCAGGGGTAAATTTTCAGAGGGCTATGATTTATGCCTTCCATGACATCAAGAACATCGTTCAACCATATCTCGATGATCTTCCTGCTCATTTGTGAAAGCGAACTAATGATCTGCAGCATTTGAGAGCTATATTCTACGTTGCCGACACTACATGATATGACTCAATCCACACAAGTTTGTGTTTTGTGTCGGTTCTGGTCATTTACTTGGCTTCATATTTCTAAGGACAAAATTTGACTCGACCCATGTAAGGTTCAGACAATCATCGATATGCCTCCACCTTCAAATTTTCTTCAGATTCAGAAACTCCAAGGGAAAGCAAGCTTTCTGAGGAGGTTCATTCCAAATTATTCCGAACTTGCTAAAGGTTATACGCGTCTTTTGAAAAAATAAGTACCCTTTAACTAAGATCAGGTTGTGCAAGATTCCTTTGATGCTCTAAAGGAATACCTAATAAAAGCATCATTAATGTACACTCCTGATTATCAGAAAGACTTTAACATGTATCTAGCTGCAGCAAATACAACCATTGCAATGGTTTTAGATCAAGAAGAAAATGGAATCAAACATCCTATCTATTATTTAAGTCGAAACTTAAATGATATAGAAAGAAAATACTCCTATGTTGAAAAACTGGCTCTCAGAGCTATTCAAGCAGTACAAAGATTTCGACACTATATCCTATTTCGCAAAACTATCATTTTATCAAATTGGAACCCAATGACTTACATTCTGTCGCATCTATTACTTGGGGGCAAATATTCAAAGTGCATAGCTATTTTGCAAGAGTTTGATCTAGAATTCGTAAAATCGAAATCAAAGAAATTTCTAGTTTTTGTGGAGTTATTATGTGATTTCCCATCATCTTCCAATGATTCAACATCCAAAGCAACAATCGTGGATGAATCTTTGTTTTTGATATCGTCAAGCGATCCGTGGTACAGAGATATAATCATCTATCTCTAAATCCAAACATATAGGCCTAATACCTCTCGCTCTGAACAACGACGTACTTGATACCAAGCAAAAGACTACATGATCGTCAATGATACGCTTTACCATCGTGGTACCGATACAGATCTGCCAAGGTGCCTCATCCATGAGGAGGCTAAAAAGGTCTTGAATGATTGTCTTTCAGGCGCGTGTGGGGGGCATCAATCTGGTTATGCCATTGTACAAAAGATTTTACGAGCAGGCTACTTTTGGCCAACAATGTTCAAGGATTGCATAACCATAGTTAGAAGTTGCCATGCTTGTCAAATCTTCGACCGCAAAACTAGAACACCACCCGCACCTTTGCAACCAGTAGTTTCTATTGGGCCATTCGCCAAATGGGGCATAGATTTCATGACATGTAACCCCACCTCGGCCAGGGGGCATGGGTATATCATAGTCGCAATTGACTATTTTATGAAATGGGCCAAGGCGATGCCTACATTAAACAACATTGGCGAAACAACTGCTCTTTTCTTTTTTAATCATGTAGTCTCTAGGTTCGGCATTCTGCAGGCTATAGTCACAGATCATGGATTGCATTTTCGCAATCACATGATGGTCGAATTGGCTGCCAAACTAGGATTGTCCCATGACAGTTCTTCTCCATATTATCCACAAGCTAACGGACAAGTTGAGGCCATCAACAAAGTCCTAAAGCACATGTTGCAAAGGATTATCGGAGTCCATAAACAGAGTTGGCACCTAATCTTGTACTCAGCCTTATGGGCATCCAGAACCTCGGTAAGAAATGTGACCGGGTTTACACCCTTTCAGCCGGTGTATGGCCTGGAAGCCGTCTTACCAATTCAATGTGATATTTCATCTCTCAAGCTCTCAATCGACCTTCTCGCTAGAACTTTAGAGGAAGAGGCTCGTTTCTTGGAACTAATCCAATTGGATGAAACCCGTCGTGACACCGCCTTGGCTAATGAAGCCCATAAGAAATGAGTTAAGGCACAGTTTGACAAAAATGTCAAACCCCGTGTCTTCTCAAAAGGTGACTTGGTCTTGCTTTACGATCAGGAATCCGATAAATTTGGAGCAGGTAAGTTCCAATCTCTGTGGATGGGTCCCTATATTGTTAAACTAGTTTTAGCAAAAGGAGTCTACAAGCTAGTAGATTACAATGGAATTCCACTGGCACAACCTCGAAATGGGTTGTACCTTAAGCGTTACTATGCTTGACTAGGTACAATAACCTCTTTATATGCTTTTGTTACATTTTTGTTTTCGTCAAGAGTGATCTTTTTTATTAGGTAATCCATTCTTGCATTTGTTACAGATGTCGAACCTATTGGAATCATTCGTTGGATATGCCGACGAAGCTAGTCGTAGTGCATAGAACCTATCTTCTGTGGCCCAAGCCATTTTGATCCAAGCGGTGAGTTAGTGAGTTTCAAAGGAGTGTGTATAGGTCGATCAATGAACAACATTGTTGAATATATCACATTGATAGAAATTCTCTCTAATGCCATCACACGTGACATATGTCGAATTTTTGTTAGGCTAGACTCACAACTTGCCATCCTACAACTTACTGGCATATATTATGTTCGGAATCTAGCTATCTATCGTATGTTCGTAAGGGTTAGGATTTTGGAAAGGCAGTTTGATTCTATTCAATATCAATACATTTCCAGAAACTTAAACACATTAATTGATTCATTGACAAATTATGTGTTAGATAGACATTTGCAGCATTTTTAAAAGAAAGCATTTCAAATCAACATTTGCATTAGGATCATATAACTTAACCAAAATAAAGCTCTGAAAATAAAATAAAAATAAAAATAATATATATATATATATATATATATATATATCTATATATATATATATATATATATATATTTATATATTTATATTTTTTCAAAGATGTTCTGTGTCCAATACAAAATCGGTCACATGACCCAAAAAATAAAAAAATGAAGAGAAGCACCCTACACTAATGGTGTTGGTGATAAAAATTCACCACCTGTGTGATCATACATAAGAGCCTAGTCCATCGACTCGGCACGCCAATAGTATGGCATTGTAATCTCAAAGGTAACTTTTCGGTCCTCACATCCTGGATACCTAGGGTGAGACCCTCAATATGATCCTGCAATACTGCAAGGGTCTCGGCTACATCTAGATCGTAGAGGACAACCCTCCCTATAGCCTCTCCTGCTGGAACAACAGCTGCTACCCTCGGACGCACTGCTGGCTGCATGGGTCCAATATCTGCATGAATATATGAGTTTGATTAGTCTTGATAGCGTTAAGAGACATAAGAACATTATAAAAACAATAAACAGGGATATGGTCAAAAACTTTACGTATAACACCCCACTGCTTGCTGGTCGGTAGCACCAAATCTCGGTCACCCCAGAAATCCATCCCAGCATATGGATACTCAGCAAAGACCATCTCCTGATGGTCGAACCACTCAAAGAAGGCATCAGAGAATGAAATGTATGACTGACCAGCATGTCTGGCCATAAGATCGACCCATCTCTGTATTCGTGGTTCCATTGGTACTGATGGTCTGAGTGAAATGTACTGTGGCTGCATCAGTGGGATCTTCTCCAAGGAAAAGGCAGTGAGAATAGAACCATAACCAAAGTTCTTACATCTTCCATTCTTCACCTTGGTGAGTTGTTCTTTTATAATCGGAAGTACTGCATCACACCAGTTGAATACCTTTAGTTCAATGCATTCTAGAGCATACTGCATATATGACCTATTGGCCAAATGAAGAGCCATGCTACTAGCCAATCTAGTAAAGGTGAATAATATAGTCCTCAAGGATCAGTCAGTGACATCACAAGTACTAATCTTGCTGTCCCTGCTCGGCTGAGATCCATCTCTATAGAATCGGCGAATATAATCCCTCATAGATTCACCTCCACGGGCGGATCCTAATAGCAAGAGAGGGGCACCTTGCCTTGATAAACTGGTCAAGAAGTAGATATCCTCAACTGTCAAACTAATGGATTTACCTCAAATCTAGAACACTTGGTTGGTAAGCTCCCATGCATCGAGAAAATATTGCAACAAATTGATTTGTTGCCTCATGCTCGATATGTGGAAGAATTTGAGAAAACCACAGTTCCGCAAAGTAGTCACTGTACCTGGATCATGTAAAGCAACCATGTCCTCTTCTTCAAGCTCATGTTCATGCCATGTAATGACCATCTTGATCCAATGAATCTCTAAAAAACAAACAAGAGAAGAATTAGGATCCTGATTCAGGCAAAAACAGGCAAAAATTTCCATGAAAAGCAATGCATATACTTGCCCTTTTGCACCCATCGCACCCCAGCTATGTACTGGGTGAGATGCATCCTGACTAGCCAATGGCCAGCTCAGTATGCATCACACCTTTCAATATACATTGGGTGCGATGGGGAGAGAATGAATTTTTCAAACCCCAGAGGCCCAGCAGAACAGGAAAGCATGCTCAAAATCAGAAAAGGAAAGAATGCAATTGAAGAGCTCAGGGTTAGCTCCTACCTAGTCCAGAAGGTGCCGAAAATAGTTCATAGAATCTCCCGGAATCAGCTGGTGAAAATCAAAGGGGAAAACTCCTCTAGAGCTCCAAAAATCCCAAATTTGAATGAAATGGTAAAAATGAGAGGTAAAAACTATTTTTATGTTACTATTCACCTAGTTCAAGTAAGATATTGTTGTTTAAACGAATTTTTCAAGCACGTGTTTACATTTCTAATCATGTTGATGGAGTAATTGAACAGGCAGCATGACCGTCAAAAGAACATAGTGTTAATGGTAAAATCAACATCTTTGACTATTATCATGAGAAGTTTTACCAAAGTTCAAGCTTGTTAAAAAATAAACCTCACCACGAGAAATTTTACACAAAGTTCAAGCTCGTTAAAAAATAAGCCTAGCAATGAGAAAGTGTTTCCATAGAGTTCAAGCTCATTAAAAAATGAACCCCACCCCCTGGTAAATAGCCATTTTGATCGCATGACTATTAGCCTTTGAACCTTGGTTGTGTTCTTACCATCACCTCCACTCTTTTTTAGCCGATCATATGCCCCCATTTGATTGTTTACCCTTTTGAGGAACAACTGCGATGAGTGATTCTATTAGCCACCCTCTTTCCATTGTCGTGATTGAAAAGTTCCAAACCTTGCCTGGAACCAGTTGCTATCCAAAAACATCACCCGTTCCTCAAAAAATGAGTCTCCTTTAAGCTCTTTTCATCTGACTCGTAAAATACGAAAATATTGCTGAGAAATTGGCCTCTCCAGCTCGTTAAAGCGACCAGAAGTGTTATCCCTCCTCTAGATTTTAATCTTTTTGGACCTGAGGGATTATTACACAAAAAGATCGAGTGCTTATCTTGTTTGGATCGTTAAAACTATTGAAAAGTCATCCCTTTCATATTATTTTACACTTTTTCGAACTTAAGGGATTACATTACGAAAAAGGACCATTGGAGTTGCCTTTATGTCCCTTTCTAGACTCTCTAAAATTGAAAAGGACTGAGTTATCTTTGTCATTAGACTCGTTAAAAAAATAGCGAAAAACTTGTCCATGCAGACAAGATCGAGTTTCACTGTTGCTAGGCTCGTTAAAACACAGTGACGGGCTTGCCCGAAGAGAAAATTATAGAACAAGCATATGTTACCCTCCTCAAGCTTGAAAAAAATAAAGAGGTACTGGTCAACAATGATTGGGGAAAATGGGAAGAAAATTTGAATAGCTTCATTGGTAGCAGGTCGCTCTTGAACATGACACGTTCACTCCATCACCATGATTGAGTCGGGTTGGGTTATTCCATTCACTGGTCATATGACCATTGGTCCACCGTACCATCCACCTTGGGGTTAACGCTACCAATCCATTTCAGTGTCGCCAGTATGTTCAAGAGAATTCGCTCAGAGAATTCACCAACCTAGCCAATGTCTCATCCACTGCAATACCTTCACTCTCCATTTTTCATGACCGCCACCCTGAACCTTGTATCATCAGATCGTTTTCACCTCCGCAAAATCATTTGCTCCATTCTGTGTTGTAGATGTGGGATTAATTAAACCCCTCGTACGAATTGTCACTTCTTGTTGACATCAGCTCATTATCCAAGAAGTTGACTTAGGGACAACCCTTTTAGTACTTTGAAGCCTGCATGCCTCAATGGCAAGTTTCTCTCTTCCGAAAACAGGTTTACATCAATGGCCTTCAATAGAAAGATTTTACGTGGTGTTCGAAATCAGTTCATGTATTCACACCACATGAACTGTACTACGGTACCTTGAGGGTCATCATCATTATCGGTGATTCCTCTCGCGCCTATTAACCGCTTACATCATAGGCTAGTAATCAGGAGATGTCTTTCCGTGTTCGACGTCAGAACATCTTTTCACATGGATCGACTTGTACTTCAAGCAAAGATTGAACGAGTTTGAAGACCACGGATCTAGTTTCATTCATCCGGGCTGCGATTTATTCAGGAAAATAAAGACATCAAATGTACATCACAACTGCACAGATAATCATCCAAGTTAAGGGATGATGGCTCTACCAGAATCATCAGTTTGCCACACTGATGATTATCTGTCTAATGTACATGAATATGAATTTATAAATCTGAGCATGGGAATGCCCACCTTAGATAGATCATGAAAATATTATGAAGATAATGCATTGTGCTGTATCTTATTATAGGTCACCTTCCACTTCAGAAAACCTCGGATCCTCATTATAAAGCATTTCACCCAACATCAAAAGGATTTACAACCGCATGCTTTAGGGGGCAACTGTTATAGACATATTTGGGCACTGCAACCACAATCACATATGCCCATAAACCCAGGGCTTATAAACCCCTAAAAAGTGTTGTTTCATACCCTAAAGGAACAAGGTCAGCTAATTACATCATCTCCCAGAAGTTCTCCATGAAAAAACTACTCAGAACTAGTCAAAACAAGACCATATAGACTGCTCCATGCATAGGGTGTGATGAATCTCACCTATTACACACACGGGGTGTGATGCATACTAGAAATCCCTTCTGTATGGTGTGATGAGCGAGAGCAGACAGATGGCAGAAGCAGTTTGCTAGGTGGAAACCCAGAGAATCTTCTAGGAACTGCTCATATGAAAATAACTCTCTGAATTCGCCCAATGATGAGTAAGAGATATAAAATCTCCAAGTGGAACCAAGGACTATCAGTAAAATGACACTAATCAAAATCCTAGAAGCTGACTCACTCTCCTGAAAACATCTATATATGGATCCCTCATCGAAGAGATCGAGAGGTTGGAATTTTGTAATTTGCAAGGAAGTATTGTTGGTTTCTCTTTGAAGACATTGTTGGGTGATCTTGCTTTGTATGAGTTGAAGAGGGCTTTCATGCTGGGAGGATGATGCTAGATTAGACAGCCTCGTTGTAATCCTCTCTTCTACTACTTCTATCAATAAAGCTATTTGAGTTTTCCTCCATATGCTTATATATCTCTGAATCTCTTGTTTATGTATTCATTTATATGGTTAATATACATATGATCCTATATTGTTTATGGTTATAGATCTCTATGCTTTGATGGTATTATGCTTCTTTGATTCTATAGGTGTTCTTTGAAGCGGGACAAGTAAGGAAGGAGTGGCAAATCTCTGTCAAAGGAGGGAGGAAAGAAGCAAGGAGCCAAGCGAAAGACTGAGGTTGGTACTCTCTACTTCTCTCTCATCTATCTCTCATAAAGAAAAACACAAGTAACTTTAATCTGTTTGTTTCTAAGATAGCTACCCGTCTTAGTGGGACTAGCAGCTTTGAATGGACACTAGCTTTCCCGATAACAACAGGGAGATGGGGATTTGTTTTTGTCTCACGAAAATTATCCCAACAAGATACTCAGAAGATTCCGCATGGAGAGAAACAAACCCATGGAGACTCCTCTAGAAGGTAACTGGAGGAAGGAGGAAGCTACTTTAGGGGAAGTAGTGGAAGCTATTGTTTATAGGCATCTTGTGGGTTCACTCATGTATTTGGTAAATGCACGACCGAATATGTGCTACGCAGTTAACCAACTTAGTCAAGCGATGGTTAGGCCTACCAAGATGTATTGAAGGTGGCAAAGCATATGTTGAGATACCTTAGGGGCACCTCTCAGTATGGATTGTTAGAGATGGACAAAGGGAGTGAAGCTTCAAGGCTTCACTAATGTAGATTGGGAAGGGAGTCCATCCGACCAGAAATGTACATCAAGTGGGATCTTCAGTATTGGGTCAATAACAATTTCTTGGTACAATAAGAAACAAGGATCGATTGCAATCAGTTATGTAGAGGCAGAGTACATGGCTGCGAGTCACGTGACATGTGAGGTCATCTAGATGAGGAAGATCTTGGTTGGTTTGTTTGGTCAGTAGATGGATCGAAATGTGATTTACTGTGATAATTAGAGTTGTATCAAACTCTCTGAAAATCCGGGTTTTCATGATCGGTCCAAGAATATTGATATTTGATATCATCATATGAGAGATTGTGTATTGAGGCGAATTATGTTGTTAGAGTACATTCCCACAGAGGAACAAGATGATGAAACTCTGACGAAGGCATTATCAAGATGTAAATTTGAGTTTCACAGAGACAGGATCGGGGTAGCTGATTATCCCTTTCTTGTTGAGAGGGAATGTTAAGAAATTGCAATAATAAATTCGAGTTTAATCTGTCCTTCAATTAAATTTAGAATTGAAATTGAATTATATTCTGATAACAACTTTTAAATATTTAATTAAGTTTAATAAACTTAATTAGAATAGGAATTTCGAGTTGTAAGTCTTTCTATAGTCATATATATGTTCTCCCCAATTTTGAGGGGTCTAGTATGAGTGTAACTTGAATTGGAAATTAGGTCACTCAGTTTACTGAGTTAAGTTAAGTTAAATTAATTTCAAATTGTTTTTGGAACTAATATAGGACTAGAAATCAGTTGGTGCACTAATGCATCCACTAGTGCTACTCCAATTAACTAAATATTCCCTCATGAGAAACTCATGCATGTTAGTTTAGAGAAAGACCGAGTTGAGAGTAGAGTGTAGGGACAATGTACTATCAGTGGTATTATTTACTAGAGTGTAAATATCATGCATGCATAAGAGATTGATCTTATGTTTCGATTGTGTAGTTTTGGAAGCATGAATTCCCTTTAAGTATGAGCTATTCATCCTAGGAATTAGAAAAAATAGATTAGGAGATTGGAGAGCTACACAATTGGCTAAGTATTGGCCAAGAGCTACCTTGTGAGCTCAGAGAGTTCAACGTTCTTGTGCGGAATCGTTCTAGTGAGAACAAGCTTTGTATCTTCACTCATATTTCTGATATATGCAATACAGATAGTAGTGTTTTTAGTAGTGGATTTCCTCATGTACATCTTGTGTTATGTGCCCTTGATTTATCTTCTTCTTGTTCATATTGTTTTCATCGATCTATTTGGCTTCCTCTTGTTGATAGTAGAAGTAGATCCCTGTCTTGTGCTTTAGTACATTTCATTAACTTGTGAATCTACAATATTTTCTACACGAGATTCTCCCCTCAATCAGTCAGGTGAGGAACCAAGAAATGGAAAGATAAAGAGGAGAAGTTTGAAATATATTTATGATGATTTGTTTGTTAGTTCAAATTTTGCATTGTTGTCATTCCAACCTTCTTCGTTTGAATAAGCAATTAGAGATGAAAATTGGGTGCAAGCCATGGATGAAGAAATTGAAGCTATTGAAAAGAATGATACATGGGATTTGTTTTATTTTCTGAAGGAAAAAAATCTCATTGGTCTAAAGTGGGTGTACAAAACAAAGTTGAATGAGAAAGGTGAAATTGACAGATTTAAAGCTAGACTTGTAGCAAAAGGATTCTCACAACAACGACGAATAGATTTCGGAGAAACGTTTTCTTCGGTAGCCATATTGGATACTGTAAGAGTAGTTCTAGCCACAAAAGCTCAGAACAAGTGGAAGGTATATTAGAGGGATGTGAAATCATCCTTCTTGAATGTAATTCTAGAAGAAGAAATTTATATGGAGCAACCTCGAGGTTATGAAGATGAAGATAACAAAGCTAAAGTTTATAGGTTGAAGAAAGCACTCTATCGACTGAAGCAAGTGCTTAGAGCTTGTTATAGCAAAATTGATAGCTACATGATCAAGAATGGATTTTGCAAAAGTAACATTGAACCTACCTTGTACAGAAAGGTAAACGAGCATGGACAAATTTTGATTGTTTCCTTATATGTTGATGACACAAGTTTTACAGGTGATTTTGAGATAGATGAATTTAAAGAACCCATGATGTTATAATTTGAGATGACACGTCTTGGTCTCATGAAATATTTTCTTGGCATAGAAGTTGAGGATTTTCAAAAAGAAATTTTTATTTGTCAAAATAAATATGCCAAAGATTTGTTGAAATGATTCATGATGGAAAATTGCAAACCTCTCACTACACTAGCTGCAATAGGTACAAAATTGAGCATGTACGATGAAGGTCAAATGTCAATCCAACTGTATTAAAAATATTGGTTGGCACCCTCATATATCTCATAGCTACAAGACTAGATATCATTGTTGGCATTATGATTCAAGTGTTGTCCTTGATGGCAACTCACTCAGAGGTTGGTACAGATGCTCAGAAGTTGGTACAGGTAATGGCAACTTAATCAGAAGACAGATCCTAGTACAGCGTACCAAGGAAGTTCATACACGCAGGTTTGTTAAGCCCAAGTCGCGTGTACACGTAGGTTGGCTTCAGAAAACGCGCGTGTATGTGGAAAAGTACCTTTGGTCCATGGCGGTTAGTCCTTGGAAGTTGTGCCTATGGTTTCGGACCATTGTGTCTCGACGGGCGTGTCGATCCCTAGTTTTGAAGTTGATGGTATTGTGTTTCTATGGTTTTGGCTCTTGGTATTGAACAAGGCCTAAGGCTATATAAGGAGAAGATCACTAGGCAAAGAGAGGTGTGTGGGTGTCTGACGCAGTGAGAGGATCTGGTATTGCTGGTTATCTGTTCGGGACGCTTGGCAAGGGTCGGATCTGACAGCAAAGGCAGAAGTAATCATTTCTAGATCTGCACGCGGGTTGCCTTTGGAGAAAGCGCGTATACACGCGGTTTTGGTACAGTGAAGTAGCGTATGCATGATAAGGGTTGATATTTCAGGTTGTTGCTGATTCTGGTGGTTGTTGCAGAGTTCTAGATTCTGGTTTGGGTTCTGTGTTCTTGATGACAGGGTTTCAGTGATTCGGTATTGGGTTGTTTAATGAATTATGATGCAAGTATAAGTTGATGATTGTATTGCGGTAATGTTTGCTTTGTACTCTTGGATCCAGTTTGAAAATTGATGAAACGTGGTCCCTGAAGGTTGTAGGGTCAGCACCTACGTACTAGTAAATGGATCAGCTAGTACAAGAGCTGAGGGAGTTGTAGCTCCCTTCCAGAAGTAGTTGGAAAACGAAAGAGAGGGTTGTAGCCCTCTGCAGGTTGTAGCCTGCATACTGGTAAAGGACTGCACTAGTATATTGTAAAAGAAGTTTCTCATTAAAGAAGAAAGAGACGAATTGCAGCAGGTGGTTTTCACCCACATTGGGTTTCCACCTTATATCATGGTGTTCATGTGTGTGGCTCTTGTGTGATGTTCTGTTCTGTTATACTGCACCTGTTTACTGTTAAATTGCTTAATAATGTTTTGATGCATTTACTGAAGATAAGATTAACTGAATCATAAGATATCTGCATATACGCTAGTTGCTTTAGACACAGTCGCGTGTACACGCGGATTCACTTAACTGAAGTCGCGTATATGTTTCTGAGTTTGAAATTGAAAAGGTTTTATTGATCTGATAATACTGATTCACCCCCCCTCTCAGTATTATTTCCAACAATTGGTATCAGAGCAGGTCCTTCAGAGGAAGCTTGATCGCTTGAAGGAAAAGATCCATCAAAATGGCTAATCCAGAAAGAGAGGCACACATCAGGCCACCAGTCTTTGACGGGAACAATTTTACTCACTGGAAGATAAGAACCACTGCATATCTACAGTCTCTTGGAGCAGAAGTTTGGGGACTCGTAGAAGGAGGATACAAATTCCCATCAGCAACTCCTACAGATCCAGCAGAGAAAAAGCAATATGAGCTCATTGCCAAAGTAGTTAATGTCCTATTGAGTACTTTGACTCAATCAGAATTTATGAAGATCATGCATCTCAAATCAGCTAAGGAAATATGGGACAAAATCGTTACAAGCTACGAAGGAGATGATCAGGTAAAAATAGCGAAGCTTCAAACTCTCAGAATCCGGTATGAAACTCTTAAGATGCGAAGTAATGAAAGCGTAGCTAATTATTTCCTGCGTATGGATGAGATTGTGAATTGTATGAGGGATCTGGGTGAAGAATTTGAGGAAGTTGTCTTAGTTCAAAAGGTTTTGAGATCTCTGTCTACTAAATTTGATTCTAAAGTATCTGCCATAGAAGAAAAGGAGAATGTGCGGAAAGTTACCATGTCACAGCTTCACGGGATCTTAACTGCTTTTGAAATGCGACAAGAGGTACCACCAGAGGCCGCATTCGAAGTGTCAGAGGAAGAAGATGAGGTAAATTTTGTCAAGAATCTTGAACGGGGAACTGGACGGTTCAAAGATAAGCTGCCTTTCAAATGTTTTCTATGTGGTAGAGTTGGTCACTATGCTGCTAGATGTCCTCATAACAAAGAAAGGATATATGAAGAAGATGGTAGAAGCTATTATTCCCATATTAAAAGTTCATTAAATGATAGTGAAGATATTAGAAGTCTCATGGCGCACAAGAAGAAGAATGCTTCATTCAATAATAGCGAGGATATTAAAAGTCTCATGGCACATGAAGAGAAGAATGCAGAAACTGAAGAAGCTGCCAAATTAAAAGAACTATTGGAAACAGAAACCAGGGTAAGGGAGAGATTGCAGGATATAGCAAAAGATCAGAGCACAACTATTCAGAGACTTGAATCAAAGATCCTCTCTCTAAAAGAAGATCTTGAAGATCAAGAACATGAAGTGATCAAACTAAAGCGACAAGTGGAAGAAGGGAGAAAAGTTGAAGAAGACCTAAGGAAGCAGTATCTGAAAAAGGAAGAACAACATCAGGTTGAGGTAAATATCTTGAAAGGTAAACTAGAAGAAAAGGATAAGCTCTTACGATTTCAAGATAGTTCTAAAGATATTCTTAATAGTCAAAGATCTCCTGCTATCAAGACTGGTCTTGGTTTTCATGAATATGGTGAAGGTGAATCTAGTTCACAAGGTGAGGCAAGAAACTCTAATGAGAAATCTGAAATGCTCAAGGAACAACCAAGGAAAGAAATTCCTCAAGGAAGATCCTTTACTCCTAACTATGGACGTGATAGACGATTATTTCCTCCGCTGAATAATGTTGAATGTTATGTATGTCATAATCTTGGACATGTTGCAGCCAGATGCAGAAGTAGAATGGTTCAAGAAAGATCATCGCATCCCAAGTATTTCAGAGGGTATTGCTTTGCCTGCAATGCATATGGACACAAAGCAATTGATTGTGATAGAAGGAACATGAAAAATATAAGGTGTTATACATGCAACAACTATGGGCATAAAGCAAGGGAATGCAGGAGCAGATTTCAAAATTCAAGACAAGGGGACCATACATCATCACAGTTGCAGGAATTGAAGAAGACAGAGACAGAAAGGTGTGGGACAACTCAGTCAGCTGACATAACAGACACAGGGGAATCTGAAAGTGATGAGATTCAGTATTCCATCCTGCATACGCTGAAATAATGAAGACAAGTCGCGTATATACGCGAGTTACAGGCTGCAAAGTCGCGTATATGGAGAAAGGGCAGCAGAACAGACCCAGGTTCAGTCATGGTTGGCTCAGGCTCAGGGGGAGCAGAACAGACTCAGGAAATGGTTCAGACATGGTTGGCTCACACTCAGGGGGAGAATATTCTTCAAATAATGCATTGTTGGCATTATGGTTAGAAGTTGTTGATAAAGTCTATGAAGCTAAATGATACATCTTACTGTTTAGGAATGGGATTGCAGGCTGATGCTTATGGTACAGATCATGATGCTGTTGGTGGCTTTCATAAGTCTTGGTCTAGATATTTCGTCTCTATGTCATGTATCTCTTGTGATATCTCTTTTTATGGTGTCAAGGTCATGTAACGGCCTATGTTGGTTTCCCCACTATGCCTGGGATGAATGATGAATGTATGTTGAGTCTTTTGGTGATAGGAAGGTCTTCTATGATGTACAAGTCCTTGTTCTTCTTGAAGAACATCTTTTGCAGATCTTGCCTACAGTCAAGGGGAGCATGAACAGCACAATTCAGCAAGAGCAGGATGGATAGATTGGTACACTTTGGCATACACAAAGGGGGAGCACAGTTGGAGATTTCAGCATGTACTCAGGGGGAGTATGGACAGCAGAAGGTATACCAAAGAAGAGAATATCTTGGTCCGCCCTTTGCCCTTGATGTCAAAGGGGGAGAGTGACTTGGTGTAGTGGTTGCCATCAAGTCCAAAGGGGGAGATTGTTGGCATTATGATTCAAGTGTTGTCCTTGATGGCAACTCACTCAGAGGTTGGTACAGATGCTCAGAAGTTGGTAAAGGTAATGGCAACTTAATCAGAAGACAGATCCTAGTACAGCTTACCAAGGAAGTTCATACACGCAGGTTTGTTAAGCCCAAGTCGCGTGTACACGCAGGTTGGCTTCAGAAAACGCGCGTGTATGTGGAAAAGTACCTTTGGTCCATGGCGGTTAGTCCTTGGAAGTTGTGCCTATGGTTTCGGACCATTGTGTCTCGACGGGCGTGTCGATCCCTAGTTTTGAAGTTGATGGTATTGTGTTTCTATGGTTTTGGCTCTTGGTATTGAACAAGGCCTAAGGCTATATAAGGAGAAGATCACTAGGCAAAGAGAGGTGTGTGGGTGTCTGACGCAGTGAGAGGATCTGGTATTGCTGGTTATCTGTTCGGGACGCTTGGCAAGGGTCGGATCTGACAGCAAAGGCAGAAGTAATCATTTCTAGATCTGCACGCGGGTTGCCTTTGGAGAAAGCGCGTATACACGCGGTTTTGGTACAGTGAAGTAGCGTATGCATGATAAGGGTTGATATTTCAGGTTGTTGCTGATTCTCGTGGTTGTTGCAGAGTTCTAGATTCTGGTTTGGGTTCTGTGTTCTTGATGACAGGGTTTCAGTGATTCGGTATTGGGTTGTTTAATGAATTATGATGCAAGTATAAGTTGATGATTGTATTGCGGTAATGTTTGCTTTGTACTCTTGGATCCAGTCTGAAAATTGATGAAACGTGGTCCCTGAAGGTTGTAGGGTCAGCACCTACGTACTAGTAAATGGATCAGCTAGTACAAGAGCTGAGGGAGTTGTAGCTCCCTTCCAGAAGTAGTTGGAAAACGAAAGAGAGGGTTGTAGCCCTCTGCAGGTTGTAGCCTGCATACTGGTAAAGGACTGCACCAGTATATTGTAAAAGAAGTTTCTCATTAAAGAAGAAAGAGACGAATTGCAGCAGGTGGTTTTCACCCACATTGGGTTTCCACCTTATATCATGGTGTTCATGTGTGTGGCTCTTGTGTGATGTTCTGTTCTGTTATACTGCACCTGTTTACTGTTAAATTGCTTAATAATGTTCTGATGCATTTACTGAAGATAAGATTAACTGAATCATAAGATATCTGCATATACGCTAGTTGCTTTAGACACAGTCGCGTGTACACGCGGATTCACTTAACTGAAGTCGCGTATATGTTTCTGAGTTTGAAATTGAAAAGGTTTTATTGATCTGATAATACTGATTCACCCCCCCTCTCAGTATTATTTCCAACAATCATGCAAGGTGTGAGTTTTATTTATAGATTTATGGAGACTCCAAAAGACACACATTAGAGTGCAGGAAAAAGAATTATGAGATACATAGTAGGAACTAGAGATTGCGGCATAATGTATGCAAACACATAAAATAAGGATTTAATTAGAGACACGCAGTGATTTCACAGGAAGTAGGATGATAGGAATAACACTTCTCATTTCTGTTCCATTTTGGTTCAGGTGTGATTTCATGGGCATCTAAGAAGCAACCCATTGTGACACTTCCGTCAATAGAAACAAAATATGTAGCGACAACATCAATAACATGTCAAGCATTGTGGTTAAGAAGAGTATCTGATGGACTCAAGCAGAAACAACAAGGACCAACAACAATAATTGTGACAACACCTTAACTATTGCACTATCCAAGAATAATATGTTTCGTCATAAGAGCAAGCATATTGATATTTGATACCACTTTATTAGAGAACTTGTGAGAAATGGAGAAGTTGACTTGAAGCCTTGTAAATCTAGTGATCAATTAGATGATATATTTACTAAGTCATTAGAAAAGATATGTGTTTGAGTTTCATACAAGAAACTTGGGTGTTGTAAGCCTAGATGAAACATAGACTAGTAGGCATGTTTGAGTTGTCATTAGTCATGTTTTAGTTTAGGGGTTGTAATTAAGGGGGAGTGATAAAATAAGCTAATTACTCCCGCATGAGGAGTTAGCTAAAATTAGAGAGTTAGTTAAATAAGTGTTACGTGTTGAGTGTTGGAGTGTTGAGTCAAGTCGAGTTAAGTGATAGACGAATTTTAGTGTGTGGTTGCATGTTTAGATATTTTAGGCAAGTTGCTAGTTGGAAAAGGTTAAATACGCTTCACTTGGCTCATCGTAACAGTTAATTTCTTTGTGATCAATAGAAGAGTCTCATCTTGTGTGTTTTGTGTGTGAATTTGTTTTTAAGCTCCTCTTCCTTTCCAACAATGAAAAATTTGATAAAGGTCGGCATGGTGTGGAGCATCTCGTCCCACAAATCTGTCTTCATAAAAGGAGTTTGGGATCTACCTTTATATGCTATTCTCGATTGCCCATTTTGTCTTTGAGTTTCATCAACTTCTACATGGCTCATAATGTTCACCGATAGAGTATAGCTAAAAAAGCCCCACATAGAAGTAGATGAGACATGAGGTGAAAATGGAAGTTCATGAATACATTTAAAAAAAATATATGGAGCTCAAATTCTATCACCGAGGACAAAAACCTTGGCCTCCAGTTGCTCAAAACTATGCGAGGTCGATAAAGGAAAAGACCTTTGTAGTCTCCGAGGTCAATAAAGACAAATACCTTTGTAGTAGTTGATTAAAATCCAAATTGTTGGTGTCAAGTACAAAAATTGGTTGGTTTAATTAAACGCATTTTATTTTTAAATAATTAATATGTGTTTTTCTTATAATCAATAATATTACATGTATCACATTGTGGCTCAGTTTGTGTATGTAAAGAAATGTTTTTATTTGTTGCAATGTCTTTTGTGAGTTTTTTTTATGTTCCATATTCTATTCATGGGGGCTTCACTCAATGAACCTCTCACCTATCATGTGCATTCATGGCATATTAAATATTGAAAAATACCCCTAAAAATCACATTATTTAAACCCCTACCAATACAAACCCAATATACTTTCCCAATTTTAAAAACCCCAACTCCCACTAGATATTCTAGGTATTAATTTTTTCATTAACATTTTTTATACCCCTTTATATTTTTTCGAGCTCCATTTTTTATACGTGCCGATATAAAAACCCTTTAACCCCTATATATCCCCCAATATATTATTTCAACTTTTCCTCAATATATATCCCGCTATATGAACCCAGGTGGTATGGTATTGCTCCATGAGTGAAGCCCCCGTGATTCTATTATTGTGAATGTATTTCATTTATTACTATTTATCATTACTTTACCCTTATCATTTAATGGTTAAAGTATTGCTATTATTTATTTTTAGATATCATTGAGAAAGACATTGGATATATGTATGGAATTAAAATTAACTCTTAAAAAATTTCTCAATTCACATGACATTTTCGAAAGACTTTGGGTACTTTTCATTTATCATTTATTTTCTATTGTTTAGGTAAATCTAGCTGGACATCTACATTTTAGAAAATCTTAGTTTGCCATGTAATTTTAAAGTGTTTTGTATTTTCCACTATCATAAAAAATCTTTCTCAAATTTTAGGATGAAATAATAAAGTATTCTTGAATAGTCATGTTATGCATGCTCCTTTTAATTAATTGTATTAAAAAAGGTGCTAATAAAAATTTCTCAAATTTTAGGATGAAATGATAAATGATTATTGGATAGTCATGTTATGCATGTTTCTTTTAATTAATTGTATGAAAAAATGGTGGGAATAAGCACATAGCAGTAAACTACTTTGGGTTTGTGGCTAAGAATTAGATAGGTCTTTTAAGAACAAACTATTTCTTATCTATAGAAATGGAAGGGTTAAGGCATATAAGTAAAATATAAAAACATAAAAGCATCAAGAAAGTATCGCTAAGTTAAAGTACCTTCAAAGGTATGGGTGAGTTTTGTCAAACACAAAGCTATTCCAACTACTTTGTATGCACTAAGGGTACACAAGATTCTTTAGATTAATTCTTATTATAGTAGTTAAAAAATTATCCATGCTAATCACTCAGTATAATGAAAATACATGAATAAAATTATCCATGCTAATCACTCAATGTAATGAAAATACATGAATATAAGTAGCTTTTAAAAGTGGGTAGTCTAATATCATATTTTCTTCACAGGCCTTTACACATTTAGTTAAAGTGTTCATTCACTAACAATGGTAGATTATTGATATATACCAACAATGCATATCAACCACATTTATTAATATGATTTTGCTAATATTACTTTGATATAATATCGTTTTTAAATATAAAAAAATTAACATAAAATTTAAGAAAAAATAGGAAAATAGATTAAACTAATAATATAACATTTTCCACATTTTCCATTAATAATAACATATTTATGAGGTGATATGCATTATTGAACAAAGAACTTCAAACTTGATATGTCCATTTTGGAACTAACTTCCACTAAAAGAAAGCGTATTACAGGTTTTAAATTCTTTCTCAGATAGAACCTAATTATATTATTATCATTTCTGATCATATTCTATATTAGTGTTACACCTTTTCATATTCTATATTAGTGTTACACCTTTTCATTAATATTATTAGTCCGTGCCTCAACCACCGCAAGTACTATAGGAATCGAAATGACCGCATTAAAATTAATTTATTAATTCGTTACTCTCTAGAATAAGGTGGTATAAGCTTGTTACTGAAGTTTTAAACCTTGAACTTTTCTTTCACGGTCTTATTTGACCTAAAGACCTCTTCGTGAGGTGGGGAGGCCATAATCCTAAGTTATATTCTCATCTTTTTCACTTATTCCATTCATATTTTTGAAATCATATTGAGAATATGAATTAATTCTAGCATCACCTTAGTTTTATTAAATACTGGGAAATAATTCTATGTTATTATGGAAACTTGTTCTATGTTACTAGGCGGCAGAACCTCAAGTCATTTAAGGCCGATGGAGCTGCCATCGAGTAAATGCAGCTGTTGGCTGGAGTGGCCACGCGGTGAATGCATGCTCCATGCTCCTACTGTGTCTGCTATGGTGGTGTTGTGTCTACTATGAAGTTAGTGAATGGGAGGGCACTTGCAAAAATACGGAAGGGCGAGGGAGATATTCTTTGCTTCTCGCTGATTCTATGCAACCTATGGATAAAGACGGTGCCTCTGCAAATGGATTACTCCTTGATGTTGGTTTATGGTTCTCCCTGAAACTCAAGTTGACTTCATTGAGAATACTATATTAATATTAATTTTATCATTGATCAATAGAACTCCAATTAAGGATGGGAAATTCAAGTTTTTGTTATGATTTAGAAAATAAAATGCTATGGAATTTCTCATTTGCAGGATTATTTTATCACAGAACGAAAACAAAATTATCATTGATCAATAGAGCTCGAAATAAGGATGGGAAATTCAATTTTTTGTTATGATTTAGAAAATAAAATGCTATGGAATTTCTCATTTGCAGGATTATTTTATCACAAAACGAAAACAAATTATCAACTTGAAGTGTATTTCTACGTCCTTCAATGTAACTTTAAATGATCTTTCTCATTGCGTACAATTCTCTCTATGACTTAAATGCAGGAACACGATTTTCCAAAAAAAAGATATATATTTACAGGCCTCCTATTATTTTCCTGTGTTCAATTTCCATAAATTTTGCTATTAGGAGAATTTTAAAATTTTCAAATCTACATTTCAATTTTTCAGATCTACATTACAAAATAATTAATTTTCAAAATTAAATACGCTACTCACTTATTACATTCTCCTCTATGGACATATGCTTCTGCAGGCCTAACTTACATGATCCATGCTGTTCAGAGCAATGCATCAGACAATGTCGACTCCTATCTTCTCTTTGCGTAAATGTTGTTATTGCAAAACCTTATTGCAACAACTCAGTCTTTAACGAATGGATTCAGGATTTGGTCTATCTAATTATTGTTGAAGAATCAACTTTTTTAATTACAGACCACCACTTGTGTTTAATCTTCAGAGGAATATACCAGGCAAAATCTGGCATAGTATTTAAATACGTTCATATAGATTTTGTTTGAGTTTTCAAATAAGGTCAAATCAGGTATTTTTTTACAGGGTGTATCAAAGAGAGTCAAAATTGAGTGAGGGATGGCATGTAGGCTAGGTTTCTTATTTCTAGAAACTAGCCAAGCTTGCTAACGCATGAAGAGATAATGGGGTCTAAGAGAAAAAAAAATCCACTAAAATGATGAAAGAAACGCATGTCCAGGTCGAGAAAATTAGATCCCCTCTTGCAAAAGGAAATTCTATGCTTTTGTTAAGAAGAAAGTGGACTATTTTCACCAAGATAATGGTTTGAATGGGTAGAATGTGTACATATCTTTGCAGAATGAATACTATAGTATTTAATTTTCTATTACGAAAGGAAGAAAACTAAAAAAAACTAAGACTCTCATGTGGCTAATTTGGAAACCAACACTAACTATCAGGAGAATTTTAAAATTTTCAAATCTACATTACAATTTTTCGGATCTAAATTACAAAATGATTAATTTTCTAAATTAAATACACTACTCGCTTATTACATTCTCCTCTATGGACATATGTTTCTGCAGGCCCAACTTACATGATCTGTGCTATTCGGAGCAATGCATCATACAACGTCTACTGCTACCTTCTCTTGCGTAAATGTTGTTATTTCAAAACCTTATTGCAACACCTCGGTCTTTAACGAATGGATTCATGATTTGGTCTATCTAATTATTGTTGAAGAATCAACTTATTTAATTACATACCACCATTTGTGTTTAATCTTCGGAAGAATATACTAGGCAAAATCTGGCATACTATTTCAATACGTTCATCTAGATTTTGTTTGAGTTTCCAAATAAGGTCAACTCATGTATTTTTCTTTTACAGAGTGTATCAGAGAGAGTAGAAAATGAGAGAGTGATGGCATGTAGGCTAGGTTTCTTACTTCTAGAAACCAGCCAAGCTTCCTAAGGCATGAAGAGATAATGGGGGCTAAGAGAAAAAATAATCGATTAAATGATAAAAGAATTCCCCTCGTGCGAAAGGAAATTCTATGCTTTTGTTAACAAGAAAGTGGACTCTTTTCACCAAGAGAATGGTTTGAATGGGTAGAATGTGTACCTATCTGTGCAGAATGAATACTATAGTATTTAATTTTCTATTATCAAAGGAAGAAAACTAGAAAAAGCTAAGACTATCATGTGGCTAAACTGGAAACCAACACTACATTGTGGCTAACCTGGAAATCAACACCACACTGTCTGAAAAGAGGATGCGATATATACAATTAGACCTGGAAAACACTCAAATGCCAAATTTATTTTAGATTAATGTTGCTCAGAACCATCAAAATAAATTGAGAAAATAATGGAACTTCACATTACTTCTCGTTAGTATTTTTAAGACGAGGAGATGTTGATACCATCAACCTATAATTTACCGAAAGAAAACTTGTTTACCAAAAAAAACCCTTATAATTTAAAATCGCTTGTTATCATAAAGGCTAAGGCTAGCTAAAACACTACTTCTACCTCTGTCATTGATGGTTATGTATTATCTCTTATAACTGGATATGGATCGACATATCGATCTCACTATAGGATATTAACCTGCCCCTCATAATATCATACTTATACCGGTAAGATATTAACCTGCACCTACCTTTTCTCCTGCTTGTAGGTCAATTGCATTTTGGGGACAAGGTAGTAGATATCGAAATTACTATGGATTTGGTAAAAACAATTTAGCTGATGAGAAACCCAATAGATGGAATGATGGAACTAACCAACTAAATTTCCACTCCCTCTCCATTAACTGAATTTTCATCTGGAATATGAGTAATCTCTCTGAATAGAGGTTATGAAATTAGCTCTGCAATGTATATAATGCAGTTGTCCTTCGCTCGTACATTTCCCTTCTTTCCTTTGGCTTTCACTCTTCTTTTCAGGGTCTGGCTATAGTGAATCAATACAAGAAGTCAGTTCCGATGATCCAACAGTTGTCCATCCAACATTAGGAAATCATGTAGGCATCTAATACCAGTCTAAATTCCTACCATTTCCTTATCTTCTGGCAATATGGAAGTTCTGATGACATCAAACAACAGGTTGAATATCCAAGGCTTATCGGTACAAGATTGTACATAGAGTTGAACACAGGAATTACCACAAAGTTGTTTACATGAAGCCATTTCTCATGTCTGCAATGAGATTAATGGAACGACTCATCGTATCACAACCTATATCAAACATTTCCTGCATTTTTCTGTAATTAACTCAACTGTGGTGACTAATGGAGCATTCAATTGTGGTAACTAGAGGATCAAAACTTGTGAAACATTCGAACTTACGAAGTTTCAGACACTTATAATTCATGGAAGTTTCGCCTCGCAAGCCTTTTCCTTTTATTTGAAATTTACTTTATTTATTATTTATTTATTTTATATTTTATTAAATTTTAAAATTTTTATTATATGTGTTGGCATAAATTAAGAACAAAACAATACAAGGTTGATACACCGACCATACATGCAGCCCAAGTGTGCACTCCAGAGTCCATACAACCATGTTGTTGAAGACGTATATGAGCCCGTGAGGTTTGGCTATGGTTTCTATAATTCTTTACATTCATTGCCTCGAACATCATTAGAATAACAATTAGAACTTTGAGAAATTGGGTAGCAGGTAGCAATAGCATAACGACATTTCCATGTCAGATGTCGAGCTTGGAGAAACCAAAGCCGTCCCTAAAATCAAATCAACATCTCCACAGGAGTAAACCGTCCCATTAGATCCTTGTACAATGCATGGCCTCCCTGCAAAATTCCCAATGTTTCGTAACAATAATCATGGAGAGCAGGATGGCTAGAGATTTCAATATCCGTAATCATATGACCAAGCATGATCTTTAAATGGGAGCCTGATTCTCTTTCGACGCTCTCTCACAGGCTTGAACAACTATTACTGAAGTCCGTTTTTTACCTTTTAATCCACCACAAAAGTACAACAGTTACATAGGTCCATGCTCATGGAAAAACATCGTGCTAGTAGAGGGGAATTGGAGAAGGTAATGTTCTTTCCTTTTATGTTGTCACCAAAGAAAATAATAGTCAATAAAAAATTTCTACTTGTTATTGACAGTCTAGTAACAAAGCTTCTATTTTCCAGTAAATCCTGCTTCTATTTTCAGTAAATGATAAACTTGAAAAGGGTTCGCATACTAAAATGCCTGTATCTTTTACATATATTTGAATTCAATAATACAGGATCAAAATAGAAGTTATCCAGGGTCCAATTCATAACTTCCTTGACTTGTTGGATGTTCTTTGAAGATTGGTAGTACAATAGAGTTCTACAAGCACAGAATATATTTGCAATCATTTGTACTACATTAATTTTATACTAGAAAATATATGTTATTTGCACCACAATTTTTATCGTAATTGGATGGTACTACAATAGAGATCTACAAGCACAGAATATACTTGCAATCATTTGTACTACATTAATTTCATACTAGAAAATATATGTTATTTGCACCACAATTTTTATCGTAATTGGATGAAACTACAGGTTTGATAAATCATAACACCTTCATCTCTTTCTCCAATCCTTTGAACATGTCACAATTTTATTGTTGATTTTGAACTACGAGAGTTGTTTTTTATAACTTAAGAAAGGAGGTCTCACGGAATTGTAATCGTGGGAAACAATAATAAGTAGTTATGGAAAGGATGGTCTATTTTAAATGCTTTAAATACTTGTGGGGACGACAGAAGTATACAGACACACTTACTGCAGGTGAACATTCAGGTGGTCCATATGTACCTATATTCTACTCGAACATTATACTTATGTGATTATGGTTTTAAATTTTAATTTTTTTTGGGAGAGAACAATATAGAAATACAATATGCACTTCACAAGAGAAAATGTTTGGTTTGGGATTTGTTGTTGTACTCAAAGAAATAGAGATTTTCTATTATCTCAAATATTTGAGATATTTTGTTGAATGTTTATTGGAAACATCTAATGAAACAAATGTTTTGTATTTTTTTCTCGTTGCTCAAGTAGCCCAAGTAGCCCAATTTTTGTAGATGTGTTTTCTTTTATATTTTTTGATGCATATAGGTTTCTAGAAACTAGTGAGTTACTAGTGATTGTAGGTGAAGTTTATGTATCTTTTGATGGCAGGTCTAATTGAGAAATTTAGGCTATCCTAGATATCCATGGTAAATACAAGAATGACACGGGTTAGTGGTCCATTTACTTGAAATCTCACTTTTGATATTCATAATGGGTTTAAAATGAAACAATCAACTCAACTTGGGTTTTAAGGAATACTTTGCAGGAATTGTCAAAGACATTGTAGTAGTATGGGATTAGGGCTACAGGGAGATTGGAAAGCTAAAGTACCAGAAAGAGTGAGCCAAACTAGCAGAAAAAAAACAATTACATTAATACTTATGAAGAACCAACTCACACGATTATTTATCCACTGACCAAAGAATAATGCATAACATACATTGGTATGTATAATCTACATGTGGACATTGGAATGTATAATCTAGATGTGGAGATAACTCTCAAAGAAGAACTAGGTTGAGATTCTAAAAGGAAGCTCTAATAGCAAAGATAAAAACTAATTAGTGCATACATTTGAAACAAAATATAACATAATAGCTTACTTGTAATAGAAAATTAATTCAAAATTTGTTACTTTGACAGAAAAATCTACTTTAAGACAAAAACAAATTGGTTATTTTCTTCTATTGACACTAGCAAGACTTTGGCAGGGACTTGCTGCTTAGCAGCAATCCTTGTTTGTTACCAAAACATTTGTTTCATTTCAGGTTGATATGCATTTTTCAAGATATTTGAAGTTATGAAAACATTTTTTTCATTTTAAGTTGATATGAATTTTTGTAAGAGATTTGAAGTTAAGGTAAGTCACCCACAGATTGTTAAAGGTTGAATTAGCCCTTATAAATAGGGGAAATAATGCGATAGAAAATATCAATAAAAAATTCTACAGTCACTAAAAATATATACCAGAAATTAGTGAATGAGTAAGGTAAAGGTTTTGGGAAAGATAACCTACAATGCTGGGAATGTGGAGAAAACCATTTTCCAAGAAAGTTTCCTATATTGTATAAGGCTAGC
This sequence comes from Pinus tabuliformis, assembly GCA_031772625.1. Taxonomy (NCBI): domain Eukaryota; kingdom Viridiplantae; phylum Streptophyta; class Pinopsida; order Pinales; family Pinaceae; genus Pinus; species Pinus tabuliformis. The sequence goes on along the minus strand of CM062806.1, from coordinate 420,008,375 downwards.
AAGAACCTATATGACTTACAAGAGGAAATAATTATGAATAATGTGGCTAAGAGAATCCCAAGGATATACATAATGCTAGATAGTAGGAAGGAGGAACCTAAGACTCACAAGAAATCATCACTCAAATGGAAGGCATGGTAAAAAAATCATGAGTTGTTTTAATTTAACCAAGATCCAATTTCAGTTATATTATGCCTAATCTTATGGAAAAATGTGATTTTTCAAAGAAAAAACATGATAAATCATGGCATGTTTAGATGGCCACTGAGACAAAGAGACAAATATAATATATTGTTGAATCCTTCCATGACGAAATTTGAGCCATCACTACTACAATCAAATCAAACTTCTTGTTATTGGGATCATATGATGGCCTAATGAGTAGGGATTTCCATCCCACATGAAGATGATGGATTTTTATGACAAAGTAATAAAGTGCGCAAAAGGATAATATCAAACAGAGACTCATGCTTACTTCTAAATTTTGGAAGTCACTATTTGTTTGAAACTCAACTAGCCTTTAGCACAAATTATCATACTCAATCCAATGATCAAATATCGAGAGAAAATATAATATTGGAGGACATGTTGAGCATAAATGTGATGAAGAAATTGTGAAGACTACCTTCCACTCATAGAATTTGAACACAAAAATGCTATCAAGAATAATCGGGAATGAGTCCCTTTAAGGCACTTTATGGGAGGAAATTAAAAACACATATTAGCTTGGATGATACATTAAGAAAAGTAATATTTGGGTAAGATATTCTAAAATAAATGAAATAGGAGATGATCAAGAACAAACGAAATTTTAAAGGCAAACTAGGATAGGCAAAAAAATTATGCCGATAAGCAGAGATTACATAAAGAGTTCCAAGTAGGAGAGCATGTATATCTCCATATTAATCCAATGAAAATATCATTAAAAATGGATTCATGGGCCAAGTTGGAACTCATATATAACAAATCAGTCCAGATATGGAATGGTTTGGGCCAATGGCTTATATATTGGCCTTACCACCCACAACGAAAGTACACAATGTTTTCGATCTTTCCTTGTTTAATAAATATGTCCATGACATTAATCATGTTGTTGTATAGTTTGTAATATAGGTGGAACAAGAAGGAGAGTTCCAACTAGAACGAATATGCATCCTAGATCAAAGGAAAATCATGCTCTGCAATGTAATAATAATGATGGTCAAGGTCTAATCGAAACACTTTGGACTTATGACATTTATAAGCTGTGTGTAAAGTTTAATTTTGTTGTTTCCTATGCTAATAATAAGACCAAGGATGATGTTCCCTTTAAGGCTTAGTAACTTCCCTCTTTCTAGCCATCATATGATCCCAATGACAAGAGCTCCATGCAACTAATCCAGTCTTATAGATTTCAAGTGAGACATCTATTCTACTATAGAGATCTTAGCATTGAACCTATTTTGTACTGATCTTAGTACCTTTTGAAAAAAACCTTCATTTTTGAGGCCCTCACCAAGTGTTGTAATCATATTTGGAACCTTATCAAATTTAATAAAGTATTATCCAATATTATCATCCTCATTCATCCTCAAGATTTCAAATTTCATTTTGAAGGTTTGAAGCTTAGATTTCTTAAAATTCTCATCTCCTTCATAAATATTTTTAAGTTTGTACAATGTTTAGTTAGCTACATGAAAATGCATTAGTTTCACTATTTCAAATTGTTTAAGGCTAAAGTGAATACAATTCATAGGTTTTTTGTTATTTACATATTATTTTATTTCATCTAGGTCTCTCGGAGAAGTTGATGCAACTATATATTCAATCAATACATATCCTAAAACATCGACACTAAGGGACATGAGAGAGGCTTCCATTTTAACCCCATGGAATTGTTGATGGTGTTGTACCCACCAACATGTCAAGGGAATCTCCCCGGTAAGAAGTCCAAATTATACCTCAGAACGTTTGGTGTAGGAGTCCCAGTAGTGGGTCAGCTAGTAATGCCTTGACTGTGATGTCGCACACAGACAAGTAAGATAACTCTGTCGATAGCAAGGGTGTGATTGATGCAGAGAGTCAAGAAAGGTGTACAAGAGGTTCCCACACTTTGAAGAGGGGAGAAGGTGAAAGTAAGTTCCAGGTTGAAAGGGATTAGTCCCAACTCAATTAGGAATGCTCCATAGAAAGGACATGCACAACTTCTAGCAGAGTAGTCTACTCGTATGTGGCAGTCACAACATACAAGGTAAGATAACACAAACAACACTCATGGATCAGTCAGAGATGAGTGTGATGATTGATATAGCAAGGCTCATGAGGAAGGTCTATATGGTGTCTAGAAGAGCAGTCGACATGGATGGTGACAACATTAACAACATATGCGACACATTAACAACAAGATTCATATAATTGCATACAAATAAGTTCATGCACAAGTGCGTAAGTTAAACAACATATATCATTAAGGCATCTATATCATTCCAACTACAATAACAACATATGCATAAGAATTTGTTGGCTCTTATTATTAAAGAAGTGTAAGTCACAATCATACAATACACCATGTAAACCTGTTAGCCCCAATAATGGAACAATATAGCCACATCCGCTTGTTCCTCCAAAGAAATGTACTAGCTCCGCATAGTGAAGAAGCCAAGGCAGGGTCCAATACTGTCCAAGCCTTCTTCAGGATAGTCTTAGTAGGAGCTTGGCTCACCAAAAGCCCTGGAAATGAGTTATGAGGGATAATTTATAGCAAAGGGTGGAGTGACCCTCGACATTCCCCTTTGTGACAGTTCAACTACCCTCATGACTCTTCACCTACTTTATGACTGTTACATCCAGCCATTGACACTTGAATTACACTTGACATGATTCAACATTACAATGCACATATACTCATGTGAGACAACATGGCTTGAGCAAGCCTTGAAAGACATCATTGACACTTGGCCTGTTGTGATGAGACCAACTACTTGACATGCTTGTGATAGTGAAGGTGGTGAGCTGATGCCAAGCTTGGTCTTCTGTGATGGTGTGCATGCACCTCATGGTGACATCTTGTTGAAGCGAACTCTTGCCTCTGTTGCAACTGGTGCATTGGTTCATCCCCTTTCATCCAACTCATCTGCTAACATGTGCATGGTATTCTTATGTATATGGTTAAACTGCCAGGACATTGATGCATAATGTCCATGCTGATATTCAAGTGTATGTTGGTGGTCATGCACATCAACTTTTCGAAGTACATCTTTAGCCCCAGTTGGACTTGCTTCTTGTCTTCGCCTTGGTGAGTGTGTTCAATGAGTTGGATTGCATGCATGTGCTCAACGACATGCATGCTATTGGATCCCTTACATGAGATCAACAAAACTACTCACCATGTCTTCTTTATGTTACTAGCACAATTTCATCCGAGAGTGCATGTCGCACCCACTGTTGTTCCTATTCCTGCTGCAACTCATTGGACTCTCTATGCTGCTTCATGTTATTCCTAAGTTGTTTCTTTAGCACATGCAACTCCTTCTTTCTTCCATCTTCTGCCTTCATGTGATCTTCATGTCGCGCCATCACTTCATAGCCTGAGTGTCCAAAGTTGCTTTCATTATCAATAGATCTGCTTGATCTTGCAGCTTTGCTCCACCTCTATGTTGTCAAAAACCTTCCTCTTGCGTTCGCTACATTCATTGTGTTTGCTGCATTCGATATGCTGTGTTCAGCTGTTGTTCATGATACTTCTTGTTGTGATGCTGCTACTTGATGGCCTTGTCCATGAACAACTTGATGTCTTTGTGAGTAGGCAAGCTCATAGACACTTGATCGATTGCATCCCCAAGCGTGCTCTGAATGGTGTCTTAGTATTTTCTCTCATGGAAGCCATTGTACGTGTACTTATGAGAGGTATATGAACACATGTGATACGTGGAGACATGGCAACACTCATAGCAAGGAATCTGTCAGTCAAAAATGAGAATTAATGTGAGAACTAACTTGCAACATACGTGGGTGAATGATCTTGAAGGATGCACAATTTCAGCCCAGACGTCGAGAGATCGACTACCAAGACTGCACAAAGCACAGTCTGGTCCACTTAGAGACTAGCTAACTGCTCGAACCGCACAATGCATAGTCCACTTTGGTTGTTTCCTATTGGGATTGTGCAATGCACAATTCCAGTGGGGAAGGATTGCTAGCCTAGGGACAGATTTGCACAATTTCTTAGGCCAAGCAACCATTGTCCTCCAGAAATGTGTAAAATAGACTTGGATGCTAGTGATGGGAAATAATGCACAAATATGGAGAGGAAGGTGAGCCTTCCCTCCCCAATTTGTGTAATTTTGCCTTGCTGAAGGAAGAGTCCGGGCCAAGGTTGGCCCAACTCGCCAATGGGAAACTGAAAGAAAATGAGTCAATAAATACATGGTGACACTAAGTGATAGTAGAAGTGATTAACAATGCATCCAAAACACAAATGAAAGATTCAACAAACAAATCAACATGCATGTTGGTGAGGCAGTTCAACAGTTGGGTGAACGTTCGTGCAAAGCAGTTTCATGCATGTGACAGTAGTGAGATAGCAACGAAAACTGAAACAAAGTTAGGACAAGCTGGTATATATGTAAATGACAACAAGCATTCAAGGAAATCAAGAAAAAATCCTCCCACAAAGTAAAAACAAAAAAATCAATAGAAATGCAGCACAAGGCATGGGAAGCGGCCTTACCCAAAAACAAGTGAGCTGAATGTGTCGATTGCTCCTAAATGTGATGTGGGATGTCAGAGCTACATGTTTGATGTGAGGAATTAGCTCTGCAATGTCGAGTTGATGAGTTTTGATAACATCAAGGTTGTGACGTGCATGCCACGAATCTAGGGGAAGCGACACTTGGTGGGAGGTTTCAGAATTGATCCTTGCATGTAACCTGCAACTGCTAAACATAGATCCCTGAAGCAAGGGGATGCCTTTGAATTCGCCCTTGAGAGAAGAAACCCATGAATGCAACTGTTTTTTTCTCAGTCCCAGAGGGAATTGGTCAACTTAGCTGAACATGCAAGAGACTACATGACTTCTAGAGAAAAATTCACATTTTTGGCTGTGAGCCGAGCTCATTGCCTAAGGGTATTGTGCAATTTCTGCGAAGAGTAGCTGACTGCTACCCATATTTGCACAAGTCCTACGATGAATAGCCCGCTGCTAGGAAAATTTGTACAAATCCTGTTTGGAGGGTTGGCTCGCAGGATTCCTCCATCTTGGATCCCAGCAAGCTCTCAAAGAGGATTGTGCAATTCATGGAGGGAAGGATAGTTTCCCTCTAATTTCATGCTCATTAATGGAAAAATAATGATCATTAATTGTTCCTTTATCTTGATAAAAATTTATTAGTGATTCATTTAAATCATCCTCTTTAATTTCTAAAATATCACTAATACCAAGAGGGGAAAAATTACCATCATTAAAAATATCAGGATAAAGGGAAAAATGTGAACTTGAAACAATGTATTTAAGACTATCTCTGTTTGAGAACTCTTCTGCATTATTCTCATTGTAAATTTCAGATTCTAAATCATTCCTTTGTGTACTCATGCTTTCTTGAACAAGGCTGTTTTGATGCTCTGATTTCGACATTTGCTCATCATGGAAAAATTCAGAAATTTGTACAGCAGGTTGCGTGTTATTATTTACTTTGATTGTTGCTTGTACTTGTTGATTTGCGATCTGATTTTATGAATTGACCGCAGAGTAATTTTTAGATTCCAAGGCAGTTCTTTCTTCAAAATTGCTGTTGTTGTCTTCCTGCATTTGAGTAGAAATATTTTCTAAGCTTTGTGAAACCACTTCATCACAATTTATTTGCACATCCATATTGGAATTCTCATTTATGTTAGAAGGGGGTGAAACAAAACTTGAACTAATTTCATATGTATTGGGAATGGGAGGAAGAGAACAAATATGTTCAAACCAATCTAGTGATTCTTATTCCGTAAGTTTATCTTCAACTTTAAATCTTAAACAATTCAAGTGAAATCGAATATTAAAATCATTAACAAACTCATTTTCAAACCTTAGTAGATATTCAATTTCTTCACATACCTGTTCATAATCGTAGCCGTCAAATTTAGAAATGAAAATTGTAACAAATTGATGCCAGCTGTGGATTGAGGCAATCGAAAGAGTTCTACACCAGTTTCTGGCTTTTGCCGCAAATGTCAGAGTAAAAATTATGCATAAGATGCTTTCATCAATTCCTTGAAAATCATAATTTGAAACGTTTTGAATAAATTGAAGGACATGATTAAAAGCAGAAGAATTCCTCTTACCGTTAAATTTTACCTGAGACAAGAGTCTTACCACTTCGGGTGGAGTATTGGAAGGTGCACGTCCATGGATACAACTCCAAATTGGAAGTTTAAGAAGAGCGATCATAATAAATAAAATATTAAAATTGAAAAGACTCCAATAGAGAAAAAATCTCAGGCCCCCCTTCTAGCACCAAAAATATTGATGCTTCGAAAATTACTGCAACAACAATGGGCGATAACCACCCGGTCCGGACGTTAAAGCAACTCCTTTTCCATTTGGTGTGGTGGTTCCGACTGGTTTAACTAGGTCCAGTTACCTTCTCCCTATCGTTATTGTTTTATTATATATCTTTAACTACCAATATACAGGGATATCAGATCAATTCTTCTTGCTGATCAGGTAAGAGAATGACCCTTAAGCTGATTTGGGTTCAAGCAAGCCACAACTAAAATTTTGCCTCTTTGAGAAGAGGACTTGAAAGAATGTAGAAATTACTCTAAATGCAAGCTTATCCAAAAGAAACTAATCTAAATCCTATCTTAATTAGGTAGATATAGATCTAACCCAACTAAGAGCAATATAATTAAAATATTGGGATTTAAACATGCTTTGTTTATAATGAATATCAAGTTAATGAAGTAGTTCAATTAACTGATATTGTGGATATCAAAACAAATCCTATTGAAACCTTTTAACTGAAATAATATACCAACAACATTCCAGGAAGTAGTTCACAAAAATGATATTGATTATCAAATCAATAAATCCAATAATTAAACAATGATATGTAGAAATAGTTCATAACACATTACTATTTAATAAATCAGTTTTATAAGATAGATTTCTGAGCAAGTAGTTACTTAGAAATCAAAATTTAATCCATAAAAACAGAGATACATAATAACAACATTGAGACAAATTACCCATATTGACAAGAGTGCAGAAACATGAATACAATGAGACATTGCTGTTACCATAAAAATGAAACTGATATTTGAAATAGTAGTATTAGAAATACCAATTTATTGCATCCATTTATCTGACTTTGGTCTCCAACAGTCCTTTACATTGCTTGAACTTTTGCCTTCAAAGCTAGAGCCACAGTAGTGCAAAGTCTACCTCTCATACATAATTTAAGATACAAAGGAAAAATCCTCAATAATCCCCAGATCTGAGATTTTCTCTCCTCCTTTATACAACTCTAAATTCCTATTACAGTAGTGCTTTTAGAAGTCCAAAATTGCAGAGGAGAGGAGCCCCTAATTACATTATGTAATCTGCTATTTATAATATTTGTGAAAGAATTCTTGAGAGGAAAGTTTGTTGAAGAGAAATCTGTCAAATCTAATTTTATTTGCTCAAAAATCCTGATCTTCAATTGCTGGAGCTTTCTCATTGATTAATATTTTTTTCTCCATATTTCTTCCACTGTTTTCCTGCAAAAGAAATCAAAATAAATTAAGATGCAATCAAAATATCATTTCTGGCAATTAAATCAAATCCAATCAAATTCTATTTAAATAAATAATTGAAAATAAAATATAAGCTCTCTATTGATGTTTGGGGTGGTTTAATTGGCCAAATATATTATTAACCAATGGATCTGTAATTAGAAGAAGCTTTGGACAATTGAAAATGAAGAAAATAACTCAGAAAATTGATTTTGTTTTCAAAATTCGGAGCTTGATCTTCTGCCTGATTTTTGACCCAATAAATGATTAAATCTGTTAGTGAAACCTCCTAAAAAATGTTCTCCTTGATTTTTTCTTTCCAATGAGATGTCCTAGGCCTCATTTGGCCAAGTATAACTCAATCTATGAGCCTCCAAAGTTGATGGATCAAATCTGGCATGAATCTGCAAATTTTGTTGCTCGGCTAACAAATCAAAATTCTCATTAAAAATTAAATCCTAAATTAGAATTCTAATTAATTCTAAATTAATTGTTAATTATAAACTAAACTAATTATTAATTAACATTAATCTAATTAACTAATATATAATTAATTATTTATAAACAAATTAAGTCTAATAAAAAACTAATTAATATTAATATGAATAATAAAATTTTAATTTAATTGAATTAATTATGATTTATATATTCATTAATTTAACTAATCTAAAATTTAATATTACATGTTAACTTTTATTTTGATATTTACACTACACTATTCATATTTATTTAATTCACTCATACGTATGAGTGATTTGAAAACTCAAACACATATAAAACTTATGATAGGCCTTTGTTTTAATGCCCCGTGCCTTATTGAGCCATCACATATCGGCGATCGGGAAGGAGGCTATCACGAGTTTTTAAACTTGTCATATGCAATAGCTCCGATTTGATTGCATAATTTATTATCCCTTTGACTTTTTGTTTGTCAGTGATAGGGTATATAAGGGGTATCGGCAATCGGCAAATTGGAAGGTGTCGGGGTTTTAAGAAATGTATAAAGTGAAAACCCTTGATGCGATGTAAACTCCCAATGCGATTAATTTTATTTATATATATTAATTTTATATATTAAATTTTAATTTAATTAAATTAATTATATTTTATATAATAATCAATTTAATTAATTTGAGATTTAATATATAAAATTAATGTTTTGTTTTGATTTTATTTTAATGAAATTTAGTTATGAAATTATCTAAACTACAGCCACTTGGATATTATGGGTTTTTAAGATTAGTAATTGATTTGGAAATTGGAGTAAATTTCTTAAATCCCAATACTTAATGATTTGGCTGCATAACTAAAAATGGAAAAATGTTAGTAAAAACTCGCTACGGGTTAATATTTAAAATGAATGCGTTATTGAACTAATTTATTTACAAAATGCAATATTGTACATTTTATGCATTTTTAACCCAGGCTACATAAATAATCAGACTTTCAAAGGAGTGCCATTTTAAAACCAGTTGACCAAATGAGGCGAAACAAGCGTCAATGGGAAGCTTATAAAAAATTTATTTTAACAAATCAATCCAAGAAAGAATCCAAAGAAAATGAAAAATTAACAAAAGCGTAGGGTCATCAACTAAATAAAAATCCAAAAAGGTGTTTAGCCAAAATCTTTATAGAAAGGGTCACCATTACTTGAAGTGAACAAGTAAAAAATGGGGGGGTTGTGTTTTTACCACAACAGGACCTAATAGTTCGACAAGGGATACATTGGGCCAAGTGTATCCCCTTTGGCAACACCAATATTTTTTGTGAGAAAGAAATATGGAACTCTCAGATTATGCATTGACTATAGAAATTTGAACAAAGTGACGATAAGGAACAGGTACCATTTATTGATGATTGATGACTTGTTCGATGATCTAAAGGGAGAAGAAGTGTTCTCGAAGATTGATTTGAGATCTGGATACCATCAGGAACAAATCAAAGAGGAGGACATTTACAGGACATCTTTCCACACTGGATATGGGCATTATGAGTTTGTTGTAGTTCCATTTGGCCTAAGTAATGCATCAAATATGATTATGTGCTTGATGAATAGAGTGTTGCAATCGTATTTGGATAATTTAGTTATTGTGTTCATTGATGATATATTGGTATATTCTAAAAATGAGGAAGACCATGCCAAGAATTTACCACTGGTGTTGGGGTTGTTGAGGGAGCATCAGTTGTATTCTAAGCTCAACAAGTGTAGTTTATTTCAGACTAAGGTATATTACTTAGGACATGTTGTCTCCAAGGAGGGCATTGTAGTAGGTCTAGAGAAGACAAGGGCCATCATGGAGTGGGTAGCGCGTAAGAGTGTGATGAGGTGATATCTTTCATCGGGTGGGTAGGATATTACAGGAGGTTCATCATGAACTTCTCATAGATTGTTTATCCTATCACATTGTTGCATAGGAAATGTAAGAAGTTCGAATGTACAGAGGAGTGTGATGTTAGTTTTGAGTAGCTTAAGCAGTTGTTGACACATGCACTACTGATACAAATTGTCGATCCAGAAAAAGATTTTGTAATGTGCACATATGCTTCTACGAGAGGACTTGGTGGAGTCCTTATGCAGGATGGGTACGTTCTATTCTATGAGTCACAAAACTAAATAAGCATGAACATATCTACTTGACACATGATCTTAAGCTAGCAACAATCATACATCCATTGAAGATGTGGAGGCACTATTTTCTTGGTAGGACTGATAGTTATCATGTTGGGTTGAGGTATTTGTTTGACCAACTGAATATGAATGCCCAACAACCTAGATGGTTGGTCACGATTACTCACTTTGATTTCAAGATCATGTACATCAAAGGTAAGGAGAACAGGGTGAAAAATGCTCTTAGTAGGCTGGTACAAGTAAATCATTTGGAAACTATGAGCTCCTATGAGACAAACTTACATGACAGGATCTTGCAGGAAGGTCAGCAGGATGTCAGGTATATGGAGAATGTGCATATGTTGTAGTAGAGTACTAATACATGTACATGCGGTAGTATATGTATAGGTACAGGTGATAGTATAGGTGAAGGTACAAGTGGTAATATGGGTACAGGTACAGGTGATAGTATAGGTGAAGGTAGAAGTGGTAATATGGGTACAGGTACAGGTGTAGGTGCATGGGATGTGAACTATTGTCTTACGATAGACAGATTGGTTATATTCAAAGAGAGTATATATGTGCTAGATAGAAGCGAGATCACGAAGGCGATCTTGAGATAATTTCATGCAAAACCTTATTCAGGTCACCTAGGTTGTTAGAAGACATGGACTGCAGTAAAGAAATTTTATTATTGGCTAAATTTGAAGAGGGATATAATAGAGTTTGTGGCTAGGTGTTTTGATTGTTAGTGAATAAAGGCAGAGTGTAAAAATCTAGGTAGAATTCTACAACTGATCATGATTCGAGAGTGGAAATGGCAGGTCATTTCCATTCACTTCATCACAGGGTTACAGAAGATAGTGAGACAACATGATTCCATCATGGTTGTGGTGGACATGTTGAAAAAGGTTGCACACTTCATTCCAGTGAAGTATACATTCTCAGCTACTAATGTGGCATAAGTATTCATCAAAGATGTTGGTCAAGTTGCATGGTGTTCCAAACAAGATTGTGTGAGATCGGGATGCAAAGTTCACTTCCAAATTTTGGAAGGAGTTGTTAGCAAGTTTGGGCACAAAGTTGGTCTTCAGTACAACTTATCATTTGTAGATAGATGGACAGATATAGAGGGTCAACAAGACATTGGAGGACATGCCAAGGATGTATGTGATGCATCAACAGTGGAAGTGGGATGAGTATCCTCCCTTGGTTTAGTTTTCATACAAAAATGGTTATCATGAGTCCTTTTGAGGCATTGTATGGTTGGATTTGAAATACTGCTATATGTTGGAGTGATCCGGTTAATAGGGTGTTGATTGAACTAGATATGTTGGTAGACATGAAACGAGAAATGTAGGTCATCAAGAAGAATATAAAGGCAACACATGATAGGCAAAAAATATATGCATATTGAAATAGGTTTTTTAGTGAGTTCCATATTGGGAAACAAGTGTACTTGCACATCAAACCAAAGAAGATCTCCCTACGGAGTGGGTCATGTGCCAAGTTGGCACCACAGTTTTGTGGACCCTTCAATATCATTGAGAGGATTGGGTCAATAGCCTATCAAATTGCAATGCCTACAATAGTGAAATTCCATGATGTTTTCCATGTGTCATTGCTTAAGAGGTATGTTAAGGACATTGATCATGCGATTGATTGGTCTGTATTGCAGGTGGAACCAAATGGAGAATTCTAGCTACAACCTTAGTGTATATTGCAGAAAAAAGGTGCCCATGCTCCAGAACTGAGCAATCGAGCAAGTTAAGGTGTAGTGGAAGCACTTTGGGCCCGATGAATCTACATGGGAGATGGTGGATCAGATGCAGACCATGTATCCTTCCTTGTTTTCCAGTTGTGGTAAAGTAGTTTTGATATGGTGTTTTGGTATATGTTTTGATGTGTTGTTTGGTTATATGTTTTGGTGATATTTCTATATGTACATAGTATATGGATGTAAATACCGCCATGAGTTATTTTATAAAGCTCCAATAAGCGATATGGGTGTCATGTCCTTATGATTTTCATGTTGTTATATTGTCATGTTACTATAATATCATGTTGTTATGTTCTCATGTCGGTTGTCACTCAACAGGGTGGTCATTGTAAATAATACATTGAGCAATGTTATAAAGCTCCATGAGTAGTATTTTTCTTTCCAGTTGTTTGCTGAGGTATATGTGTGATTGAACACTGAGGATGGTGTCCCCCAAGGGGGAGGGTTCTGTAATAACAATAGTGAAAATTCCATGTAATAAAAGTTTAAAAAAATTAATAACCATAGTTGATGGGACACTCATTCCAAGTTGAATGTTAGGCAAGACATCCTAGGGGGTGTTCATTTGGTTCTTTATGGCTAAGGAAATTGGAAAAATTAATGACTAAGGAAATTGGAAAAGGAAATGGATAAGGCTTTGGAAAGGAAAAATGTCATTTTTGGCACATTTGTTTAAGAAAATAATTGAAATTAGGAGAAAATGGAGGTGAAAGGTCACAGGTTTCATGTGAGGGGTAAAATGAAGGAAAATCATAGAAAATGATGAAAATAGAGGACTCATTCATAAAAAGGCTTCTGAGGATCGGTTAGGAACCTTTTATTAGTTCTATCTTGGAGCTCTCTCATTATTCTCTCTCTCTCTCGCACACAGACTTGGACACTTAGAGTTTTCTTGGAGCACTTTGGAATTGGAGCAAGAAAAGGAAAGAAGGAAGGATGAAGTAAAGATCAAGCAAGGAAAGGAAGGATCAAGAAGCTATAGTTGGATTAATTGCAGGTATGAATTTTGCATGTGTATTTTCCTTCCTAGACTTGGCATGCATGGTGTGACATGTGTTTTTTTTCTTTCATGGCATGGTTTTTTCTAGGTGTGACAATGTTTTCATTCCAGCCTTGCCATTTCTTGATAGCCTTAATGAGATGGGTTCTCATACTTTGGTTGACATGGATTGCTAGATGGATTCAACGCTAAGTGTGGTGGATCTCTAAAATGACAGACACATGGCCTAGTGCTCACCGAACCAGACTATGGATCGTGATAATGTGACAGGCCTAGTAAACCTTGAGCCAAATTGTGGGTTGCGGTAAATCGAAGAGTGTGTACCTTGGTAGGCCTAGGAATCCTTGCAGGTGAATGGCGAGATATACGGTAAAGCCAAGAGGCGGGTTTCTCTTCATTGGGCCTAGTACTTCGGGGATGGGATGTATGGTAAAGCCTAGAGAGTGGATGTTGGTGTAGAGCCTAGTGGTCCCTGGATTAGACTATGGATTACGGTGAAGCCTGAGAGATTATGAGGTACTCAAAATCCTCATGGTGTACGTCGATAAATCTGACATCATCCATGTTTGTTTCGTTCTTTTCAATTGGTTATGAGTCCTACATTCATGCTTGGAATATGGCACGGGGGTGATTGGTTCAAAAGAGACTTGGCTCACCCAATATATGGTCAGGTGGAACATGGTAGTCCCATATCTGGTTGGTTTCTATATTCATTAATGAGAAATTGATTCCCTTGGTTCTCATGTATAAATGTATTGGTTTATATGTTGATTTTATATCTAAAATATTTATGATATTTCTGTTGTTAGTATGTTAGTTATATGTTTATTTTATGAAAACAACTATGTACGGTTCTCAGTATGTTTTACTTGTAAATGAATGGACAATATGTCCATTACCTAATAGATGATAATGTAGTAAACGACATGAGGCAACAATGGTTCTTAGCGATTCTGAGATAAGTATGAGTTCCCTATGCTTAATTTTGTTGTTTATAGCTGTAGATTACATGTTTGCGATATGTTTGATGAAATGCCAGTCATGTCTAGTAGGGGTGTAATTAAGGGCATGTTTAAATAATTTCTTCTACTTCATCTTTTCCTTGTTATTTTACTGCTCTTAAGATATCATTCCATTTCAGGCAACGACCTGGGCTCTAGGCCGAAAAAAGTGGCTCAAATCCCGGCGACACTAGCACATAAATAGAAAAATTGGCCCTAGATACTAACATGTACACCTGTGATAGCATCAAGAGGTCCCTAGACGCTGGCATGCCCATAGCATGAGAGCATCCAGAGGGAAAGTGATTAGAAGTTTCAGTGGGACCCGACAGAAAGTTTCCTAAAGTGTTGGAATGGTTCTTAGGGGTCATGTAGTTGATGTGGAAGGTTTGTCTGTTTTGTTTCCAATGATTCCATTTCTTTAAGGTCACATAGGAGGTTGAATCCAACCATAGTAGCGTCTTGTTGCATGTTTACCCTTGTTGGCCGGTTACTTGGGTAGATGTGCAAGGAGGGTGTTACAGGAAGGATATGCAAGGCGGCGGAGGAAGCCTACCATGCCGAGTAGAGGAAGATACCTTAACTATTGATTGCCACCATGGGAATGAGATTGTTGTGAAAGTGTTGATATCCTGCAATTTCGAAAGCCAATACCCCAAGTGAAAACATCCATCTATCAAAATATGAAAAATAGAAAGAAGGATGTACCAAACACACAAGAAGGCACAGCTAATGGGTTCTCTAAATCAGCAAACATGATGTTGCTTATGCTTGAAGGGATGGGCATCAGGCCACGTTTCAATATGTTGTTCCACAATGGTGGGAATGTTGTCTGGCATATCCCATGAAAAAATAACCTTGGATTATTGGAACAAGGATGTGTATGTGGTTATTTATTCTTGAGAGCATGCTTCCCCCAGGGAGATCTCTTCAAATTTTATAGGCTTGTTCGATATATTTACCTTGATTGTAGGTGGAATATTTGACATGTTCCCCTCATTGAATACATCTAGTGAGAGGATGGGATTTTTGAACCAATCGAACTTTCATAGTGGGAGGAAATCTTTTGACTTGGTGACATAGATATCGTTGGTTAGTCTATTGGTGGGTACAAATGTTTTTTTGGCTAGAAAACATGAATTATGGCACATGGAATCCCAAGGAAATTTGGGTTTCGTTATGGCTTTTGGAATATTTTCATTTGAGTGAAAACGATTATCTAGCGCTGACTTAGGTTGCACCTAATCTTGAGGTTGGGATTTGGAACTAGTTGTGTTGGTTGATAAGTAAGAATATGATCTGTTGGTTGATGCCATAGAACCAAGCGAGGTTGACCAAGTGCAGATGGGATGATTTTGCATCGTCAGTGGTGTTACCACTAGTGAGGTGGATTTTTTGGTCTCGACACTCACAAATGATGAGAAGATATAATGAATCATGGTTCCTAGGGATGATGAAATGAATCATATATGGTGTTATGTGTTGTTAGCATTGGGGGGTGGTATAATTTCAGTTATGGTGGGTTGATGCTGCGTGGGAAGAATTTATTGCATTCTTGTTAGCGTACAAGGGGAAAAAGTAGCTTCCTATATAGTTGTTTGATGTTGAATCCTAAGCTTATGAAATATTTGTAACATATGGCATGTCTTAGTACTATGAGAGATATTGATACTAATACCACATACTAGACTAGAGCTAACTGAATGGATAGTATGGGAGGTGGTACTACTCATAGTATGAGATGTTGATGCTTGGTTTGCATGATGAGATGGAATATCCTAAGGTGGTATCCATATCTGGATCTTAGTATTGGCATGACATGGATTCCTCATGTGGGTTGGCCTCATTTCTTCTCTCGCTGCAGGAAAATGTGGAGGGTACTAAAAATTCCTCATATGATGAAATTGGGAGAATATGAAACAATAACAACATGTGTTTTTCTCTTGATTGGAGAGATGGATGTGTGGAATTTGGAGAACTAAGTGAGATATGTCATTAAAATTACTCAATTCACAATATTCATTCACCAAATAGTTGGGTTTATCACATAGGGAACATGTGAGGGGTGATATTCTTTGTGATATGACCTTAGATCATTTTTTCCCAGATCTAGATTGATGATGGTGAGTGGAGATGTAATGATGGTGGCCTTGCTTCTTTGTTGGTGGTCGTTTCTCCTTAAATACACATAAAATGGACCTAGATGCTTTAATCACTAATGGGGTGGTATGATTTGATGGTTCGGTATCTAATCTGACTAAATTATAATTCTCAATGATAAATCGCTGCATGAATCCTAACAAAGAAGGAAATCGAGAAAGGTTGGGATAGTGTCACACATGATGATTTCATGCACAAATTTGGCAAGTGTGACATTTATTCATGGGTCTGGTGATTTGGACATGCAGGGAACCAGATATAATTAGTTAAACGACCCTAATTTGGGGCATTGGCTGATCAAATGATCTGGTACATCACACAAAGCGCAAGTGGGTGATGGTAGATTGGTTGGTGGTTTAGGTTGATTTTGATAATGCAAAGAGGTTGATGGACAAGGCGAGGTATAGGAGTAAGAATCTTCTTCCCTTATGACATAAAAAATATTTTTGGATCCATCCTCTATTGAAAGTAATGTGGTATTATATTGGGTGAGTGCACGTAACACATCCCAATATTGAGGGATTTTGGGGCAGTGATGATTGTAATGCCCATACTCTATGCAAATGGTGCATCTTTGGTTAGCACACAATTCCTAAAGAGGTGTGGATGTGCTCATTTCTATGTTGGGGGAGCAAGGTTCAATGGCGCTTTTGGGGCATGCAAAAGAGATTTGAGATCATTTAACTCAAGGCACCTTTGGTGGGGTGCCCCACTATTTCACATAACGTGCAGGGTTGAGGGACCCTAGATGAGGGAATATTTGAAGCTTCCAGCTTTTTACCATTTTTCTTATCCTATGTTCTATCACCAGCTAGTGTCGGTGTAGGTGCTACTTGTGGTGTAGATGCTACTTGAGTAGGCGTTGTTTGTGGTGTCATTCTATCTTGAGGAGGAATATGAATGATTTCGGCTGCAATGATTCTTGTACTTGTTGGCATGGCATAAGGAGCCAAATACTATATTAGTATTGTGAGATCCATATGAGGTAATGAGAGAATTGTGCTGAATTGGTGCAAGAAAAAAATAGGTGAGGGATATAAGAAGGGTGTATGAGTGATGGAATTTGGTAAGAAAGTCAGATTGGTAACATTATCATGCACATCGGTGCTCCACTGGTTGGGGAAATTTACTCTATCACTGGAGGGTCTCCTAGGAATGTATCTAGGAGCATTAATGGCTTAAACTAGTCAGGGTTGAGCTCAATATAAGTAATGATTAGTTTGTGAGAAGACAAGACTAAGGGTAACACATCATCAGGTGCGGGTAATGTCATATTTGCATAATATGTGAGTTTATCTATTGTAATTATTTTTCCATCGTGGGGGAGCATCATTATCCTAAACACAAATGAGGCAACTGATAGCATCTCGTACATGTAACATTGGCACAACATGGTATTGTAGTCTAATTGGGTGTCTAGTAATTTGTTATCTATTAGCACAATTTCCCCAGCTAACCTAACTAACACGCTAGGATACAAGCCAACGGGAGGAGAAGGGTGCTCGCCGCATGCTCTAAGCGTGATATTAAAAGTCTTGAGTTTGTGGGATACTAGTTCTTGATAAACAGATTTCGACATGATACATGTGGAGGCCCCTTCGTCGACAATGCAATGATGAAAATTGATGTTTTGGAATGAGAGTGGAATTTGGAAAGAAACTAATCATGGTAGTCATGGGGTATATTTAATATCCAATTCAAAGACCATTAGGCAAGAATCGGCTAGATCAATTACTCATAGAGTGGAAAGTAAGGCTTTCCTTTGAGTTGGGCATGTTTGCAGGAACTCTAATGCTAACCTAGAAGATGGTGATTGTGCTAAGTCATTGATTATGATGTAGCTATGACCATATTTTGAGTTATGTCATGCACACCATAAAGGTCCATTGACTACTTTTGGCATAGGTTCTATAGAAGGTTGAGGAATGGCCAATGACCCTGTAACTATTACCATGGCCAAGGTGGATAGGTTGGGCTTTAGGGGAGCTTCATAACTTCTATTTCATGTTTGTAGGAAGATATCTTCTCCTGTCATGAAAATTTCATGATTAGAATTATTATGGGGGTTCCCTCTAGAAGGATGAGTGTGGGATGATTGTTGTTGAGTGTTAACCACTCCTTGATGGGGGAAATGCTCTTTCATTACTATAGTTTGTTGAATTCCTTGCTCCTATTATCCTGTATCGTTTTTAACTCTAGGAGATGAGGACAAGGATTTGTATAATGACCATATTCCCCACAGATAGCCCATGAATGCTTACTCAGTAGACTTGTGTTCTTGCTCTATTTCTATGGGCTATTTTTGGTTGATACTTGGTTTTGATTTTGGTTAGGGTAACCCCTTTATAATGCCCTTGGGGTTTCTGCTGGTTACTTCCCCGCTGTTCAGGTTCTCCCTTTGATTTTATGTTTTGGTTTTTCTTAGCAACATTAGGCAGGTTAGCTAGATTCAACTACTTCTCTAATTGTTGATGTGAAGCAAGAGAAGGTTGCACTAAATTAATCCTTCCATTATTCTATGTTGGTGGGTTATTTTGTTGTTGTGTGGGTGAAGAAGAATATTGGTTTCCTTATCCTTGATTACTATATGGATTATGGGAAGAGGACATTATGTATGTATTCCTAGAGGAGTACTGGTTTCCAAGTGGGGGAGGATATGAGCCTCCATAAGGGGGTTGATATTGGTTAACCCGAATAACCATATTCTGCATTGTTGTAGGTTGATTGGAGTATCATTTTGTATGTTGAAATGGTGGTACATTTTGTGTAGCCTCAAAATATTGTTCATTGAATGAGTATCAAGAGTACTAGTAGTTATTACTGAGTTGGTTTTGGGTTATGGACCCAATCAATCTAGCAACGACATTGGATGCCTCTGGTGTGTCTTTATAAGTTTGGAGGTGCAGGCTGTTTGAAAGCACATCATAAATGTATCCAGACTCAGTGTAGATAACCTTTAACTATTTATATTTACTAATGGCTTCTTCATCGTTATGTGGGGATGGATTTTCCACATCTTTGGAGAAATTTTCCAATGTGAGATATTTAAAAGAAAATGTCTAGGAGGACTTTATCTTAAAACTAAGCTTTACACAAGCTACAACATTTCCTCCATTCATGTATATGATCTGATATGTGGGTAACATGTGTTTGTCTGATGTGGGTGAGGATTTCTAGGTCGAATTCATGAAAGGAAAGTTATAGCTAGAAAATTGTGAGGAAAGTTATAGCTAGTGAGCTAAATTTCCCATGTGATGCAGAAAGCTAGTCAATATATCATTTGTGATACTATTAGATGAACACCACAGGTGAAAATCCATGGCATGGTTACCTCGGTCTTCACCGTACTTCCCTTTGAATAGCGAGATTGGTGGGTAAAGCCAGCCAATTTTGGCCATGAGTGATGAGGTCATTGGTTAGCTTACTTTCCAGTAGGTTTAAAGAAGCTAAGAATGGGATAGACGAGTTATCCACCATCATGAAATGATTTTGGATAACTATATGCAAAGGGGTGATCTGTGGGGAAGTTTCAGTAGAGCTACCTCGATGGGTGTCTCATCAACTATCCGAAGAAGTGGTGTGTGGGCTCCCTGAAGGGGTAGCATGTGGGGACCCTTGTGGGGTTGTGAAGGGATTTCTTTGATCGGGAGGGGTCCCAAGAAAACATGCACCATTGAAGGAAGATCATATATGTTGTGGGGAAAAATGCCTATTTAGGACGATCCTATCCAGCTAAGGTGTGACAGCGCCTTAGCAACAAATGAATACATCTATCATCATTTCTTCCTTTATGAAATACGAAAGAGAGGAGATCGGCAGACTTACCGTTGTCTTCCGGTTGTCCCTCGAACTAGATCCTCTTCTCCTTGTGTGTCCACAGCTACTTGCCTCCTCGCTTGATCAAGAGAACAGCTACTTGAATCCCACGAGGTCACAAGAGAACAGCTACCTGTGACAAGAGAATAGCTACTTGCAACAAGAGTAAACACAATACAAAGAAAAATATACATATTCATAAATGATTCAGGATTAGAAGTAAATCAAATATACTAATGCAATCATACAAAATACACCAGCATATAGGAAAGAATCAAGATAGCTTTATTGAAAGTAACAGGATTCAGGAAGAGATAGAACCCATAGGGCTCCAACCCAGCATCTCCTTCCCAGCAGAATGGAATTCCTTCTTCAGCCCCTTTCAAAGCATAACACACCCATTGTTTCTAGCCACAAACCAACATCAATTCTTTGCAAATACCAAATTCCAGCCTCCCCTGACCTCATGAGAGAGATCTATATATAGGAGTTTTGGAGAAAGGATGAGTCAGCTTGAGGCTGGCATGAAGCTGACTAGTGTCCTCTCCCACTTCAGTTCTTGAGTCCACTTGGAGGTTCTTGCTTCCACTTGGAGATTTGGAACCTCTTACTCATCACCAGTCAAATTCCCTGATCCAAGTGTCATTTTGGAAGCTTCCTGGGCATTGACACCTTGAGAAATGACTCTTCCACTTGTCCAAACTCGCTCAGCGCAGGTAGCCTTCTTTGCAATTGACATTCAACACAGGTAGACAGTGGAGCAGTTGACATTCAGCGCAGATGCTCAGTGGAGCAGTTGACATGATCCAGAATTGCCTTGTTTTGAGTGTTTTCAGGTGGAGAACTTTTGTGAATTGCTGTGGTTTGCTGGCCTTGTTCCTCTAGGGGTAGGAACAACATGTTTAGGGGCTTTGGATCCCTTGATTATTGACATTTCATGCTCAGTGATGCAAGGCACAAAAATGTCTATAACAGTTGCCCTCTAAAGTATGAGGCCGTTTATCGGGTGAAATGCTTTATCCAGGAGGGTCCGAAGTTCATCCATCTGCTGGGAGGAGACCTGTAATAAAATACAATACAATACATTATGATTCATACTGCTTTCATGATCTAGCTGAGGCGGGCATTCCCATGCTCAGCTTTATAAATTCATTTTCGTACATAGAACAGACGATCGTCTGATGGTAGACTAATAATTTTGGTGAAATTATCATCCTTTGAATAGGATGATCATCTGCTGCAATGATGTACATATCAAATGTCTTTATTTTTCCTGAATATATATCGCAGCCCGGATGGATGAAACTAGATCCGGGGTCTTCAAACTCGTTCGATCTTCACTCTAAGTACAAGTCGATCCATGTGAGAATTGCGCTGAAGTCGAACATGGAAAGACATCGCTTGATTATCGGTCAATGATGTAAACTGTTAACAAGCGCGAGAGGAATCACCGATAATGATAATGACCCTCAAGGTACTGCAGTACAATTCACGTGGTGTGAATAAAGGACTTCGCGTCGAACACCACGCAAAATCTTTTGGTCGAAGGTCATTGATGTATACCTGTCGTCGGAAGTGAGAAACTTGCCATTGAGGCATGCAAGCTTAAAACTTCTGAAAGGGGTTGTTCCTAGATCAACTCCTTGGATAATGAGCTGATGTCGACAAGGAGCGATCCGTCAAAGGAAGGCCTTAATGAATCCCACATCAGTGACACGGAACAAAGCTAATGATTTTAATGGAGGCGAAAACAATCTGTGACATATGATTTAGGGTGGCGGTCATGAATGGATGAAGGATAATGTATGGCAGTGGATGGGACCCGGTTGACTCTTTCTGAACGACTTCTCTTGAACATATGGCGACACTGATGCGATGGATTGGTAGCATTACCCAAAATATGGATGGTATGGCGAGACCATGGTGATGTGATCGGTGAATGAAACAACCCAACCCGAATGTGGTACGGAAGAAAAGTGTCATGTTCAAGAGCGACCTGCTACCATCAAAGTTTTCTTGATTGTTCCCAATTTTTCCCCAGTCATTGCTGACCAGTACCTCTTTATTTTTGTCAAGCTTGAGGAGGATAACATATGCTTGTTCTATAACCTGCCCTTCGGGCAAGCCCATCGCTATGTTTTAACGAGCCTAGCGATAGGGAAACTTGTTCTCGTCTAAAGACAAGTTTGTCGCTATTTAATCATTTTTAACGAGTCTAACGACCAGGATAACTCGGTCCTTTTCATTTTTAGAGAGTCTGAGAAGGTACATAAAGTCAACTCCAAAATTCCTTTTTCGTCATCTAATCCCTTAAGTCCGAAAAAGTATAAAACAATACAGAAGGGATGAGTTTTCGATAACTTTAACGAGCCGAATAAAACAAGCCCTCGACCTTTTTGTGCAATAATCCCTCAGGTCCAAAAAGATTAAAATCTAGAGGAGGGATAGCTCTTCCGGTCCTTTAACGAGCTGGAAGGCCAAAACTCGGCAATCTTTTCATATTTTACGAGTCAGTTGAAAAGAGCTTAAAGAAGACTCGTCTTTTGAGGAACGAGTGATAAACAAGGATAGCAACTGATTCCAGGTACAGGTTGGAATTTTCCAATCACGGCAGTGTCACAAGGATGGCTAGGTGAAATCACTCTTCGCAGCTGTTCCTCAAAATTGGTAAACAATCATATGGGGGTGAACGATCGACCAAATGAAAGATGGAGGCGGCAGGTGCAAACACGACCAAGGTTTTTATGGCTGATAAATTTACGATCACAGTGGTTATTTACCGAAATAGGTTCATTTTTTAGTTAAAAATGAGCTTAAACACTGGAGGAAACTCTGCTCACTGCTTATATTTATTTTTTAACGAGCATGAAGACCGCGTTAAAACTGCTCGGAACTTGCGTTTATTTTTTAACGAGCATGAACTTTATGCTAAAACTGCTCGATTACCCAGTCATAAGATAAGAGTGTCTCATGAAAGATCCCATTTTTTATAGAGCTTGTGCCTTACCAAAGCTATGCTCCCTCTCCTTTCTTTATGCAAGTTAGGAAACGACTAACCCAAAAAACAGATAAATAACCGCTCTTTGCTTGCACTCCAAAAGGTTTGCATGCCCCCAGGTATAAAACAGAGTTTCAAGGTTACCTCTACTTCAATTCCATCGAAACTTTCGTTTCACCGGGAGAGGCTTACCTCTTTCTGGCTACCCAAAGATTGTCTCGTTACTCTTTCAAACAAAACACTTCCTTGGCAATGTCTACTGAAATAGACAAGAGTGAATGACCATTGTCAAACACGTAACTTTGACAAAAGAATCTTATTCTAGAACAACCCCTCTTCCATCCACGGATGGGGTACGGACTAGTCATATTCTTCCACGGAAACCTACCCTATACCCAAAGTTTCCCTGCCGAAGCAGGCCAGGATGCATGCCCCCTGGGTTCCAGTCATATCCTCCCGGATTACTTGCGCTCATCAGGAGGACGGACCGTGGGTTGAGACACTTCTTGCGTGAAT
This sequence comes from Pinus tabuliformis, assembly GCA_031772625.1. Taxonomy (NCBI): domain Eukaryota; kingdom Viridiplantae; phylum Streptophyta; class Pinopsida; order Pinales; family Pinaceae; genus Pinus; species Pinus tabuliformis. Next base: position 419,984,759 of record CM062806.1, on the reverse strand, counting down.
AGACCATTTAGGGATGGCACATGACTATTTGCGATGTGTGATCCGGGAAACGAAAGTTGGTCTACGAGCTTGACCATTCTTCCTTCATGCGGAAAACACATTACTCTAAAGAGTGAGGAGACTACAGCTCCCATGCAATATATATAGTCTTGTCCAAGGAGTAGGTTATAATCCAAGGGTCCTTGAACGACCATCACGTTCATTTGAACGGTCTTCCCTTTCAATGTTATAGGCACATTTGGGAGGATCGCTAAAGGTCGACTGGTTCCTTTATCAAAACCTGATAGATTTCTCATCTCAGGTAAAAGCGTCGGCGAACCAAGTGCTTTCCAAGCAATAGAGGAAAGGATACTCACAGATGCCCCCTCATCAATGATAGTGCCAGCCATTACAATTCTGTATATTTGACAAATAATTCTGAATGGCACACTGGCTGGCAACCGGGGTCTGCCGAGTTGGTTCCAATCAAAGGACACAACCAGGTTGCTTGTTGGTGGGACCAAATATACGGCCGGATAGCGCTCCGATGAGCTTCCTTCCTGTGATAAAGGAATGGTGGCATTGCCCCCTCGATCATCGGAGTCAGTGCTGATGAAGAGAATCTGGACGGTGTCGTCTTGATTCTCCTCTGTGACAGTGTCATTCGAAGATGGAGCCTCTGAAGGCAAAACCGGGTCAACTGCCGTATCAACCTTTTGAGTTTCGTCAGGCATGGATCCAGACGGTTCTTCTTCAATGACAGGGGCTTCGGCTGACCATCTAAGTGGCTCAGCCGGATTCTCAACTAGTGAGGGACTTGGCAGGAGTCTTTAATATCCAGAAGGGAGATTCGCTCGTAAAATCGGGCGATCTTCCAGGACTCTTTTTGCCTTGTCTAAGAAGGGACAACGGTGGATGGCGTGATCGCCTTCACACAGTCTGCAGGGAAATTTAATTTTCCCATTCTGTCCTAGAGCTTCACTCCCACTAGTTGACGGTGAGCAGTCGACATGGCTATCAGAGGTCGATGCTCCCGAATTGTGCAAACAGGGGGACCGGTCTCTTAGTATCCGTGGGATACAGGGACAATCTCTATGGAAGTGGTCTCCCCTGCATATGACACATGGCGATTTAGGCCTTACGAGTGCAGTGTGTGGATTTTTGTTAGATGACACTTGTTTGCCCCCAGTCGCCTTAGGCTCCTTCTTCTTCTTTTCTTTCTTCTTCTTCTCCTTCTTCTCCTTAGGAACCCGATTTTTTGATCGACCAGTTCCGTCAAGCGAAGAGGAAGGAGGGGAGGAAGATGAAGTGGAAGGCTGGGAGGCAACTCTTGTCTGATCTAACTGTTGACTCGACTGTTCAGGAGTGGTGGTATTCTGAACGACATTGGTCGAAAAGAGCCAAACTGGTAGGCCAATTGTCAGTCCTGGAAGCGACAATGTGGCCATGTGGGGCGCACCAACATCTCCCCAGGAGGAGAAGGGACTAGGACTTCCACCCAAGGGAACTCCTTGGTGGGTGTGCTCCATCTTTTCAACCTAAAGATCAACGCAGGATTAAAGGGCTATTGTTCCGTTTAAAATAAATTGTTAACGACGCTTTTTAGACACAACTTGCTTTTTCGGTTTTAAAGAGTCGAGAAAAAGCTAAAGATGACTCTAGTCTCCTTCGATGTTTTAACGAGCCCGAAGTGACAAATGCTCGGATGGACTTTTTCTGTTATAGAGTCTGAAAAAGGCCAAAAGAAAAAGGCCAAAAGGAACTGCTCTGGAGATCTAGGCAGAGGGTGTGCCAAACTTTTCGCAAAACCACAGAATACGTTTTACGGTACGGGTGGTCGATCTTCGTGAATGTTGTGTTCACTGCATTGCGATTAGTAGGGCGGCCGACACGACTTCCTAAGGATAAAAGATATATGCCTATAGGGGTCTCCCAATATATACGCAACGGTACGTGGGAGCACAATCCGTATTAGCGCCACCGACTCTCAGGAGGAATCACCCACCTTCTTCGAGATCGACAGTCACTATGTTTAACGATGCCGGAACACGTCTCTAGCCTAGACCTCTATGTTGTGCGTTATGTTACAAAGCGTTGTTAGGTTCATTCAGTTTATTTTAGGTTGATCTTTTTAAAGTTTGCCTTTCAAGGTTCACCACGAGATGTATGATACAAATTCCTAAATGCAGTCTAAGATGATAAGCAAGCTTTACAATCTTTCAACTTTGAAAATCCTAGCTACTAAGGGAAAAGAGAGAGACTATCTTTTCTCAAAGGGCAATCAGCACACTCTAATGCACTTTCCCTAAATCCAACATGCAAACTTATCAAATGCAAAATGCACAATGCAGGTGTTTGTTTTCACTTTCTTAGTATAAATGCCTACAAAGAAAGCTTTTTGCACAACTTTGAATTTTCTTTTACAATGATCAAAATAAACAAGTTCTCTTTCTTCGAAATCAACAAGGGTGGAAGAGATTACAATCACTTTGCGATTTTCTAAATAAAGACTTGTTTTGACACTTTGAAAGAGACAAATTCAAACCAATATGCACAAGTAAAACTATAATCAATCTTAACAAACAGCCGATGGACTCTCTTCTAATATCACTCTCAATCAGATCTGAAACAAAGGATACAGAAAGACTACCTTACTCATGCAAAGGAAGACTGTAAATGACGCCAAAAACACATAAAAACATTCACAATCTTTTTGTACAAAAATGGGGCGGAATTCAGGCAAAGAAAAGGGTTATCAGGCTAGTACCTATACTTGGTTAAAGGCTGCAAAAGCAGAGATCAAAACAGGGCAAAAAAGGACAAAGAACCCCAGCTGCACAAGGCCACACTGGTTCAGCGCAGGTCTAACACTGTCAGTTTGACATTCAGCGCAGGTAGCCCATTCGGGACCTGCGTTGAAATGCAGACTGCCTTCACAGTGCCTGCGCTGAAGAGAGAAACTCTCGTTTCTCTTGGTTTCTGGGTCACAAAATGCTCAAAAATACACTGTTTCAGGCCAAATTAGAAACACAAGCAAGGTATAAATAGAGGGATGCTTTGATAGGGTACTAAAGACTATCACAAGGATCAATCAAATCGTTTGTGGATCTAGTTTAGATCATAGACAAGTCCAACATACTGGATCAAAGCAACAAATTTCTACTTTGCATCCGGGAAAGATGCAGTTCAAAGTTGCTGTCAAGTCTATGAAGTAAACAAATGACGGAAACACAAATGAAATGAATAAACAAGTTCTCCCCAGTGGAGTCGCCAATTTGTTGTGGGGAAAAATGCCTATTTAGGACGATCCTATCCACCTAAGGTGTGACAGCGCCTTAGAAACAAACGAATACAGCTATCATGATTTCTTCCTTTATGAAATACGAAAGAGAGGAGATTGGCAGACTTACCGTTGTCTTCCGGTTGTCCCTCGAACTAGATCCTCTTCTCCTTGTGTGTCCACAACTACTTGCCTCCTCGCTTGATCAAGAGAACAGCTACTTGAATCCCACGAGGTCACAAGAGAACAGCTACCTGTGACAAGAGAACAGCTACTTGCAACAAGAGAAGAACACAATACAAAGACAAATATACATATTCATAAATGATTCAGGATTAGAAGTAAATCAAATATACTAATGCAATCATACAAAATACACCAGCATATAGGAAAGAATCAAGATAGCTTTATTGAAAGTAACAGGATTCAGGAAGAGATAGAACCCATAGGGCTCCAACCCAGCATCTCCTTCCCAGCAGAATTGAATTCCTTCTTCAGCCCCTTTCAAAGCATAACACACCCAATGTTTCTAGCCACAAACCAACAACAATTCTTTGCAAATACCAAATTCCAGCCTCCCCTGACCTCATGAGAGAGATCTATATATAAGAGTTTTGGAGAAAGGATGAGTCAGCTTGAGGCTGGCATGAAGCTGACTAGTGTCCTCTCCCACTTCAGTTCTTGAGTCCACTTGGAGGTTCTTGCCTCCACTTGGAGATTTGGAACCTCTTACTCATCACCAGTCGAATTCCCTGATCCAAGTGTCATTTTGGAAGCTTCCTGGGCATTGACACCTTGAGAAATGACTCTGCCACTTGTCCAAACTCGCTCAGCGCAGGTAGCCTTCTTTGCAGTTGACATTCAACGCAGGTAGACAGTGGAGCAGTTGACATTCAGCGCAGATGCTCAGTGGAGCAGTTGACATGATCCAGAATTGCCTTGTTTTGAGTGTTTTCAGGTGGAGAACTTTTGTGAATTGTTGTGGTTTGCTGGCCTTGTTCCTCTAGGGGTAGGAACAACATGTTTAGGGGCTTTGGATCCCTTGATTATTGACATTTCATGCTCAGTGATGCAAGGCACAAAAATGTCTATAACAATATAATTGTGTTTGTGTGACATCCTCTACAATGAAATGGCGGGAGTCTTGGCACACATCTTGGTAATGGGGGAGGTTTAAGAAGCATCTAGATCGATGGGGATTCATGGGGTCCCTTGTGGTGTCGATTAAAGTGTGTTCTTCTTTGTGTACAATGAGGGAAGTAGATAAATATCAATGAAATAAAATCACATAGATAAAATAAAACAAAAAATAAAATGGTTACTTTCCTTTTACAATTAAACTATATGATGAGTCAAATGAAAAATGGTATTCATTTGTTGCATATGATAAAAAATCCTACGCACATCTAATATTCCTTGCTACTCTCAAAGTAATTGGGCCTTACGAAGATATCTTCTGATGGGTCCTGGGGCAATGTCTTAAAAGAACCATTGATGCCTTCTAGCAGCTAGAGAATCAACCAAGGTAATGGAAATGAGGCTCAAGTGATCCCACAACATCACCTATAAGGAAAGGATGCCTAATATTTTAGACACTAAAGTACCTTCATCCCATGTGAGAATTCAAGTCTTTAGATTCTTGGTATTCAATTACCAATACCGAGCACTATATGGGTCAGGTAACCCCAAAGAACACTGTACACACTAGACGTAAGTCGAACCCCCTATGGATCGGGTCTTTTCCACGCTCGGGTAATATTTTATATGGGATAATTGAATGATTTTAATATCCCTAAAAATTAAACATCTATTTTTTGAATATGTGACATGACCATGGCGGATTATGGGATACCTACCCCTAATGGTCCTAACCTAAACTATAAATTTTTTGGTGGCCCCTATGGGGAAACTTAGTTGGATCAAGTTATGATCATTTTTAAGGAGCTTAATTCACTTAGGGAGTGATATTGTAAGAAAAAATAAACTAACTGCACAAAGCTCCGCACACTCGATGAATTCTAGTACAAAGATTATAGAAGCTTAATGTGTGATGCAAGTGAACATACACAGTGTGGTAAGATGTAGATATTTGATGATCCTTTATAACATCATTCTAATTACACTAAGTGTTGATTGTTCCTTGAATTGAAAAGTAAATATGGTGCGGATAATGGGCCACTTACTCTTTTTCTATTAAACCATGTCAGTTTCAACAAGGGAGATTGAAATTCAAATGCTTTAAGAAAGATTTCATATGCAAACCCAGGTTCGTCCAAGAGATGCAAGGGAAGCAAAGATTACTTACATTCTATAATAAAAATTTCTCATATTCCCAAAAATGAAAAAATGAATTCTTTGGTTAGTAGTAAGTGTTGTGGATGATGGGTCAGTTACTCCTTTACTAATTAAGCTATGTCGTTTGCATAAAACTTTAGAAAAAATAGTTTGAAAATCATATGTGGATTTGGGCCACTTCCTTCTATCCTAACTAAGCTATGTGTGTATTGCAAATACAGATGAAAAAATACTCTAATTTCTCCACTAATTAAGGCTAGTAAAGCAACTAGGCATACTAAACCAAAAATAAAAAATGCAGAGGTGAAGGCAATTCACTAAAGGCTGCCAATCACCTAAGAAAAGAGAAAATACAAGGTTCTTTTTTATTTTCTGGTTACTGAGAGGGTTAAGCCACACAAAAATGCGCACCCATGTATGTCATAGAAAATTCCGCGCGAGTGAGCAGACAAAATGAAAACTAAATTCCGTGGGCTTAGAATAGGTCATATAGATCCTACGAAAATTTCATAGAGATGATGAGAATCAGATAGAGTGGTTATGTAGAGAGAAGGTCTTTCTAACACAACCTTTGGAGTAAAGAAAAGAGAACAACATGGTTGTCATTCCTGTACATTAGTGTTTTTGTGGCAATGGTGTAGCAAAAGACACCTCCTTAATAGTTCGTTTTTCCTGCAAAGGATCACAGGTATAACTGGTGTTGTTAGTTGACAGACTTAGATAAACAAAATAATTGCAAATAGTGAAAACAATGCATATACAAACATAAAGTAAAACAAAGAGGTAAATACAAAAAAAAATCTCAATGGAGAAAACAAGTCAACAAAATAATGGAAAAAACTCTCTTTATTGACTTTTGGTAGTAGAGGTTGAATACAATAGATGAATATTAAGCACTTGAAGATAATTCTTTGATAAATGGTGCTAAAAAATCCTCAGCAAGGGGGTTTCCTTTCCTCAACCTCTTTGCAAGTTTATCCTCTCACTCAAAGAAGTATGAAGACTCTCCAATGGTGGATTCCTCGTCTCTCATAAAGATGGTGGATTTATTAGAAGCAATATGGCCAACATGCTAGTGCTCTTACTTTATTTGGCTTCAACAATGGAATGTTCATTTTCTATCATAACAATTTCGCCTACATAATAATGTCTCATATTTTGGCTCTACCATGGCCTGCTTATATAGAATTTCTGAATCCATATTCCCTCTCTTGGTTCATGCATGACAATGACTCATGAGTAAGACAAGATGATTCCAATCAAGGTTGCATATCTTCAGGGTGACTCAAATTCAACTATCCTAGACTGATATCTTGTTAGGGAACCAGATCCAAGTGTGTGGAGTAGTCCTGAATTCACTGAGTCATCCATTTCTTCGACCACATGACTTTCAAAGGATATTTCACATGCAAGGGGATATCAAAGAAATATATGAGACATCCTCAACATTTTAACCTTCTAAACTTTTATTCTTAGGAGAAATTAAATGTTTTGAAGTCCATGATGTCTTTAGCTAGAAAGTATTCACTTGTGAATTTAGATGGATGTATTCTAGCCTCCTCTAGATTGTAAAAACATGTGTATGTTTTTCTGGTGTTAACAATAAGGAAGATGGAGGGAGAGGTAGTAAGCATGCATTTATTTGAGTGTATATGTTGATTTCTAATCCTATTTGATTGCTTACATTAGATGCATTGATTTCAGTGTAGAAGTTGATTTCTAATCTTGTTTGATTGCTTTCATTAGATGCATTGGTTTAAGTGTAGATATTGATTTCTGATTTGATGTAATTGGATGTATGATGGTACATTAATTTTAAAGTGATTGGATTAATAGGGTGCATAGATTTTAGTGTAAACACAAAACGTTATTAACAATGTACATTTATTTTTGTGTTATAGTAATTCAACCTATTGATATTGGAGAGCAAGAGAGACAAGGTATGATGTTTACTACAACAACTCGAGCTAAAGATTTAAATTATTTACAATTTCAATTGTCCTTTTCATATAATCGATATGGAAAGATGACATAAATAACAAGGTTGACAATAAGAATAGAAGAAGAAAATAGTTTGAGATTGATCATAATGAATACTATTTGTAATTGATTACATTCTTATTATTGACATTTTCTACCATTCAACATTATTATTGTCAATTTGCATTCAAAATTTTTATTTCATCATTTTTCATCTTTAAAGTTATTAACACTATTTATAATCTCAACAAATTAACGTAACAAAGAAAATTTAAAATTAAAATGACTAGGTTAATCTCAAACATATTTAGCATATTTAAAATGATTATATTAATATTAGATATATTTGTATATTACTGATAAAATTAATCATATCTTTGGTATATTTTCATTGGTCACACGTGAATGAAACTAGCCTAGATCCATCTTAACTCCAGATATATCAAGCTCCAAGAGGGATCAAATCTCTCAAGGTGAAAACCTTTCCTCAAGTTTTTAGTAAAAAGAGAGGTTTTCACCTCAAGAGATTTGATCGCTCTCGACACTTGATATATCTGGAGTTAAGATGGATCTAGGTTGGTTTATATAAAGTTAACTAATTAAATTTTTTTATATGATGTGTTATATGGGGCATGTTGTATAGATCAACCATAATATTAACCGATGGTGTTGTAACAAAAGCTAATATCCATGATAAGGTTGGGGTGAGTCTTTGTGGTTAAGTATATTGTTAAAATCATATATTAATTTGTTATAATAATAATAAAGTGATAATTTAGTTATTTTTTGAGATTTTTTCTAATATTAACAATTTGAAATATATAGTTGGTTAAGTGTTTTGATTCTTATATTGTGTCATTTAATTTAGATGGGTGCACTAGATATACATATGTGTGTGTGTGTGTGTGTGTGTGTATACACGGGACAAGATTCTTAACCATTAAGATTAGCCCCAATTTATCATGGAAATTCTTAATATACAAATAGGCTTTACCATAATACCATGGTTTATTAATAGAATATGCCAAAAAACCATAAATCAATTCATATGAGACTTTTTAATATGACATTTTTTTATTTAATAAATTTAATTAAAATGGAAAAATGGTCTTAGCTACTTTGCAAATAAATGCTACTATGCATATAAATCTCAACTATTGATTTGTGTGTACTACTATCAATATTCTAAAATATTCCATGGAGGTTAAATCCCAACCATCAAACTAGTAATTATTAATCATTAATAATTAAAATAAAATTATAGAAGCAATATTAAAAATATACATGCCTGTTAAATATTTTATTTACTTTGTTAGTAAATCAATTCATTAAATTAAAACTTGTTTGGGTCATAGGTGAGTCTAAGCCCAAGATCAACTTGACCCAAACTATATTTTGATACAAGTCTTAATTTTTAAAAAATGCTATAGAGGCATTCTTGGATTGGAAAACCTTTATTAAGGTTTATTTCTTAATTGGAAATTAGGTTGAATGTCAAGTTGGATTTGGAAGTAAATCTAAGTTGAATAGGATCCTTGGATACGAGAAAAAAGTTTATAGACTCTCCAAAGCATGACAGGATCATGAGGTTTCAATTTCTTGACCAATATCTTAACATGTTCATTCATAAAGATGGTTTTAAAATTGTGAGAAATAGAGTTGATTTACAGGCATTGGTGGTGTAAAAGGTGGTATTTACTGAAAATAGGGGAGAATTACTAAAAAATAAGGGTTATTTTTATTATAAAGGTGTATTGGGTCGATGGATCAACAAATATTGAGGTATTTTGTAATATCCCACTAATGCAAGTATTATGTCACAAGTTGACTATGTGGACATGCCGTGGATAAAATGTGCTACATAATTAGGGTGTTCATTACCTAGGAGATGAAGTTGTTGGGAGAGTAAAAGATGATCAATTTCAAGGATGAATATGGAGTAGTTCATGTATCTTTCAATCTTGAAATTGATAATCTCTTACTCTCACAACAACTACCTCTCCTAACTATTAAACCCCCTAATTATGTAATGTATTCTTTCCATAGGATCTCAACCTAGTCAATTTGTGTCATAACACTTGCATTAATTGGATATTAAATAATACCTCTAATATTACTATATATTGAGAAAATCCTCCCAAAGTAAATTTGTTTAACCCACCACCCAATACATATTTCTAGTAAAAATAAACCTTAGTTTTAATAGATATTTCTTATTTTCACTGAATACCATAGTTTATACCCCCAATGCTTATAAACCCCTGATTCCACATTCTCCCTAATACCCAAAATATATTGACTCTATTTCTCATAATTTTAAAACCCATTTGTGAATGAGCATGGTAAGATATTGCTTAAGAAGGTGAAACCAAATGATATTATCATGCTTTAGAGAAATAAAGTGTTATTCATTTTTTAGTGGAAGAATTTGTATGCAATGTGAGACAAACTTTGTAGAAGTTGACCATAATATATTGAAAAAATAAAACAAGATAATTATTAATGCAAAATATGTATTTTAATTTATGATTGGAAGAAATTTGTCTACAACATGAGATGAAATATGCTCTCATATTGTAATAATAGCAATGGTAAGTAGCATCTATCACTTTATTGGTTATTTTGAACTCGAGTGATGGAGATAAACAAGCGTTATCTAATTATTCTTAACAACTAGGCTTGGTTCCACAGTCCACACATAATTTATTGCAGTATTTGGTATAATGACTGATGTGGTTGATAGCTTCGCCCATGTTTCCACAATTGCATTACATCCCTTAGTTTATTGTTGAATGGTTGCTCTGAATCATTGACCAGCTGTAAGCTTTGTTAAACATAAAATATTTTGAATAATACTTTAAAAATAAGATCATGTACGTATTTACGATATAACATAACATAAAATGGATGATGATAACAAAACATATTGAGCTAAAGTGCTAAAGATGATGACACCATTATACCATATTGTCTATTTCCCCTAGTATAAAGATTGTAGAATTGTTCTTGGATTGTGGAAGAAGAAAAAGTGGGATGGTTCTTATGTAGGTGTTTCACTCATCTTATGATTGATAAAGGATGCCCAGGAATGACAGTCCTGCATTGGACTCATCCATATAAAGAGTGAAAATGAAACCCTCAGATTGGAGAGGATTTGTCGATGGTTCTTTGTTAGAGTAGAAGTCTACTTGGTTGAGAAGACTACAAAAGATGTGAACAGTTGAAATCTACAAGAAGTGGCCATCCGATATGAAGAATTCACAGTGAAACTCATATATGTGCACCTCCCTATCCAACTGATGGTTGTTGGGACTGAGTTACCTATGCAGATTGGTACACATGGTTGATGCACATTAAGGATAATTTTAGATGAAGTAGTGGTCCAAGACATTGATGCATCCTTGCTAAGGACAAGCTAGGAATTGAGGGTGTAGGAGATGTTGTAAGGTTATTTTGGTCTATGTTGTCATCATACATTATGTATCCTATAAATGACATTAATTCTCATAAATTTGTAAGATAAAGTGAATGAGGGTTGGTTGTCAGTGGGTACAACCACTCTAACTATACTAACTATGTATAAATATATCCAAAGTCTAATAGAATGTTGGTTGTAATTTCTTCCCGATAATATGTTGTTCTCTGTGTATATATGTGTGTCTTCTTATTGTTTAGAATATAGTCTATTTTGAATAATGTATATTTATAACAATTAATAAAACAAAAGAAAATTTATTTATTTATTATTATTTTATTTTTGAAATACATTAGAGGCTATCATGTGAGAGATTAGACTCGTAACTATTAGGAAAATAGTTGGACTTAGTTATGCCCAAGAAGGATCGAAGAAAACCACTAAAAGGAATGCATGAGTGAAGATAAATCTCATGTGTGGAAATTGTGTGAAAATGAGCCACAAGAGATAAGGGTAGTCTGGACAAAAGAAAGGTGCCAATGGGGAAGAAATACTGGAACTAAACCCATAATTAGCATGATTTTTCCTGGGGTTAAGGAGATATAAGCTATGAAAGACTATTGAGTTGCTTTCCTGGCACAAAGGAGCGTAGATCTTGTGGGGAACAATTGAAATTGTAGTTCAATGGTTGGGAGGAATGTGGCAAACTCTAATCTATTTCTAGGAAATTACAAATAAGTATACGAGTATTTGTGAAATCTATGTTAAATATGTATTTTTGGAAGTTAATAAATGTAATGAATAAGGTAGCATTATGTATAATATATGTTATATTTTTTGTATTGAAGAAATAAAATGAATAATTTGTACTAATTATTTTAGTGAAAATGAATACATATTTTTTGTGTTGGACACACTGTAGGAGAACTGGAAGCTGATAACATAAGCCCTGAGAGAGGTATTTGAGAACTAAAGTTTGAATATTCCTCATATATTGATGATGCAATGTTGATGTCAGCAAGTAGATGACCATGGCCCTTAAGGATTAGGTCATAAATATTAAAGGTCAAAGCCGAAAGGATTTTGACACAAAAAATAATAAGGGACAAGGTCATATTTTCAGGGTCACATGGTCGACTCCTCTAAAAATTTGGCTCAAGCATCATCCCAAAGGTTAGCTCATACACATTAGGTAAAAAATGGACGCATAAATATGTATATGAATAAAGTCCATTCACGACATAAATTAATGACAAATTCATTGGTTTTGTGGGGAGAAGTAGGTGAGATGTTGTTTTAGGTTCTATGGTTGAGTGGTTATTTGGTTTCAATTTATGATGTAGGAGCATCAAGCCCTAGTCAACAAATTTTGATTAGACATAAGGGAGTCATGAAATTTCCAAAGAGAAATTTATTTTTCCTCAAATGTGAATTATATAAATAAGAAATAGTAGGATTTGGATGAAGTTCCATGTGTCTTCATTCTAGAATAATCTAAGTCTCATGGTCTATTAGGTAGTTTGATGAGATGGTGTTATGGCCAAGTGGGAATTTGTAAGGTTAATAAGGGTTAGGTTGAGGTTTTATATTTTTTGAGACAAATTTCAAACATGTCTGTATTCTTCTAGGATATTTCTTAGCTGATAGAAGTTGTATATGTATTGGTGTGTATAGTTAGAGAAAACGAGGCTTAGGGGATTTTAGAGTTTACATATCATGAGGTAGAGCTCAAATAGTAGGAGGATGAGAGAGATTAAGGGAGAGTATTTGAGCTTAAGAAGTGAGCCCACTATAATTCCTCTATAAATATTATTTTGTGGAGTAATAAGAGAATCTCAGTTTTATTCAACTATTCCCCATGTTAAATTCTCTATCTCAACATGAGTTGCTCACCTGTGTAGATGGGAAAGTGTAACTATGTTAAAATCAATTGTTTTTATGTGTGTGGGTTTTGTTTTATAGTCAAGATCAATATCTAGCATAATGATCCAAGAGAGTGAATCCTTGTGTTATTAGCTAATAGTCCTGACCCATAGGGAAATATCATCAAGACATAGTTGTAGAGGGATGAAACCCTTACAAGTGGAGGAAATATTGGAACCTTGAAATCATATGTATAAGAAAATTACACTAGAGCAAATAAAATATTGGGTTACAGTGATAACCTCATCCTATAAGTGATTCAACATTAGAGATCAAGTGGATAATTTTTGCGCTGACTAGATAGTTGCTACAATGTAGGTGTTTGATCAAAGTTAAGTCCCATTAGTTTGTAGATAAATCACAATATGAGATTGAAATTATATCTTCATCAATTAACAATAAATTTACTATTTACGATCATATTTGCAAATGAGGGGTGGAACAAAGAGTGGAGACCCCCCTCCTCATTGTCGTGGTCCCCCTGGAAACCGCCAATTAACTCTGGTAAAAATTTTCCATTCATTGTTGGGGCTATAATAAGTGTGCGACACCCCCACCCCCATGCCCACTTTTGATGAAATCAAAAGGGAAGGCTCCCTAAACTCTACTTATCTTGTTGATATTTGTTGTGTGATTATAGTTGTTTTGTGGTGATTTTATACATAGAGCTCGTGGGAAAAGAGAAATGAATTGCATGCTTCCAGTGATTTTGGAAATTAATGTTAGCCATTACTTGAGGGACCCCATTCTAGTGGAGGAATGTATCCATGCCTAAGATAAAGAGGCTAGGTCTGGAGGGACAAGGAGAAGACCATGAGCCAAAGGGAGTTAACATAAAATATATTCAAGGTTGTGTGGAAGTAAAGAAGGATCATGCGTTTAAGACTTAGCCCTGGGAACTGGTAATAGTTCAAGAATACAAAGATTGACTAGGTGTTTATGCTCTAGTGAGAATTCAAATGAGACCACAAGAAAATAGAAACAAATAGTCCTTTGAGGATAAATAAGATGAGCTTGGCGATAAGAGAAAATAGGTCAAGAATTGGAATATTTGAAAACCTTGTAAGAGGCTACATTAAGTGGTATCAGAGCTAATAATCTAGCTTTGAACTGAGATACCTAAGGCTACACCGAGTGGTATCAGAGTGATAATATGCTCCTTGGGGAATAAATAGAAAAGTGAAGTGGTTGAAAGGAAATTGTAGCCACCGAAGGAGAGGATGTTTCTCACGAAGGATCAAGGACTGAGAAAATAAAAAAAACTACTCATGAAGAAGAAAATACACAAAGAGAGAGAAGAATGAAGATAGTTAATGAGAGAGGAATACTAGAGTGGTTGGAATTCTTGAGAAGAATTTTAGGCAAGAGAAGACTATAAAATAACACAAGGAGAGATAGAGACTCAGAACATAGTAGAGTGTTTGGAGAAAATTTGAGAAGTACAAACCAAGAAGCAGAGTTGGGAGAATTGAGATCTTAATGGTGAAGGAACTCAATAGTTAATTGATCCTTCAATTTTATTTTAAATTTATTAAGAACATAATAATTGCAGAGATAACAATATTATGGAATTGGATACATCTAGGAAATTTGTAAGAGGGAGCCAATAGTGTTCTCAGGGATTATGGTAAAGAACCCTTGTGACTGACAGGATACAAAGAAAGAGAAGTTATACCTGAGGTTGGAAGAGTTGAGGATAAAGGAAATCCTTAGAGAGAGGTGAAGAAAACAAGTGAAGTTCTGGAGAAGTGTGAAGATATGAACAATCATAGGATCAAAGGAAACTTTCGTGGTTCTAGTTGAACGTGTCATACCAAAAGGCTAATCTAGATAATAAATCTTGGTGAGGTGTTTTTGGAGGCTTGGTTGCATCTCATAGTGAGCATGGAGAAGCTTAGAGGAAGGAGATGACTAATGATGGTTATCATAAGGGTTCGAGTGGAGGCCACAAGAGAATGGAGAGGGATTACAAACAATATGAAATTAGGAGAAGGAAACTAAGGAATTAGGAGTTTGATAGAGATGTGGTTCAGTTGAAATAGAGACTTAGTGTAATAAGCATGCTATTACAAGATAGGGAGAGAGAAGACTAGATATATGTATGGGGACTTAGAGGAAGGTCAAAATGGCTTGTTAGACAATTTTATTCCAGGAGTTTGAGGAGGAAGATGAGGTACCTATTAAGTGCCTAATGGAGAAGTGGAGAACTCAAAGTATTTGAATATGAGGAGGTTCACTATTGTGAACTAGAGAAAGAAACACTCCATGGAGAAGAGGAAGATGTTGAGGATAGATTGAATGAGAGTCTCATCGATTTCTTGAAAAGTATGGACCAAAAAAATGAGTTTTTGATAGAAGATATAGTGCCAAAAGAAAAAAATGGGGTAGGAGAGCCTCATGATTTTAATAATAATTTTTTGTGTATAGTTATAGGTCACAGGATCGGATAAACAAGGAAAATAATCTATAATGGACATGAAAATAAAGGGCCATGAAGGGTAACCTTCTAAAAACATTGGAGGAGGACATAATTAAAAATATATCATATTCGAGGACGAGACAATGTTGTCTCATAAAAGAAATTAGAGAGAGAAGGACCATACACAATGAGATAAATTGATGTTGAGGACAACCAAAGAGGGTAGATGGCCTAATATTTTTAAAATTAACAAGTTGAATGTGAATTAAAGTCTTGAAATTTATGGAAAAACATTTGAATTTGTCATGAAGGTGTCATGAAGATGAAGGAAAATGTAATATAGAACAAAATTTATGTTCTAAATGAAGATATGGAAACATTGTCTCATAGCGGTGATGAAGAGTCCAAGTTTTTGAGGAAGAAAAATGAAGAGAAAGATAATCCCATAGCATATGAAAGGAAAAATATGATTTTCCACTATCAACCTAACTATGTGTATGAAATACATGAGGATGGGAAGACTACTCCAAAGACAAAGAGGAGGAAACACTTTCTTTTCTAAGAGGAGAGACAATTTCTAGAGATGATCTCAAATGGAGAAGTTTGCATGAGAGTTTGTTCTCAAAATTTGAAGCAAGGAGAAGCAATATTTCTTTTGACAGCAATACAAGGAATCCCTATAGGAAAATGAAAATGGAAACCATGATAGAAACTGAGAACAAGTTGACTTGTAGCCATGCTAAAGGTAAAGGGCAACTATTTAAAGCTATTACATAGAAAATAAAAGCTAAGGAAGTGATTTATGAAGACGATCATGTGGAGGAGAATGATAAATGCACAAGTATCCTATTGTCAAAATATGAGGAAGACTAGTTGTTCAATCCCAAAGTTGAAGAAGACAACATATAGAATCAACAAGGAAATAGGAAAAAGTTGAGGTGCTTAAAGCATCAATTTTATTTGAGATACATAAATGAGATCATGAGCAACATGATGATGAATGAGATCATGAGCATGGGCAACTTGAGTATGAATAAGGCCATCGAAGATGCAGCATGATGAGCAGTATGAAGATGAGAGTAGCTCAATCATCAAGGTTCAACACATGTGACAGTACAACAGGTGTCACAAGGTAATGTGCAGCAAATGAACGAGAGGCAGCACTACGATAGGTGAAGTCCTCACCTTGGAGAATCAGTTGAAGCAAAATTTATTCAACTAATCTCATCGTTATAGGAAATGATCTATGCTCAGATCTAAATAAGTTAAAGTGTTGAATTCCATTGTAAATGTATTATCTCTCTCACTTTCTCTACTAAAATTTGAAGAACATAAAAGAAGAATTGATCAAGGGTTTCCCCACATTGTGGGGTTTGTCCCTGGCTATTGCCACATCTTGTGTCCTCTTGTCTTGGCTTGTCTTCTACGATTTATGTTTATGTTCTATCTGTAGTTTACTTTAATGTTGATGTGATTGCTAACTGTGAAAATTTAAATAAATTGATCTAGCATAGAACATACTTAAACCTAACAACTAGTAACATTTATTTGTTCCCTTCACATGCGCTGTAATGAAATTATTATTTACATATATGGTTTCCATTGGATGATTGGAGTTATTACTATTTCTTTTTGTTGTTTAACTATGATTCTGGCATAGATCTAGACTTTGGTATTTTTTGTTTCTATCAGTTGCTACAAATCTACAATGTTTAGCAACGATTTATATTGTTGAGATTGTTTGTCATCCACAATCTTAAGTGGGTTATTTTCGTACATCTTTGAGAAGAAAACACTACAAAAAAATTGATGACTCCACTGGGTTTATACTTCAAGTACATAAACCTAGGTGACCTTCGGTTTTCAACTTAGGGTTGCTTATTTTTTCAATTATATTAATGTTTCCTAGTTTTTTAACCCTAGATCTATTAAATTTCTGACTTCTGCAAACTTTCTGGTATTTATAGTAGGTCACAGGAACTAGCTGCGACAAAGGTGACACTTTTTGTCTGACATTTTCTTACTGAGATCCACAGAGCATAAATCACACTTTTTGGCCCAAAAAGTGTGATCTGGAGGCCATATTGCACTTATCAGCCTAAAAAGTGTGATCCCTAATAGAAAATAGGTCAGTACCTACAATTTCTGGGTTTTAGGGTTTTTCTGAGTACTGTTTTTGGGTTTCGTAGAGAGTAGTTTGTTGGGTTGTATAACCTCTTTCTCATCCTGGTTAGGCCTTGATTCATTTTGATTTATTCATCGAAGTCAAAGTTATCCTCCCCTAGGGATTCTAGTATGCTTCCACCTTTCTAGGAGGAGTTTAGCTAAGTGAGTAGTTTGAGTTGTTGCAACGCTTTCAACCACATTTTCCAAATCCGTACCCTTCTATTTTAGATCTATTAAGATAGTTTATCACCATCCATATTTTCACATTTAAACTTGTTTGGACATTTTCCCCAGGGTCCCATCAATTTCCCTAGGTGTTTCACCCATATCCCTATCATTTTGCAGCGATCTTCCCATTTGGTATTTTTTGTTGTTGCTGCACCACTTTCTAGGAGCTTAGTGTCACTCAATCCCAATCACACCAACATTTATATCCCTTGACAATTTTAGTGTATTTTCCATCAGTTTAGCCACCAACCAATGCAGTGTTTACAAACCCAGTTTGTGTGGGGTTTAGTTAATTGTTTTGATGTTAATTTTCTACTATTAATTTCAATATATTTTTAGCAAGATTTTTTTTTTTTAGCAAACATGATATAGGATTAATCAATTAATACACTTGCACACACAAGCACACCTTAAGCCAAGGGCACTTGGTTTACACTGCCAAGCCAAGACTTAACATAATCAATTTATCTCCCCTCAGTGAGACAAAGGCATATGTTTGATCTCCCTTCGCCATTTCTGTGTCACGTGTGTCCCACCCCCATTGCACCACCAAGATGTTTGTCTTGGAGACTATTAGGCCTTTTCCCCCAATTTTCACTTGGGCATATTACCCTTCCCCATCAGGATTGAGTTCATAGCCCTCTAAGTCCCCACATCAACTCTTCTCCTAGTTCATCCGATTCCTCATCTAATTTAGAGCCTCCTTCACTGCATAGCATCACCATGTTAGGACCCATATCTTGTGCAAGAACCCAACTTGTTGTTGGCTCCAGTTCTATCCCAGTGGTCACATCAAGCGGAACAGTCTTAGGAACCATTCCACCAACCCCCATGCTCCCCTTTGTGGATAGTTTAAGTCTAGCAGATTTTAACCAATTAATAAACGACCCCATACACCATGATGCTGGTTGGCCCTCTATGCCGACTAAGCTTCCCTCCGAATTCTCAATGTTTGAGGATAATGCTCGAGAGGATCCTACCAACCATGTACGATCCTTCCATGTGTGTTGTTCATCCAACTCCATAACCAATGGCTCCATTCATGTTTAGATCTTCCAATCCATGCGCACTAGAGATGCTGCAAAATGGTATGTAGACTAGCCCTTCCCATCTCATTTTGTTTTTGTGACGCTTGCTAAATCATTCCTTTCATACGTCTAGTTACCTCTCTGGTATGACACTGGTACAAAGCTATTGACCACATTTCCTTAGTCCTCTGCCACTCGCCTTTCTAACCATGTTCAAGAGTGTTGTCGAAGGAGGGGCACATGCCGTGCCCCATATTTCGAAGACCGTGCTATCTAGATTGGTTTCTTAGGAGCCTTTTGTCTCCCATTGGAAAAGATGTTGTGTTCTATTTTCCTCAGACAGAGGAAGAAGATCTCGAAACTATTGTGAGATATGATCTAATTTTTGCACAATCCATTTGTCTATACAATCATTCCATAACTCTCGTGTCCTGGAATTGCTAATGCACCGGGGGCATCTCACGTTGCCGATGGTATCGTTGGATCCATTTCACACTCTTCATTGTATAATTAGAAAAGTTATGTCTACTTGTAGGGTGGCACCAGTTCCTCCATCACTTATGCCCCTCCTGCTAGCAACATGTTTCTAGGGCCTCAACCCATCTACCAAACTATTTCTCCTCCTTATGCACATCCTAGTGCTCCTGCCCCTCCATCATTAGCACCATAGCCTCCCATGCATCCTCAGCCCAGTAGCCATTGCCACCTCAGGGCCAGGTGTTTGCGCAATAGAATGCAACCAATCCCAAAAATTTGAAGAAGAATGATAAGGGGAAGGGTAACAAGGGTAACCAGGGTAATTAAGGTAACGGGCCTAGTGAACCCCAGGGGAACCATCCTAACACCAACAACTAGCAACAAGGTGGGAAAAAAGCAGGACAAGGTTATTTGTATGAACAAGACTTGTGCATATTGTGGTGTACATGGCCACTATATACATGAGTGTCCTCTCTTACCCCAGATGCGCCAAATGTGGAAAGCTGAAGTAGATTCTAGAGGTCAACAATTGCCTCAGAATCATGTGCCATCTCAACCGACAGTGATAAAAAATCCTTTCCCACAGCAAGGATTTGTTGCTACTCAAACTCAGCCAAGTCAAGCTACTCAATCCCCCCAACTTTCTGGTCCTGGTGACTACTAGGTCCTTATGATGAACTCTGGTGAGGTTAACCCCTCGAATATAAACCTACAAACTCGGTCGCTTCAATATGACAAGCCCTTGACTTCGTCTGCTACGGAGTCCAAAACCAAAGTATTTGATGAGCCTCTTACAACAACAAATGGTCCTTTACAGATCCCTCAACCTAAAGTTGAGGCCATTCCTAAGATCCAAAAGTGATCATTATGCCAGAATGTGACTTCTAATGGAGTTTTCCATACATATAATATAGTAGACAACTTGGCGAAATTACCTGCCACCATGTTGACGCTGGAAGTCCTCCAGTCCTGCCCATCTCAAAAGAAATCTCTACTAACTACCTTGGCTGCAAGTGGATCCTTCTTACGATCACTTGATTGTCTTCCCAATTGTTACATCAGAACATCCCCCATTGCCTTCATATGTTTCCTTCAGAATACCAGTTCAAGTCCATAATGCCATCATCTCCCGATGCATTATCGACAAAGGTGCTTCCACCTGTGTGATGTTTGTTGTTGTTTGGAAACAACTTAAGTCACCTGAGTTGTCCCCCTCCACCATCACTTTGTAGGCTTATCATGTACACTCCTCCCAACCCCTTGGCATGTACTGCAGCTGTCCAGTGACCCTTGCGAGCAAGACTGTCCATGTCAACATTAAGGTCATTGAAGCCCCTTTCAATTACAACATTATCTTACGTCGTAGTTACACATGTGCCACGGAAGTTGTTTCATTTGTGGTTTTCCACAAGATGTGCTTCCCCCATGAAGGGAAGATCATTACCATTGATTAGTTGACTTACTACGAGCCAACATCTGTGACCTTCCCCGAGTCCATTATCTCGTCAATGTCAGATAAACAGTCTTCACCTCCTCTCACCAATGTTTCACCCATAGTATATAAAGATTCCTCATTGTTGGGTGCTTTCCCTTGTCCTCCCCTCCCATATGAGAGCCTAACTCAATTAGTGTTTGCATGTTACAAGTGTCATGGGCTACCCTTAAGAAAACTGGTACAACTGATCAACAACCAGCTCCTCAACACCCTAATGTTGCCCTTCCAGCTAAGTCCTATGGATCCACCCCCCTAAGACCATGGAAAATTTTAGGGGCTAATGTTCGCCCAGTGGGCTAATTTTCCATGATTTTTCCAAAAAATGATTCGCCAATTTCCAATTTTTATAAAAGATGATTCACCCAAATTTTAGAATATAAAATTATTTTATCTTAAAAATCGCCAACATTATATAGAGACTATATATAAAATCATTATAAATTTGAATAATTTTGCAAATATATCATTAAAAAATTTATAGTTTGCATATTAGGGATTAGTGAGATTTGCCAATGTTTTTAAACTTCCAGAAAATTTTCCATCCTTAAAATTTTCCTTGCCTAAGACCTCCTCCATTTGCGGGTGCCTCTACTATGTTTCCACCAGGAACTCTTACTCCAGGTCTCAACCATCCAGGAGCTATTCTGTTGGGACATTACTCTGCAAGCCAGATACCTTTCTTATTCCCCCCTCTGGGAGTATTTTATATCCCTATCACGGCTTCACTGGTCCTTCCTAACATGACTCTGGGGATCCCAGTATGGTACATCGATCCCCCTATGAAAAGTTTGCCTATTCAGTTAAGACCCTATCATGCTTTGACCCTGGTTCAACCAGTCCCCATGACCCCTGTCACTAATTTAGTTCCATCACAACCTAAAGAGGAACCAACTCCTGTTGTGAAAGCATATGGATACGGGGGAGAAGCTAAGAGGAAAGAACCTAATTACAGGGCTCCCTGAGCTTCTCCATCCCCTAAGGCCGAAAAGCCAACACCCACATGCGATTTGTGTAAATTTGTTGGTCATACCACCAAAAATTGTCCTAAAATTCTTCAACTTAAGCCTTTC
The DNA here is from genome assembly GCA_031772625.1 of Pinus tabuliformis. Lineage (NCBI taxonomy): Eukaryota > Viridiplantae > Streptophyta > Pinopsida > Pinales > Pinaceae > Pinus > Pinus tabuliformis. Next base: position 419,963,004 of record CM062806.1, on the reverse strand, counting down.
GTTCACAAAGCATTCCTTGAGTCAAATATCCCAGATGTCCATGTTAACTTATCGGGTCGACCCAAGAAACTCAAAAGTTGTGCACAAATCACCCTTGTGCCCTTTGTGATCACTGTGGTCATTATTTCCATTGTTGTCCTCATCTCGATGAATTTTGTGACTACCTTGGGGCGATTCGCAAATGCGAGGCCACTCGTAGTGGATCATCTACTTCTCTACCCATGGATTCTCATTCCACCATCAACTAGAATAGGGAGACTCTGACCCCACTATTGTGATCCCTCAACCTGATGTCGAGATCATGGATAACATAGGACACATACATTACCTGTCGTCATCCTTGAGTTCCTCACACACAATTCCTTCTAAGGTTCCTCCACGTGATCGAACCTCTTTTGACAGAATCCTAGGTTTGAACATCTATAGATCCTCCATCTACCAGTCCATCGTCTACCATTCAAGATGATGCATATGTGAACCCTACTTCTCAGGTTGATGCATAAGGTAATGTCACCGCATCATGTAGTCAACCTTCCTCCTATCCGCCCATCTCTTAGCCTGATGAGGATGCCATGGAAGCTATGTATACCCTTGACTACTCTTTCACTTAAGCAAGGAGGAATTTCTTCAGAGGATTTTGACAGCCATTTCTTCTCTAATTCTCCCAATGCACTCTCCTTGAAGAAATTCTGCTCATAGCACATCCCTTTGATTTTTGTTTCTTTATTTTTTCCATGAAGTCATGTAGAGTTCATCATCTCATCCGTTGTCTTTTGCACCTTTCAATTGGATCCATCGTCCACACCGTATATCGTTCATGCCAACGGTGCGAGTCGCTTCTCTTGGAATCTAGGCTCGGTAGCCTGGGCCATTTTTACTCGCTTTCATATGTTAGTCCTTTCAAACGATGTGTGCATTGGATTTGCCACCAATAATATGGCCCAATATGATGCAGTGATAGGTTTTTTAGTCAATGCCCTCACTCGTCAAATCCCTCATCTTCATGTTTGTTTCGATTCCTTGCTACTTGTCATGCAATTGAATGGTGTATGGCATGTGCATAACCAAGTCCTATTTAGAAAATATCTACAAGTTATTGGTACTTGAATTTAAAACCATTACATTTAGTCATGTTCCTGGAGCCAAAAATCACTATGTGGATACCATCGCAAACAACATTCTAGATTGGCATTTATCACATGTATACCATAGAAGATAACTATAAGCAAAACAAATGGCAAACCATCATCGTCATATAAAATGCATAATCATATTATGTATCATATAAGTGTTTGGAGACAATAGCTCTAAATACATCTAGTACTCCCATAGCATATTGGGGGGCACATAGGTCCTTACATCTCCTTTAGAGGACCTCATGCCAGGTCAAGCCAAGATGCTTGAATCACCTTTTCGAGCACTTAAAACACAATGGCACTCCAATAACTCCTCCTTCTATGGGGCATCATTCCCACCATTTCATACCAGATCAGTCCCCCCCATCACATATGTTTGCAAGAAGTATCCCATGCTTGGGGGCATGATGGCTTTCCCCTAGCCATCTCCTCAATTAAGTCTCGGCCTAGATCCCACCAGACCTTGGCATGGTCGATTATCCTCCCATTCCTTGTATAGTTTGTCCTACAAGCCTCTTCGGCCCGCCATATGCACGTCACATATCATAGATGTTTCATACCATATCTTCAAATATTCTACTCTAAGTCCACATAGTCCCCATGTTTGACTTCGTAGGAGAGGGTGATTCTAGACCTCCTATATTAATTCATTCTCATTTTTCCTCCTCCATTAATTCTTCACTAGAAACCATCATTCCAAGAAGCATTAAGGCCATATTTAGACACGAAAGTCCACTTGCCTAAAAGTCGTATATCTTGATTCTGATGATTTAGGGTTTTCTCCTCCTCTCAAATTGGAGGGAAAACACCCTTTTATAGGAAAACCCACAGTTTTTTTGTTGCACATTATGACTAGACCATAGCTAAGTTTGATGAACCATCAACACCATTGGAAAGATATCACCAAAGATCTATAATGGTTCTTCATCATTGTTCAATGATTTGACACTTCACTAAGAAGCCTTTTTTCCAAGAAAGGTTGCTTCATCACCCCTCAAAATTGAATTTTGTGATAAATCGATGCTTTTACTTTGAGGTCCACCTTCTCTTAATACTTTTCCTACCATATGTCAACTTTCATCACGAGTAACCATCCTTTACTCATGTTTTGATGGTCCCCACGGGGCCTATTCTGTGTGGCAGCGTCCTCGAGTCACCCATGTTCAGACCATCCGCGACGAGTCACCCTTGAATTCCTGGAGTATATTTCATGTACCATTGTTAGTAAATCAGCTCAGAAGAAGATAGAAAAGAGAGATCAACACCTTAGAATTAAGCCTCTTCGAGGGGGCAACCTCCTTTACATTACACAAATGAATAATTCTTGGATGATACAAATGACTAAACCTCCCTTCTATATATAGGAGTCTAAGGATTCACAATATAATCAAGCCAACATAAAAGTAATAACATAAGGGCACAAAAATAACAATAGTGGGTTTCTATGGGGCATACTAATAACAATATGGGGACAATAGGGGCACAATAATAACAATAAGGTATACAATTACAATAGTAATGGGGGAATCACTAGTATTATAGGGGCATAACATGCCCCTATCCTTTCGAAAAGAGTTGTCCTAAATGCTTGAGTAGCTATGGATGCTTCTGTATAAAATTCTCATCCTTCCATGTGTAAAATTTAGTGGATAAGTTCTTCCACATGATGAGATACTCCGAAATTGATCAATTTCGTAGCTGTCAAGTTCTTGTTTCTGTGACTGCTTCTGCTTCCAATATGATTTTTCCTTCCTTGTCAAGTTCTAGAAATATTGTTTAAACTGGAAGCTTGTGACCTATAACCGTCTTTAAACATGAAACATTGAAAAATGGGTGTAGTCGAGAAGCTGTAGGAAGCTCTAATTTGTTTGCCATAGTACCAATCTTTTGCAACACCTTGTATGGACCATAGTACTTTGGTGATAATTTTTTATCCTTCTTAGCTTGCTTGAGGGACATTTGTTTATATGGTTGTAGCCGTAGGAATACCCAGTCACCTACATCAAAACTTCTTTGACTCCGATGTTGATCTTCTTGTTGTTTCATTCTATTTTGCGCCAACGTGAGGTTATCCTTTAAGAGTTGGAGCACTTGTTGTTGATGCTCGATGTGATGTTCCACTACTTGAACCTTAGAATTTTCTCTAAAATATGATGTGATGGATGGTGGATGATATCCATAAAGTGCCATAAATGGGGTCATTTTTGCTACAGTATGGAAGGAAGTTTTCTACCACCATTTAGCCAGAGGCAACCATTTGGCCCATTGTGTATGTTTATCAGATACAAAGCAACAAAGATATCCTTCCAAACATTTGTTTACTATCTCAGTTTTCCCATCATATCGAGGATGATAAGATGAGCTATGAGCTAATTGAGTACCTAGAAAACAAAATAATTTGTCCAAAATTTTCCAGTGAAAATGGGATCTCTATCACTTACAGTAATCTTTGGGTTTCCATGTAGCTTTTGAATTGTTTCCATAAATGTAGTAGAAATTGTACCAGCTTTAAAAGGATGTGATAATGCACAAAATTGTGCATACTTAGTAAGTCTGTCAATTACCACCATGATGACACTCTTTCCTTTGGACTTGGGTAAACCTGTGATGAAATCCATTGGAACCTCCTCCCAGCATTGGCTTGGAATGTATAAAGGTCGTAATAGACCTGGGATCTTAATTGTTTCAACTTTATTTGGTTGGTAAACCAAACATTCTGCCACAAAACTTTGAATATCATATTTAAAGCCATCCCAAAAAAAAGTCTTCTTGACCCTGTGGTAAGTTTTTAAAAATCCTGAGTGCCCTCCTAAGGGAAAAGTGTGCAATTCCATAAGAATATTTGTTTGAGTTGGGAATTCTTACAGAGGTATAAGCAGTCTTTGTACCATAATGAATCATTTTTCTAGCTAAATGTATCAGATGTAATGGGATCTTGTTGTAACTTTCGAACGAGTGCCCACACTTCTTCGTCATTCTTCCATTCCTCCCTTGCTTCATTTATCCAATATGGTTGGATAATATAAATGGTGTACAACATGCTTCCACATCCTCATCCATTCTTCAGAGTGCATCTGCCACAACATTTTGCTTCCCTTTTTTGTAGATGATTTCATAGCCATAACCCAACATCTTTGAGACCCATTTTTGTTGCTCTTCAAAGGATAATATTTTTTCTAAAAAGTATTTTAGACTATCATGATCTGTTTTTACCTTGAAGTGTCTTCCAATTAGGTAGGGTTTCCATTTGTGCATGTAGTATTTCCAAGATTTCCTTCTCATAAATAGATTTTTGTAAATACTTTCCCTTGATTGGACGACTTTCGAAAGCAATGGGTCTTTCCTTTTGCATTAAAACAACACCAATTCCATTTCCTGAAGCATCACATTCCATAATAAAGGTTTTTGTGAAGTCCAACATAGTTAAGACTAATTCTTGGCACATTGCCTCTTTAAGATGTTTGAAGGCCTTTGTTGCTTCTGGAGTCCATGAAAATGCATCTTTCTTCAATAATGTTGTTAGAGGTGCTGCTATTCTCTCATAATTCTTAATAAACTTGTGATAATACCCTGTCAACACGAGAAATCCTCACAAATGTTTTATGGATGTGGTGACTTTCCATTCCTTAATAGATTTAATTTTGCTAGGGTCTACCTTAACACCTTCATGAGATACAATATTACCCAGATCTTCCACCTCTTGTACTCCAAAGAAACATTTGGATCTCTTTGCATATAATTGTTTCTCCTCTAATAGTTTGAGCACCCTGTCAACATGTTCAACATGATCCTCGCAAGACTTGTTGCAGATTAGTATATCATCCAAAAATACTAACACAAATTTTCTAAGGGCTTGAAAATGGAATTCATCAAACCTTGAAATGTAGAAGGTGCATTGGTAAGGCCAAATTGGTAAGGCAAAAAGGCATGACCAAAAATTCATAATGACCCTTTTTGGTAAGGTAAATCCCCTCTGCGGATAGAGGCGATCCCACTAGCCTATCACATAACTAGCCACAAACAAACCACGCTGCTACCAAGGATAATTTTAGGGGCGAATGTTCGCCCTTTGGCGAAATTAAGGGGTTTTAAATTTTTAGTGGGCGAATATTTTGTATCATAGTACATTTTTACAAATCACCTCAAATAGCCCACCTTATTTTAAGGGAGAGGGTAAAACAGGTAAATTTAGCCCTTGAAATTAGGACTTACAACCTTCCATTCGCTCATTTTCAAGAATAGGTTTTATTTAAGTGAATACTATGGGCCAAATACCATATTTATAAAAGAGGTATGGTAAATTAATAAAAATATAAATAAATGAGAGGTATGGTAAATAAATAAAACATTTTTTATATTTACTCCATAAGTCACCTTATATACATGTAAGGGTGTAAACAAATAAAAATATAAGTAAAGTGGAGGTATGGTAAATAAATAAAACGTCTTTTTATACTTACTCAAAAGGTATGGTAAATAAATAAAAATATAAATAAACTAGACGTATCGTAAATAAATAAAACCTCTTTTTATATTTAGTCCATAACCCTCGTTCTATTTATGAAGGCTCAAGAAAGAGGTTTTATTTAAGTGAATCCTATGGGCCAAATACCATATTTGTAAAAGACGTATGGTAAATTAATAAAACATATAAATAAATGAAAGGTATGGTAAACAAATAAAACATTTTTTTATATTTACTCCATAAGTCACTTTATATTTACGAACACTCAAAAAATGGGTTATATTTAGGTGAAACCTATGGCCAAAATACTATGGGACAAATACCATGGACTAGATTGTTATTAATACCATGCAAAAAACCATTATTAACCCTAATATTAGAATTAATAAAAATAAAAATGGCACATGGTATTGACCCATGGTATTCACCAAAATGGCACATGGTATTGACCCATGGTATTCACCTGGAATGTAGCCTATTTAAATGGGGGAATTAAACCAGCATGTAGCCTATGCTAAGATTCACTAGGACTTTACAAAGTTTTATTATTTAGTGAAAGACTCACCAAGATCTTACAAGATTTTATAATTGAGTAAAATATTCGCCATGCCTGGTGAGAGATTCGCCAAAAAATTATATATACATATTATATTATTGATAAAATCGCCTTCCATTTTTCCTATATACCATGGAGATTCACCCATTTATTATATTTATAAATTTAAGGGGGGTTCTTAAAATTTTCCCTGGCTGCTACGCAAGTTCCTAGTTATGCATCAAAGGTGAATCAAGAAGACTAACCTGGAGTCCAACGCTATGATTGAAGCAGAGTTGATATCCTCGATCCCTTGCTCCAACAGATCATAACGAATACCTGCACATGCAAAGGAAGAGAAAAATACCAACATAGAAACTACCAAGGCACAACTATATTTCAGTCAGAAAGGAAATAAATCAACATATCACCATGACAGATAATGAGATTGGAACTATAATAGCAGTCGCTCATCAATTAATAAACAGGAAAAGTTACAACCATTGTTCTGACGTCGACCCTTCTCCTGGCTGGGTGAGTAACTATATGTGTATTGACATGCAACTCCTCTCCGGCAGCATAACCTCTCTAGCACTCATTAGCATTCTCTCCATGACCAATAATCATCACTACTATAACTCAATTACCAAATCACTAGCATAACACTAACACCAACACTTTCTCTTGCACTAGCCCTTGCTTGTCCAATGCATAATGACAAGCTTATATAGATGGAGAAGGGAGGAGGATGCGATGAACCGGGACACCTTTTGTGGAATTAGCAAAAGCCATAAAGATGGATAAAGCTCAACAAAAGACTGATTTTCTATCCTCAGAAAAGCTCCATGTAATGAAGGAAACAACAGTCGGACGTGCATTAAGGCAAAAAGCATGACTAAATTTGGTTGGCGCGACCGTTGCTCTGAGACAGAGCGCCAATGGTCGCGCACTCTTTTGAGGATCTCCATCATTGGCGCGGGTAAGATACTGTGGACTTGTGCCAATGGAAAAAGAGCACTTTTTAGGGAGGATCTGCAGAAGGTGTCTTCAGGGAACATGGAGTACATACTCAGGGGAACATAATGCAAGTGTTTTTAGCCCTTGTCACTTCTTATAACTCCCGGAATGAGTCCTCCAAGGTACGACAAGAGGAGTAACAGGGATGGTGACAAATTACTATGTAACAGATGCCCCCTAAAGCATGAAGTCTGAGAGGTGGAGACGGGTGAAATGCTTTACAAGAACACACACGTAAGAGCACACAAGAGCACATATAGTTACTGCCGCCGAGGAGCTGTATTAAGAGACATGACTGATAGTTCAATTACAAGATGTACATGGTATGGTCGCAGCCATCCATAAGAGAGTACATAAATAATCTAGATCCATAGTATGGACGCAGCCATCTGGTTAGGATCAATGATTTGACTCAGGTATGGTCGCATCCATCCAGTGAATGAGTCAAGTATTAAGAATCACACCTAGATTACAACAGACACAATCCAGGTTCTTGCGCTCCATCTCGACCTGAACAAGAGTACAAGTCCAAGCATGTGAATATATGAGCTGAAGTCGAACATGCATGAACATCGCCTGATTACCAGTCAATAATGGAGACTGTTAACAGACGTGAGAGGTACCACCAATAATGACAATGGCCCTCAAGGTACTATAGGTACAATCTACGGCGTGTGAATCAATGAGCTGAAGTCGAACACCCGTAGAATCATTCGATCGGAGGCCAATGATGAAAACCTCACGTCGAACACGAAGAACCTGCCATTGAGGCATGCAGGCTCCAAGGCACCAGAGGGGAGTCTCTAGGTCAACTTCCTGGATAATGAGCTGAAGTCGACAGGGAGTGACCTTAATTGAAGGTGGGCCATAATGTTTCCCACATCATCGACACGAGATAGAGAGATAATGTCGTGAATCAAGATTGTGCGAACTATCAGAGGGAGGTTGTTTATTTGCAGAGGTCAACTTCTCTTGAACATATCGGCGACACATTAACGGAATTGGCAGTATTTGACATCAATGTATCAGAGGTCATTATGACGAGGCAATGAGTGAATGAGAGGTCAAATAGGGTACCCAAATCCATGGAAGCAAGTGAAAGATATGAGATGAAATATCCCCACCCTGGACACGAAAGCAAAAAGTGCCATGTTCAAGAGCGACATACTGCCGTTACGGTAATAATTATGGTTCAAAAAATTTTATTTTCCCCCACCATTTCTGGTGAGTACCCCAGTTATTTTTAACAAGCTTGATGGGGATAGCACATGCTTGTGTTGTGACAAAATCCGATGTCATTAAGTTTTAACGAGTCTGACAAAGGAAGAACTCGGCGTCTTTTCTTTTTTAGAGAGTTTGAAAAGACAGCAGAAAAGGAAACTCCAGGGATGTACTTTTTCGTAAAGTTGTGTCTCTCGGGCCCGAAAAAGTATAAAATAATACCCGAAAGAACCGCCCGATCATTACGATCGAGGAGTACTTTTCATGATTAGTGACTTCGACCTGAAAAAGTAAAAAAGCGGTCAAAACCACGTCATTTCATAACAACTAACGAGTTTGAAACGACAAAAACCCGGTAATCTTTTTATGTTTTAACGGTCGACAAAAAGAACTTAAAACGACCGCCCCTTATCACCATTTAACGAGTCAAGAGGGGAAAAATACTCGGCAATCTTTTCATATTTTACGAGTCAGAAAAGAGCGTAAAGGCGACTCGTCCTGAAGGAACGAGTGGTATAAGGGATAGCAACTGGTTCCGGTAATGGTGGAACTTTACTTGAAACACGTGAAGATTAAGAGGCTGGCTAACAAGACCACTCATCGCTGCGGTTCCTCAGGAAAGGAGAAACAACCAAGTGAAAGCGTATGATCGGCCAAAAAAGATGGTGGCGATGGAATGAAACAACCAAGGCTCATCTAGCAGAATTTTAGCGGATAAAAGGCAATCACGGGATGTAACTGGGTTCATTTTTACACAAGCTTGAACCATGAAGAACTTTGCTTGGATTCGGTTTCATGTTTACACAAGCTTGAAACGAAAAAAAAACTATGCTTGGGTTCGGTTTCATGTTTACACAAGCTTGAAACGAAAAACTATGCTTGGGTTCGGTTTCATGTTTACACAAGCTTGAAACGAAAAACTATGCTTGTTAAAAGAAAAAAGAAAATTGTTGCATGCCCCCAGCATGATTATACCAATCGAGATACATGCCCCCTTCATGACATTCACAGAGTGAATGGAATGAAGGTTTACTTAGAAAGACTCGATTGGAGGATGCCCCCGGGCTTCAGTCACGCGCCCGGGAGAGCTGCCGTCATCAGAATGACGGGGTAGGTGCTGGGGCATTTCCTGTGGAAATAAGACCATTTAGGAATGGCAAATGGCTATATGTGAAGTGTGAACCGGGGAATGAAAGTTGGTCTATGACTTTGATCGTTCTGCCTTCATGCGGAAAACACATCACTCTGAAGAGTGAGGACACAATAGCACGTATGCGATAAATATAGTCTCATCCAAGGAGTAAATTGTAATCTAACGGACCTTGGACTACCATGAGGCCCATTTGGATAGTCTTCCCTTCTAACGTGATAGGTACATTGGGAAGAATTCCTAAAGGTCGAGTGATTTCTTGATGGAAACCTACAAGGCTTCTCATCTCAGGCAGAAGCAGTGGGGAACCAAGTGCTTCCCAAGCTGTTGAAGAAAGGATACTCACAGGAGATCCTTCATCAATAATTGTACCAGCCATAACCATGCGATAGACTTGAACTATAATTCGAAATGGTATGGAGGCTGGTAACCGAGGATTGACTAGGTGATCCCAATTAAAGGAAACAACGAGGTTGCTCGGAGGTGGGACTGGATAGACAACCGGATATGCCTCTAATGGACTTTCTTCCTGTTGTGAAGAAATGAGAGGAATGCTCACTTGATCATTAACGTCTACGTCAATGAATAGAATTTGGACGGTGGGTTCGTCATTCTTGGCAGTGATAACATCATCTGAGGAGGTAACTTCTGAAGGCGAAACCGGGTCACTTGTAAGCCGGACCGTTTGACTGTTGTCTGGTTTGGATTCAGATGTAGGATCATCTATGGGTGGAAGTTCTAAAAGCAAAACCGGGTCACTTGTAATCAGGACCGTTTGACTTTCATCTGGTTTAGATTCAGATGTAAGAGCAGCTAAAGATGGAACTTCTGTAGGCAAAACCTTTTGAAAGACCGGGTTACTTGTAAGCTTGAACTGTGGACTTTTGGTTGGTTTGGACTCAGGGGGTTCATCTTTGATGATCAAGTAGTGCGTAGATGATGAATATAAATCACTTGTTCCGACCAGGGACTGGTCTGGAACAGGCTGAGCAACATTCTTTCCGACCAGGTACTGGTCTGGAACAGGCTGAGCACATGTAGGTTCAGGAAGAGAAAACTGGACCAAAGAGGAATCATGTTTGACCACTTGGTTAGCGGAGAGACGCTCTGCAGGTGTAACAAGACGCTCTGCAGGTGTGAAAAGACGCTGATATCCAGCGGGTAGTTGGGGTAAGGAATTCGACAGACTTGCCAAAAGACGGGAAGCTTCATCCATAAGTGGACAAAGGCGAAGGAGATGATTACCCTCACAAAGTCGACAAGGGAAACAAACCTTCCCTTTTCTGTTACCAACTAGTAAGGTGTCGTCAATTTGCGACAGCAAGGGATGAGTCGGGTCACGGGACCATATATCTAGGATCCTGGGAATGCCAGGACAATCAGAAAGAAAATGGTCCCCTTTGCATAATCGACAAGGAGACCGGAGCTTCCGCGAAGGAGCAGAAGGTGGTTCCACTTCTGATAGCTTTGTGGTAGATACGACCTTTCCCTTAGGAGACTTCTTCTTTTTGGTCTTCTTCTTCTTCTTCTTAGCCACCTGGTTAGTGAAATCCAAGGTTTCACCAGGCGAAGTAGAAGATGAGGACGCAGCAATAGGCGAAGAAGGGAAGGGGTCCACCTTAGAATCAACATGGTGTTGTTCAGGTGGAGGAGGTGGTGGTGGGACAGGAGTCATCACACTTGGGACCACCGAGTTTGAAAAAAACCATACGAGTAAACCAATGGTCAACCCAGGCAAAGACAATGTTGCGATATACTGAACACCAACATTTCCAACAGAAGGAAATGGGCGAGGGTACCCATCAGGAGGACCACCTTGGCCGGTGGGCACCGGAAAGGCTGCCATTGAACGAGAATTAACCCTACTTAAGCTAACGCACGCAAAATCTAATTGGGTAATGTTATCGTGGCCAATAAATTTTTAAGACACTGAACTTAACCTTTTCATTTTTTAAGAGTCGAGAAAAGGGTAAAATATGACTCTAGTCTCCTTCGAATATTTAATGAGCACGAAGTGACAAGACACTCACAGGCATCTTTTCGTTTAGGGAGTCCGAAAAGGATCAAAAGTGACTGCTCTGGAATTCTAGGTAGAGGGTGTGCCAAACTTTTCGTAAAACCACAGAATACTTTTTAAGGTACGGGTGGTCGATCTTCGTGAATGCTGTGTTCACTGCATTGTGAATCGTAGGGCGGCTGACACAGCTTCCTATGGATAAAGGCTTTATTCCTATAGGGGTCTCCGAATATATACTCGACGGTACGTGGGAGCACAGTCCGTATTGGCAGCTACCGTTTCACCGTGGAGGAATCACCCAACCACTTGACGATAAACTACCAGGTTTAACGACGCCGGAACACGTCTCTAACCTAGACCTCTAGAGTGTTTGCATTATGTTCCAATGCGTTGTTATGTTCATTTGGTTCATTTTAAAGTTTATCTTTGATTATGTTTCAGTTTTTGGTCCTACCGTATGTGATATCTCGAAAACTTCTTACATGCAAACTATATGCCGAAATTAAATCATTTGATTCAATGAATTCTATCTACAGGAGGGTTGAGATATTTTTCACAAACGAAATGATCACTTCAACAAAGAACAAAGATCCTAATGCAACTAATAACAAGAAACGAAATTTTGTCTTTTTCTTTTCAATAGAAACAAATAACAATAAATGCTAACTATTATAATGCAAAAGATTTTTTGTTTTCCTTTCGTTTAAGATGGCATGATGCATGTAAACAAATTCTAAGAGATATGCACAATCCAAGTTCAGTCAATGAAATAGAACCAACTCTAAAACACAAAATGAACCATGCAAGCAAGGAAAAACACAAAAACTAGTGAACTTCAAAGAGGCTAGAAGTGAAGTATTCAGAGTATAGAAGATCAAGCTTCAACAAAGCATTGGATAGGTGTAGAACAATCAACAAGCTGACTGGATGATCAAGAGACCAAAACTTCCCACAGAAGGCTAGACATGCAAAGTCACTGGAAATAAGCAAACAGCTGAGGGATACAGGCTAAGACCAGTCAAGCAGAGGTTCAACACAGTTCCAGAGGCTGAAAGAGATATATAAAGAGACTGAATGAGCTTTCTACCCACACACAGGCAAAATTTACAGAGTTGGCGCGACTGTCAGCCTGCAACTTGCGCTACCACAGAATTGGCGCGAGTTGCTTTTGAGAAACATGTGCCAACTGGCGCGACTGTCAGAGAAATAACCACGCCAATTAAGCTTGCCAACTAAAAATATAAAAGATACGACCTCAGGTCGGGTTGACAGCGCTCAGATGGGTCAAACAGTAAAGAATCAACTCAACACTAACTCAGGAAGCTCATGCACTCAAGCAAGCAGAAGAAAATTAACATGCAAGATAGAAATCAAAGAGTTACATCCCCAGTGGAGTCACCAATTTGTTGGTAAGGTAAATCCCCTCTGCGGACAGAGGCGATCCCACTAGCCTATCACAGAACTAGCCACAAACAAACCACGCTGCTACGCAAGTTCCTAGTTATGCATCAAAGGTGAATCAAGAAGACTAACCTGGAGTCCAACGCTATGATTGAAGCAGAGTTGATATCCTCGATCCCTTGCTCCAACAGATCATAACGAATACCTGCACATGCAAAGGAAGAGACAAATACCAACATAGAAACTACCAAGGCACAACTATATTTCAGTCAGAAAGGAAATAAATCAAAATATCACCATGACAGATAATGAGATTGGAACTATAATAGCAGTCGCTCATCAATTAATAAACAGGAAAAGTTACAACCATTGTTCTGACGTCGACCCTTCTCCTGGCTGGGTGAGTAACTATATGTGTCTTGACATGCAACTCCTCTCCGGCAGCATAACCTCTCTAGCACTCATTAGCATTCTCTCCATGACCAATAATCATCACTACTATAACTCAATTACCAAATCACTAGCATAACACTAACACCAACACTCTCTCTTGCACTAGCCCTTGCTTGTCCAATGCATAATGACAAGCTTATATAGATGGAGAAGGGAGGAGGATGCGATGAACCGCGACACCTTTTGTGGAATTAGCAAAAGCCATAAAGATGGATAAAGCTCGACAAAAGACTGATTTTCTATCCTCAGAAAAGCTCCATGTAATGAAGGAAACAACAGTCGGACGTGCATTAAGGCAAAAAGCATGACTAAATTTGGTTGGCGCGACCGTTGCTCTAAGACAGAGCGCCAATGGTCGCGCCCTCTTTTGAGGATCTCCATCATTGGCGCGGGTAAGATACTGTGGACTTGCGCCAATGGAAAAAGAGCACTTTTTAGGGAGGATCTGCAGAAGGTGTCTTCAGGGAACATGGAGTACATACTCAGGGGAACATAATGCAAGTGTTTTTAGCCCTTGTCACTTCTTATAACTCCCGGAATGAGTCCTCCAAGGTACGACAAGAGGAGTAACAGGGATGGTGACAAATTACTGTGTAACAACCCTCATGAGTTGTAAATTCTATTTTTGGAATGTCTTAAGTTTTCATTTTGATTTGGTGATATCCTGAATGAAGATCAAACTTGGTGAAGTAAATTGATCCATGCAATTCATCCAATAATTCATCAATGACAGGAATGGGAAATTTATCTTTAATATTGAGCTTGTTGAGCTCCCTATAATCGGGACACACGTTCCATGATCCATCCTTCTTGTGCACCAATACTACTGGAGCAGAGAAAGAACTTTGACTACGTTGAATTTTACCAACCTCTAGCATTTCTGCAACCATACGTTCAATTTCAATCTTTTGGGCATAGGGATATCTGTACGGCTTGATGTTTGGAGGAACACTTCCTAAAATCAAATGAATAGCATGATCATGATTACGAATAGGTGGGAGACCATTAGGAGTCTCAAATACCTTAGAATGATTGTCCAAGACTTTTTAGAGATCTGGAGAAAGAGATGATTTCAATGTGGGAACCTCTAGTGAACATAATTGTGCAATTACACCTCATTGTTCCTTCTTTAGAAGCTCTATCATACCGTTAGAGATGATTCTCTTTCCTAGTTTCCCTACAATACCCCTTAATACAACTTCCTTTCCTTCCACACAAAATTTCATGAAACTTTCTTGAAAATTAAAAGCTATTGTACGCAAGGATTGTAGCGATTTGACTCCTAGTACACCATCAGCACCACCTAGTGGAATGGAAATCATTTGGATATTCAATACAAATTATCCCCTGGATAACTTTATATTATCGCACTTTCCAGAGCAATTTATGGTTCCTCCACTTACAACCATCCTTTGACACTCCGGTGCTAGATATAGGAATAAATTAAATTCCTTTGCTATCCTACAATGAATAAAATTATGGGTACTTCCCGAATCAATCAACTCTATTACCTTTTTCTTCTTGATATGTCCTTCTATCTTGATAGTTTGAGGAGTGGTAATTCCAACCAATGCATTACAAGATATCGTTGGATTCATTTCTTCTTTATCCAAGGTTTTTTCCTATAGTATATCCTCTTAATTTGACATTTTTTGTTCCTTTTCCTTCTCCTCTTCACAATCTATGTATAATAATTTCTTCTCGACACACTTATGACCTTCATCGTATTTGCTATCACAACTTTAACAAAGCCCTTTTTCTCTTTTTTCTTCCAATTTTTGTGGTGTCAACCTTGTAGGTTGTGGAAGGCTAGGGGCAACAACATTTACATATTTATAGTTGTGTGTGGTAGGCTTCCTGATTTCCATAATTTTGCTTTTCATTTTTCCTGCTAACCTGGATGCCTTGTCCAATGAATCAAGTTCCTAAAGGCGAACCTCATGTTCTATATTATCTTTAAATTCCTTATGAATGCATCAATCCTATGCTCCTCTGGACTATCTTTTACCCTTATGTTCAATTTTTGGAAGTCCTCAATGTGCCCCCTCATTGAACCCTTTTGTTTGAGATTTATCAATTGGCTAAAAAGGGTATTGCTTTTTATATCCTCATAATGTGCTATCATTTCTTCCATAAAAATTTCCCGAGTGACAATTTGTTTACAAGAGAAAATCCATCAATACCATACAAATTGATTTGGTTCCAAATATAAAGTTTCAATACATACCTTTTTTGCGTTTTGCACATTATGGAGATAGAAAAATTGCTCCATCTGTAGTATCCATGTTTTGGGATCCTTGCCATCAAAATTATTCATATCGATTACTGGAACATGGTGGGTCTTCAATCCAACATTAGAGTCTACGAAATCATGATTAACATTTCTTTTGTTCTCATCATGAGTTTCCTTTACTACCCTTTCACCATTAGTGACCATTTCTTGTAGCAACTTATTCAAATTTATTTTCAATTCTTCGATCTTATCATGCATTCCATTCATCTTAGCATCCATGCCATTCATCTTAGATTCTAACCCATTCATCTTGGCTTCATTTGCCTTTAGTGAGAGTGAAATTTGTTGTACTTGGTCTTGTAATTTTGATATATCACGTTGCATTTCTTCCTCTTCTTCACGAGTCATGCTAGAGCTTTTAGGTTGCTTAATAGGTGTTTCCGTTTTCTTTCTTCAGGGCATTAATTAATGCTAATAATTCTTCAATATTCCCTTCGAATTCCTTCAAACTAGTTTTTAAAACCAATCTTATGTAAAAGTTAAAAAAAAAACTACACACCCTTTTTTCACTTTGTAAGATCTTGGTATTGAATTTTTTGTATCTCTGTAACTGTGGATCTTAAATATCTAAAATATTGTTTTGCGGTATCTCTTTGAGTCCTCTTTCTAACCCCACAAGTCTGATCAAGATTGGATTCTCCAAGGAAGAGTTATTCCAAATCTCCCACAGTGACTTGATTATAGACTAGTTCAGTAGATCGAACTTGTACGATGTGCCACATGTCACCGTTTGGACCTTAGTACCTAAAATTGATACACAAAACAATAGGCCGTCGTCTTTCTAAAAATTCTTACGAAATCTCAATTTGATGCTAAAAAAAAAAGTTATGATGATTTTCCTCAGGTCGCCTGTTTGGAATGTAATTCAAGAGTTTGCAAAAACCATAACTTCCTCATATCATATTTCCACAAATATAGTGAGAAAATATCTGCAATTTGGACCGAAATTTTAGAACGATTGTGACTCAAACAATTTTTTTATCTTCTGAAACATCGCAGAAAAATTTATAGCAAAAATGCCGTGATGCCCTGTTTGGAGTAGCGAAACCCTAGAATCCAAAGCTCTGATACCAAATGTTAGGAAACTAGCTCACAAAAAGATAGAAAAGATAGATCAATGCCTTAGAATTCAGCCCCTTCAAGGGGGCAACCTCCTTTACATTACACAAATAAAATTTTTTTGGATGATTCAAATGACTAAAACTCCCTTCTATATATAGGAGTCTAAGGGGTCACAATATAATCAAGTCGACATAACAGTAATAACATAAGGGCAAAAAAATAACAATAGTGGGTTTCTATGGGGCATACTAATAACAATATGGGGACAATAGGGGAACAATAATAATAATAAGGGATACAATGACAATAGTAATCGGGGAATCATTGGTATTATAGGGGCATAACAACCATTATATCATGTCATACTATTCCATCCATATTCTCATATTGTTCATCCTATGTTGCTAATTTTTTCCTCTAGTCATATTTTCACCATCCCCTCCGGAGTCGGGCCATTTGCTGCCAGGTCAAACATGTATTTTATTCTCTGATAAGGGAAGTTGTATGTTTATCCCTCAGTCCCACCTTTTTTCCATTATCCGTAGCATTAGTACATCAGTCACATTACTATTTTCCCTCATGCCTTAGTTGAGGATCCTCATTGCCTCGCCTATCGCAGGCCCTATTCTCTCGACATTAGCTCATTTATTCCAAAAGAACAACCTATAGGTCATTGTATCTCAGTTCTAGCTTCCATTCTTATTTGACGCCTTGGATGGAACAAAGGGTCTCATTATTGCCCTTTGACTTGGTCATTTCATGTTCGTGATCCATACACTTGATGGTCAAGTGATGCAATAGATAGTACCAGTGATTCTCGGGTGTACATGAGATGCTTCTGACCTCACAAGGGGGTTTCCCTTCAGATAGCCGCCCACATGCCTGGATGCATACCTACTATGCTACAACCTCAGATGCAGTTCGACAGAGTTGATGGTTTTGGTTCCTACCGAGCGTTTTGTTCATACCATGCACATCTCCTCCAAATGATCCATTGAGCTTTGTAGAGCCTTTCTTTGTTTAGCAGGGCTTCTCCAATTGTTCTACCCTCCCTCCCACCCATTTTTTTTAGGGAAGGGGATTTGTATCTCATGAACTCGGATATTATTGTATTTGGACTTGGCTCATGTTTTTCTAGGTGCATTATTTATATGGGACACATTGTGTTAATTTTTGGCTCCATTAGGCTAGCATGTCATGTACCAGTTAGCATGTACTTCATAGCTCTGTTTTATATTTCTGGTTGAACCATTATTTTTGTACTAAGTTATCTCGGTGGGTATGGGTATGCCTCCCTTGCCTCATTGAGGTCCGATACGACAACATAAAAGGAGACTTGCATTAGTCTCAACCCCTCAGTCCCTATCCTCTTTCAATTCAACTTCATTGGTCTCTCTCTCTCTCTCTCTCTCCCATGTGTTCTCTAATGATTGTTTCCTTACAATGTACTTCAGTCATACGTTTTTCTCCTAACAATTATACGTTGGGCAGAAATCCGTTATCACCAAAAAATTGATCATCTAACCTAATTTACTAGATGGATTGAAGTACACCATGTAAAACCAATTTTACCATAGTAAAATTGCTTTCACTGTACGAAATTACTTAATAAACTATATTTGTTAAGTAATTTATAGTTAAACCCATGAAGAACAATTAAATAAATCACTATTTATTTAATTTTCTTCTAGGAATAATTAATTAAACCATTGTTCCTTGTCATATTTGGCCCAATCATGAAAAATAAATAGATAAATCATTATTTTTCTTTTCTTTTTCTCTAAGAAAAATTAATTAATCACTAATTAATTATTATTCTTTGTTAAATTTGACTAAATCCCTTAGGAATAATTAAATAAATCCTTAATTATTTACTATTCTTTAACTAATTCCTTGAGATGATAAATAAATCATTTATTTATTTATTATTTCTAAACAAAAGTTTAAATACTTTTTCCCTCCTAAACAAATATAATAAAATATTCCAGGTGGTTATTCCAAGAATGAGATCAATAATATTTTATTATTGCTCATTATTTGAGGATAACTCAATATTTTGTTATAAATAGAAGGGTTTTCCATTCATTATTCGCTTTTGTTTATTGTCATTGTTGCACTCACTGTTGTAACTCTAAATATTTTCACTGTTGCACACCATATTTTTGTTGGGTTTATACATTATAGAGGAGAGAAACTCTACACAAGCTGAAGACATTAGAGGATAGCCAAGAACCCATCCTATAGAGGGAGACTGGTAACATCTCTTTGTTCCCTTCACAGGTGTTATAATGAAATTATTCTTTACATATCTCGTTTCCATTGGATTGTTGGAGTGATTACTCTTTATTTTTGCTATTTAACTATGATTGTGGCATAGATCCGGACTTTCGCAGGTTTTGTTTCTATCAATTGCTGTCGATCTACAATGTTTAGCAACCATTTATATTGTTGAAATTGTCTGTCATCCACAATCTTAAGTGGGTTCTTTTCGTACATCTTTAAAATAAGAAGACTACAATAGATTATTTTATTTTTTATACATTCAATGTTCTTACCATTCCTAATGTTGTTTCTTACATAGATTAGTATTTGTCCTTATGATTTCATCAAAGGATAAAAAAACTTCTATTTTTATCACTTTTATGTTATGTCGACATTACTATTTTATACTCCTAAACATTCTTAGGGATTGATCCTTTGGTGAATGTATTGAAATTTTCATATGATATATAATGTTTCAAGGGTAAATTCTATAGTTATATCTAGCGGTGATTTTAGGGGCGAATGTTCGCCCTTTGGCGAAATTAAGGGGTTTTAAATTTTTAGTGGGCAAATATTTTGTATCATAGTACATTTTTACAAATCACCTCAAATAGCCCACCTTATTTTAAGGGAGAGGGTAAAAAAGGTAAATTTCGCCCTTGAAATTAGGAGTTACAAACTTCCATTCGGCCATTTTCAAGAATAGGTTTTATTTAATTGAATCCTATGGCCAAAGGCCCAAATACCATATTTATAAAAGAGGTATGGTAAATTAATAAAAATATAAATAAATAAGAGGTATGGTAAATAAATAAAGCATTTTTTATATTTACTCCATAAGTCACCTTATATACGGTAAACAAATAAAAATATAAGTAAAGTGGATGTATGGTAAATAAATAAAAATATAAATAAACTAGACGCATGGTAAATAAATAAAACCTCTTTTTATATTTAGTCCATAACCTTCATTCTATTTATGAAGGCTCAAGAAAGAGGTTTTATTCAAGTGAATCCTATGGGCCAAATACCATATTTGTAAAAGAGGTATGGTAAATTAATAAAAATATAAATAAGCGAGAGGTATTGTAAACAAATAAAACATTTTTTATATTTACTCCATAAGTCACCTTGTATTTATGAAGGGTATGGTAAATTAATAAAAATATAAATAAATGAGAGGTATGGTAAACAAATAAAACATTTTTTTATATTTACTCCATAAGTCACCTTATATTTATACTATGGGACAAATACCATGGACTAGATAGTTATTAATACCATGCAAAAAAACATTATTAACCCTAATATTAGTATTAATAAAAATGAAAATGGCACATGGTATTGACCCATGGTATTCACTTGGAATGTAGCCTATTTAAATGGGGGAATTAAACCAGAAGAGATCCATCTTTACTCTGGATCTACTAACCCCACGATGTATCAAATATCGTGATATGCAAACTAGCATAGAGTGAAAAAATATTTGATCCGATCAAAAGTAAAAATGGATGTTGTAATTTAATGTATGTTAAACATTTCAACTTGGTTAAAATAAAAAATAAAATAAAAATCAACTATTAATTTTATTAATTTTTATAAATTACTAATAGTAATTTTTACGCTCTATGTTTATGATAACCCATGGTATTGACCCATGGTATTCATGTGAGCATAGACTATTTAAAGGGGAAATTATATCTTAGATCCATCTTAATTCTGGGTCTACCAAGTACTCAGAGGGATAAATAGATTTCATGCCCCTAAGAGTGGTAGATGTGGAGTTAAGATGGATATAAGTTGGTTTTTATGATAATGAAGATATTAAATAGACTTAGGAAATTATATTGTAAAAACATCTCAAGGTGAATGGTTAAATCATAGACATTGGACAAGTATATTTGTATACTTCTGTTTTAAAGTGAAACAAATCCAGGGCTAAAAGGAATGGATTGATTGCACTAGTCATCCTTCTATAACTTTCCAACATATGCTGGAGTAAACAGATTGTAATTTGGGTAATTTTTCTAATTGCAAACGGGAACATACTTGTGTATTGGCAGGGTGGTTACGAGGTCCCTATAAGTGGAGTAAACATATTGCAATTTGGGTAATTTTTCTAATTGCAAACAGGTACATACTTGTGTATTGGCAGGGTGGTTATGAGGCCCCTAAAAGTGATGAATTTGAATTTCTCTTGGTTTTATATATAGTATTAGGTGTTTTCTCATGCTTTCTGTGAATGACACGGGTGAATTTTATCCTACACCCACTAGGTTATCGATATGTAATTTTGGTAATTTTGATTTCAAAAGATATTTTAAAGAAATGCAATGATTCCATTTGTTTATTCAATAAACACAAGATTTTATAATTGAGTAAAATATTCGCCATGCCTAGTGAGAGATTCGCCAAAAAATTATATATACATATCATATTATTGATAAAATCGTCTTCCATTTTTCTTATATACCATGGAGATTCGCCCATTTATTATACATGTAAATTTAGGGGGGTTCTTAAAATTTTCCATGGTTATATCGCCCCAACCCATTTTCAATTATGAATGAAACTAATATTATGGAAACCTATGTATTGAGTGGCTCAGTAAAAGCATTTAGTAGATTTTAATATTTTATTATTGCACCTATTTATATGTTCATGAATCAAATTATGAGCAATCATGTTGCATCATATGTGATGAGGTTAGTAGTTAATTCATTGATTTGTTTTATTGGTTATGTGATAATGTCAATGGTTATTAATTGGATTATTAAATTATGAGATATGTTTATATTTAAATCACTCTTGTTATGATCAAGGTGGTCGTATCTGTAGGATATACCTTCATACCAAGATCACGGGAACAAAAACCTCTAGTTTTCATTTTTAATTATTTTGCATGGAAACTCTTTGGTATACATAAATTATAGACTTTGAAAAAATGGGGGTGGGGTGGTGTGGTGTGGTGTGGGTGCGGGAAACTGTGCTACTATATAAGGGTGGCACAGATAGATGAAGTTTAATATTTTGGTGATATTGAGATTTTGAAATTTTTTCAGAGAGAAAAAGCATCATAATATTATATTGAGTCAATATAAAAATTTAGATGATACATAAAGACTAAACATTGAGACTTATGTGTAGTAAGTTTTATATTAAATACTTTTAATATAATTCTTAGTTTCCTTTCAATACTTCATGGTTAGCTTTGAGGATTTAAAATATTTTCTTGAATATGTTTCAGGAAGTCTTGTGATTTATACATCATCACTCACTTGATTGTGTTTTAGTGAGCTAGTGTTAATTATATCTATTAGTACACGTCATTAATTAATTCTATTTTCCTGTATTTCAAATTAAATTATTTTTCTTACGATTATCATATGTAGAACTATAAATTAATTTACATATAATGTGCTCTTTTTTATTATTGAATTGTCTCTTTGTAAATCGGATTTGTTTGTACACGGACGTAGAAATGAGTAATAATTAGACTGATTTGTTTGCTATCTTTCATTTAGGATAAGAGGATGTCTCCAGTTCATAGTAAGTTAATGATCTATTTGAATTACGAGAAAATGAAAACAATATTATGGTTAAATATATTTTACTTGGACAAGGCATATCTATAACTATTGTTTTCGCATTTTCTTTCTATTTTTTTTGAATTTAAAATCTGTTAAAGCAAGTTGAGAGTTATTTAATTTTGCTTAAAAGTAATAATGAGTATAATAGTGTCATTGCTTGTTCTCTTTTAATTAATGTTACATTAAAAATCAGATGTATTTACATTAATTAAAAATCAGATGTATTTTATAATCATTTCGTTGGATAAATATAATTTTCATTTAATTTTTATAATTTTTTCACACCAATGAGAGTTATTAATAAGAATATTTAATATTATTAATTAATCATAATAATAATAATAATAATTAAGTATTATTAGATAATAAATAATAAATAATAATCTATAAATAAATAATTAATAATAATAATAATTAATTATTAATTATAATTAATAGTTAATGATTAATAATTAATAATTAATTAATATTAATTAATTAATAATTAATAAATAAATTATTATTAATTAATTAATTATTAATTAATGGACTCTATGGTCAACAATTATCACCTGTTGTCAGCCATGGTCAATAAAACATAATTATTAATTATTAATGTTCAATCATGGTCTATTATTTGCCATTCGATCATGGTCAACCATTGTCCAATTCCACATTGTGAGAAAGATTGTCTCAATATGAAAATTAGCCATGGTAAACCATGACCAACCATGTTTATTTTAGGCTTTATAATATTTATCTTAAGGTTTATATAGTTTGGGTTTATAATATTAATCCCTAGGGTTAAATATTATTCCGTTGGATTTATAATTCCTTGGCATTTTAGTATTTATCCCTAGCGTTTACTATCCATTGGGTTAATATAACTCCCTTGGGTTTATAACCTCTTGGGGTTTTAGTATTAACCCCCTGGGTTTATAATATCAATCCCTTCGGTTTATTAACCTAAGGGTTCATATTCCAAGTGTATAATATTATTCATAGAGTTTGAAATATTAATCATTGGATTTAATATAAATATTTTGGGTTTAGAATCATAGTTAACCATGGTCCAACATCACATTATGACAAAGATTGTCCCAATATGAAAATCAACCATGTTCAACCATCATCAATAATGGTAAAAAATGTAAACCATTCACAACCATCGTCAACCATTATCAACCATGGTCTAATGTTGCATTGTGACAAACATTGCCTCAATGTGAAAGTTGACCATGGTAAAGCATGGTCAACCATTTTTATTCTAGGGTATATAATATTTATCTTTAACTTGGGTTTATAATATTTTTTCCTTGGGTTTAATATTATTCCTTAAGGTTTATAATCCAACAGGTTTTTACTATAAATGCCTTAGGTTTATTATTCCCTTAGGTTTATAATATGAATCCCTTAGGTTTATTAATCTAAAGGCTCATATTTCTATGGTATAATGTTATTCATAGGGTTGATAGTATTAATACTTTTCTTTAATATAAATTCCTATGGTTTATAATCATGGTGAACCATGGTCCAATGTCACATTCTCACAAAATTTTTTCTCAATATAAGAAACAAGCATGGTGCAACGGTGCATTGTGACAAATATTATCTCCATATGAAAATCAACCATGGGAAAGCATGGGAAACCATTGTACAACGTCAGAATGTAACAAAGGTTGTCTCAATATGAAAACCACCCTTGTGAAACCATGGTGAACCATGATTATTTTACAGCTTATAATATTTATCTTTGGGTTTATATAACTTGGGTTTATAACATTATTCCCTTGGATATATAAACCCTAGGGTTTTTAGTATTAATCCCTTGGGTTTATAATATTAATCTTTGGCTTCAATATAAATCCCTAGGGTTTATAACATGGTCAACCATGGTCCAACGTCTGACAAATAGTTTCTTGAAATGAAAATCAACCATGGTGTAATGTCTCATTGTGACAAATATTATATACATATGAAAATCAATCATGGTCAACCATGCTACAAAGTTACATTGTGCCAAATATTTCCTCAATATGAAAATCATCCTTGGTAAACCATGGTGAACGACGATAATTTCAGAGTTCATAATATTTATCTTAGGGTTTATAATATTAATTCCTTGGGTTTAATGTTATTGATAGGGTTTATAATATTCATCCCTTGGGTTTATAATCATGGTCAAACAACATCCAATGTCACATTGTGACATATATTTTCTTAATATGAAAATCAACAATTTTCCAATGTCATATTGTGACAAAGATTTCCTCGATATGAAAATCAATCATGGTCAACCATGGTCCAACATCGCATTGTGACAAAGTTTGTCCAAATATGAAAATCAGCCATGGTAAACCATGATCAACCATGTTTATTATAGGGTTTGTAATATTTATCTTAAGGTTTAGATGCCTTGTGTTTATAATAGTAAGAATTTGTGTTTAATATTATTTGCTTGGGTTTAAAATCCCTTGGGTTTTCATATTAAGCCCTTCAGGTTTATTATTACCTTGGGTTTATAATATTAATCCCTTGTGCTTATTAATCTAAGAGTTCATATACCTAGGTTATAATAATATTCATAGGGTTTGTAATATTAATCCTTGGATTTAATATAAATCCCTTGGGTTTATAATCACGGTCAACCATGGTCAAGTATAGTCAAATGTCACATTCTAACCAAGATTGACTCAAAAATAAAATCAACCATTATCAACCATCATCAACAATGGTAAACCATTGTCAATTATTGTCAACCATGGTCAATCATGGTCAATCATGGTCCAGTGTCACATTGTGACAAAGATGATCTCAATATATAAATCCACAATGGTCAACAATGGTCCAACGTCAAATTGTGACAAAGATTGTCTCAACAAGAAAATCAACGACAGTAGACTATGAACAACCATGTTTATTTCAGGGTTTACATACCTTAGGTTTAATATTATTATCTTCGGTTTAGAAGCCCTTTGGGTTTTATGATTAACCCCTTCAGTTAATTATTCCCTTAGATTTATAATATCAATCCCTTGGGTTTATTACTGTAAGGTTTCATATTCCTATGGTATAATATTATTCATAGGATTTGTAATATTATTCCTTGGGTCTAATATAAATCCATTGGGTTTATAATCATGGTCAACCATGGTCCAACGACTCATTGTGACAAACACTGTCTCCATATGAAAATCAACCATGGTCAACCACGGTTAACAATGGTAAAGCATTGTTGACAATGGTAAATTATTATGAGTCATTTTGAACCATGTTCATCCATGGTTCAATGTCACATTGTGAAAAATATTGTCTCAATATGAAAATCAACCATGGTCAACCATGGTCCAACATGTCACTGTCACAGTATTTTCTGAATATGAAAATTAGCCATGGTAAACCGTGGTTAATTTAGGGTTTATAATATTTATCCTATGGTTTATATACCTTGGGGGTTTATAATATTAATCCCTTGAGTTCAATATTAGTCGCTTGGATTTATATTCCCTTGTGGTTTTAGTATTAACCCTCTGGGTTTAAGATTACCTTGGTTTTATGATATCAATCCCTTCGGTTTATTAATCTAAGGGTTCATACAATTGGTATATAATGTTATTCATAGTGTTTATAATATTAATCCTTGGGTTTAATATTATAAAAAATATTGTCTCAATATGAAAAATAACCATGGTAAACCATTGTCAACCATCGTCAACCATGGTCAATCATTATGAACCATGGTCCAATGTCACATTGTGAAAAATATTTTTTCAATATGAAAATAAACCATGGTCAACCATGATCCAACATCACATTGTGACAAAGATTGTCTAAATATGGAAATAAAAAATGGTAATCCATGGTCAACCTTATTTATTTTAGCATTTATAATATTTATCTTAGGGTTTATATACCTTCAGTTTATAATATTAATCCCTAAGTTTTTATATTATTACCTTGGATTTTTAATAGCAATCACGTGGGTTAATATTATTCCCTTGGGTTTTTACTCCCTTCGATTTATTATTCCCTTAGGTTTATTAATCTAAGGGTTCATATTCTGAGGGTATAAAATTATTCATAGGATTTATAATATTAATCATTTAATTTAATATAGATCCCTTGGGTTTATAATCATCATAAACTATGGCCAACCATGGTTCAACATCACATTGTGATAAATATTTTCTCAATATGAAAATCAACCATTGTCAACCTTCATCAACCATGGTAAAAAATAGTAAACTATTATCAACAACGGTAAACCATTGTTAGTCATCATTGACCATGATCGACCATGATCAGCTACAGTCAAACATCTCATTGTGACAAATATTAACTTAATGTGAAAGTCGACCATGGTAAAGGATGGTCAACCATGCTTGTTCTAGGGTATATAATATTTATCTTAAGGTTTATATACCTTGGGTTTATAATAACTTTCCATTGGGCTTAATATTATTCCCTTAGGTTTATAATCCCAAGGATGTTTAGTATAAATCCCTTAGGTTTATTATTCCCTTAGGTTTATTATTCCCTTAGGTTTATAATATGAATCTCTTGGGTTTATTAACCTAAGGGTTCATATTTCTAGGGTATAATATTATTCATAAGGTTTATAATATTAATCCTTGGCTTTAATATAGATTTCTATGGTTTATAATCATGATCAACCATGGCCCAATGTCACATTCTAACAAACATTTTCTCAATATAAAAAATAACCATGGTGCAATGTCGCATTGTGACAAAATTTGTCTCCATATGAAAATAAATCATGGTCAACCATGGTCCAATGTCACAATGTGACAAATATTGTTTCAATATGAAAATCACCCTTGGTAAACCATGGTGAGACATGGTTATTTTAAGGTTTATAAGATTTATTTTATGGTTTATATACCTTGGGTTTATAATATTAATCACTTTGGTTTATAAACCCTAAGGTTGTTAGTATTAACCCCTTGGGTCTATAATATTAATCCCAAGCTATAATATAAATTCCTAGGGTTTATAATCATTGTCAACGATGGTCCAATGTCACATTCTGACAAATATCTTCTCAAAATCAAAATCAACCATGGTACGACATCTTACTGTGACAAATCCTCTCTCCATATGTAAATCAATCATGGTCAACCATGGTCCAATGTCAAATTGTGACAAAGATTGCCTCAATATGAAAACCATCCTTATTAAACCATGGTGAAATATGATTATTTTAGAATTTATAGTATTTATCTTATGGTTTATATACTTTGGGTTTATAATATTAATCCCTCGGGCTCAAAGTTTTTATCTTGCATTTAAAATCCATTGGGATTTTAGTATTAATCCATTGTGACAAAGATTTCCTCGATATGAAAATCAATCATGGTAGACCATGGTCAACCTTCATAAAAAATCATAAACCATGGTAAATCATGGTCAACCATGGTCCAATGTCAAATTTTCACAAATATTATCTCAATATGAAAATAAACAATGGTCAACGTTGGTTCAGCATTGCATTGTGACAAAGTTTGTCTCAATATGAAAATCAACAATGGTAAACCATGATCAACCATGTTTATTACAAGGTTTACAATATCTATCTAACCATTTATATGCCTTGGGTTTATAATATTAAGCCTTTATGTTTAATAGTATTCCCTTGGGCTTATAAACCCTTGGGGTTTTGGTATTAAGCCCTCTAGTTTTATTACCACCTTAGGTTTATAATATCAATTCCTTGCACTTATTAATGTAAGCGTTCATATACCTAGTGGTGAGCTCCAGTATTGTAGCAATAATGCTACAACTCCTGGAACTCCCTTCTTTAATTTTGTCAACCCGGTAGTTCGTAACAAACTTGGAAGCGACGGTGCTGTATGCACAAGTACTAGCTCTTGCCGCAGCTGTCACTTGATCAGCTGGCACAAGTCCACTAGGAGCTTAAGCCAAATTCTATGAGCTCTTAGAAGAAGCTTTTTAATTGATGGATGAAAGCTAACTCGAAGGAAGCTAATCTACTTGCAGAAAGAAACTGAAAGCCAAAAAGCAATGCAAACCCTAGCAAACCCTAATTCTACCAGCTAGTCCTACTGATGCAAAGGAGAGAATGAAAACTACGAAAAGAGATGCCATTACTTCTAGGAAGGTAAAATGCATGTGTCTAAGTTATCACTATTTGAAGAAAACATCTTTTTGTATTTTTGATTAAGTTATTAGAATTATCATGCATGTGCTTTTAACTAGTTTTTCACTGTGCAAAGGTGGATCAAGGAGGAGAAATGCATGGAAGAGGTCAGGGAGGTACAAAGAGGGTCTAAGGGATCCCTAACATTCTTTCCGAGAGTTTCACAAAGTCTGGATGCCATGCAACCGTGTTTATGAACTTCTACAGGAAGTCTGCAGGGGTTTCTACAGGATGTTCTGTAATTCTTCTACAGGATGTTTCGAAATGGGATTTTGGAGCATGGATGGAGGGAAAAAGATGGAGGAATGAGTATGGAGGTGAAATAGGGGTGTAGGGGAGTTCAAGACTTGGAGGTTGGAGTTGAGGAGAAGGTGTAGATGGTGAGATTTGTTCAAGGAGGGATGAAACGATGTTGTACAAGAAGATGAGAATCATGGCAAAGTAAGCGAATGAGGTAAATGTAAGGTAAGGGTTCTGAGTGAAGGGTGAAACAGGTAGGTTGGATGGAGTATGTGCAGGTAAGGAAGGGCAATAGGTACTCTACAAGTGGTTTTTCAAACTGAACAAACAAAGGCATGCAAGAAAACAAAGATCTAGCTATGCTACCCTAATATGATCTAGCTAACAGTAACAAGAATGGACAACAGCTTTATTTGCAAGGAAACCATATACAACACGTGAGAAAGAACAGTCCAAAAGATCTGAATGCATGACTAAATCCTACCACTCTATTCCAAACATAAAAAGCTACTTTAACCATCAAAAGAAATCTAAATAACAAAGAAAGATATAAATCTAGATAGCAGATTTTATTTCAAGAACGCAGCAAAACACATAAAGATAAACAAAGGAGGTACTGGGCGCTTGAGATGGGCCCAACCCCAAGAGCTACAACCTCCAAAGAGAGATTTAGAGCTGGTGCAAAGCTGGATTCATCTTTATTGATCAAGAAATGAAGAGTTACATCAAAACTGTCCACAAGAAGGACTTGAAAATGAGTTGAAAGCAAAGTTAATCTATTGCATAAAAATCGAACTACAAGCTAGCTAACTATTCGCTAAAAAATGACTAACCACTAGCTACTATCTACTGGCTAACTAGCTAACATCCACAGGCTACACTGGCTAACCAAAATGAGGCCCTAAGCCTTCTTATTTATACAAATTTAGGACCCAACAGTCCTCCTAAACTTTAGGGACTCGGCTGCCCAAAACTTGGAGTTAACAGCAGTCCTACTTGACTTGCTTGGCTGCCCTTGTGCTGATTGATTTGGTGGCCCTTGAACTCCGATCTGATGGTGGAGAATTTGAGGTAAGGGCCCATAAATGAAGGGGACACCTTCCTACAAATCCTCTAGCTTGTTCTCCCACGAATTTGGCTGCCAAGTGCTCATTAAGACCTTCAGTTTTGTCTCCAAATTGACCAAAAAGGCTACACAAAGCACCCATTAGACTTGTTGGCATAATGACTAACCAAATTCACTCTATTAACATAAATATAATAAAAAACATGCAATAAACTAATGAGAATGGTGGATTAAGTCAAATTAGGAGGTTGAATGAGCCCAAATAATTGTCCATTTTTGGGGCTCATCATCACCCCCCTACTGAAAGTGTTGCTCATCCTCTGAGCAACCAATCTCTCTCCTCGTCTTTGATGGCCCTGGTGGCTTCTTTGGCTAACATCTCGGCTGATTTCTCCTTTGGCTTCCCTCTTTTCAAACTTTCTGTAGAAACGGTTCGCTGGCTTCCTATAGAAACAGTCTGCTAGCTTCCTGTAGAAACAGTCTGCTAACTTCCTGTAGAAACAGTCTGCTAACAGTTCTCTATCTTCCTGTAGAAATAGTCGGTACTTTCCTAGCCTGCTTGTCCTCTCTCTCCTGTTCATCAGATGTTTCCTTGTCTGCTGGAGGCCCTTCTTGCTGCTGTTGTTCTCCCAAAATGGAGGGCCTATCTTCGTTATGACTTCCCTATAGCTGTAACTACTGTTTCAGCAGCTCATTCTCCTCCTGTACTTTGTCTCTTTCAGCTTAGCCAGAGTTTCCTGTAGAACCATCCTAGCTTCCTGTAGAGCTGTCTTTCAGTCCATCCTTTCAATCCTTTCTCTCCAGGTGGATGTTTTCGGGCTCCGTCGTTCATAGGTGATGGATATCTTTGGGGGAGACTCCTCCTTTTGTTTAGTTGTGGCGTCCTCAATGATAATTGGCTCTTTTGACTGTGGTTGGGGTCTGCCTACTTTTATCCGTGTGCTCCTTCTTGCTTTAAAGTACATGGATGTTCCCCTTTTTCACCTCCCTTTTTGCTTTGGAGATGTGCTTAGCGCAGCAAGCACAGTTGCTGCCTCCCTAGCCAATATCTCGGGTGATTTCTCCTCTTGCTGCTCCTTTTCCCCGCTTCCTGTAGAAATCCCTGTGCCTGTTTCTGCCTGTTTTGTTGACTGTGTTTTCTCCTTTTGTTTTTGTGTGGTTTCTTTAGCTGTGACACTCTTCAGTTGGACTTTCTTGGCCTTCTTTGTTCTGCGCTGCATCCTCTTTTCCCTTGGTGTTTTTGCTGTTGTTTCTTCCCCTGTTTTAGGCTTAGCAATCTGGCCCATTTCTCCTTTTCCTCTTTGTTCTTGCTGTGCCTGGATGTCTTGCGGTTTTTCACCATCAATTTTCTCACCTTTTTCAATGTGTTCTTCTTCCTCACTGCTGGATGGGGTGATATCTTTGGCTAAAACTCTTATATTGTCATCCCTAGACATGTTTCGGAAGATTTCCCATGACATGGGGACAATGTAGGTGTGCAGGGCATCTTCTACTATTAATTTGATGAGCCCATGATGGGCCATCTGGTCTGGAATCCCTTCATTCATTTTTGTCCCACATTCAACCAGTGACTGAATAGGGAATGCTGGTTTCAAGACTGCTGTGACTCAACTCTCAGCGATCTGGTTATGAAAGGAAGAGTTTTTCTTCTACAGACAGAGGACAGAGACCAAGTTTTCTTCTCAGGGCACATTCAGATATGCAAATTTTAAAATTTTCATCCACAGGCTGGCTCTCACAGCTGCATATGCCTTCCTTATAAGAGAATTTTAGAAACAGGAAACTTGGAGAAGAATCTTGATGCAGAAACAACTGAGAAACTTAGTGCAACACACAGGCAAACTTTCTATTTCCAATACACAGGCAGATTTTCACTGATTGTCCAATCCGATGCCATGCTTAATTCACCACCTTGCACAAACAAGCCATGCATAGAGGAGTTTTTTTTCGAGCCTACCTCGTCTGGAGCTCCAAATTCAACGAAAATTCTGGGTTTTCCTTCCGCAGAGCTGTTCTCTGCCTTTCCTGTAGACGCCTTCCTGTAGGCGGCTCTCGTTTCCTGTAGAACAAAACAGTGCTCCCTATAGAATGCCGATAAGCAAGAGGGTTCTGAAAAATGGCCGAGAAATATTGGTTTGCTACTATGGAGGTGGTATGGAGCTTGTTGCAGCTGCAAGGACGATGATAAACTGGAAACAACGGAGGTGAGAGTTTGATTGGCTGCTTATGGAGACTTCCGTTGATGGAGGGTGAGCTGGCCAAGCGCACGTTGGCCCCATGCAGACCGTTTAAACAACGACCACTAATCACGTCCATCACGTTCACCAGACTATTTTTTCTCTGCCTGTAAT
This sequence comes from Pinus tabuliformis, assembly GCA_031772625.1. Lineage (NCBI taxonomy): Eukaryota > Viridiplantae > Streptophyta > Pinopsida > Pinales > Pinaceae > Pinus > Pinus tabuliformis. The sequence continues at coordinate 419,930,588 of CM062806.1, read as the reverse complement.
CATGTCCATCAATCACGCTGGAGTTTTACTACCTGTTTCCAGTTTTCTTCCAGAGATGGCTGAGCACACGTGTCGTAGTCACCCACCGAGCGTTGTTTGAACTGGATGAGGGTGGCCAGTTAGCTAGCCATCGATTCATTTAATCACAACCATCTCATTGTTCACGCAGTTCTCAAATTACATTCATGCAACAAAGGAATTAGTTTCAGTCACGTACCTGGAAGTCGAACGGCTGCTTGTGAAGCTTTTTGCTGCTGCATGCTCTGATTCTGCTGCTGCATGCTTGGATCCTTTGATTGCATGAGGGCTTGGCTGATGGTTTTTGATTTCTTTTCCTTGTGCAGGTGTCCTCTGGACAGATCTGAGCTGCATGCAATTGTTTCCACGTTCAGATCTGCACCTTCAAGCTGTTGCTGCTGCATGGTCACAAAACCAGAACTTGTTTTCGCCGTTGCTCTCAAACGGCAAAGCAGATCGATCTGAAACTTGCTGAGCATGTTTCTATCATCCTGATGCATCTCCCATAGCAAAATCGTGATCAATGGATGCATGGATTTCGAGAAAAATGGAAAATGGCTGAATATTTCAGAGATCGATTTCTCGGAAATCGTGCATCGGAATCGGCTGAAACTGCTTGGGTAGGTTACGATCACTCATATGCATATCCCCATGAAACAGGTTTTGAAACGGATGCACGGTTATGGAGAAAATTCAAAAATGGCTGATGGTGATGGAGGCTGATTTCTTGGAAACCGTGCACCAGAATTGGCTGAAACTGCTCAAGCATGTTTCCATCACCCTTGTACAATTCCCCATAAAACGGTTTGTCAAATGGATGCATGGTTTTCAAGTTATGGCAAAAACAAATTTTGTTCTATGGATTTTTGCCTCAAGGCTTTTTGCAAATGTTTGCATGGAAGGAAAAACTGAGCTTGGGCTGTGATGTAGGTATGGAAATGATGGAGGAGGAGTTGGAAGATTGCATGAGGACTTCTGAACCCTTGAGGAAGCTACCATGTTCGCCAAACCACTTTTTGAAATCCATGTCTAGTTTCCCACAATTTCTACAGGAAGTTCATGTAGAAGCACAATGAGAAGCACAATGAGGTGGAAAAAATGATGGAGAAAGGCAAGGGATGGCCACACAAGTGCTTGCAGGTCTAATCAACAGATTCCCACCATCAGATTCCATTTTGAATTTGGATTTGGTTCGTCCAAAGGTTCTACAGGATGCTTCCTGTAGAAATACAGAGCTTCCTGTAGAAGGCACAAGAAAAATTCCTTTAACCTTGATTTGAGTGCTCCTCCTGTCATGAAACGTCCTTCTTGCAACCTGCAATTAGCCAATGGAATTAGTTTTATTTCTCTTTTTCTTTTTCTCTTCTTTTTTTTTTGAAAAACAACTAGGGCACCTCATGGAGGTTTTCACCGTAATTGCCTGCCTTGGGCGCCTCCAAGGGAGGTTTTCACCCAAAGATCTTATTCTCTTTTCTCTTTTTTTTTCAACCCATTGACCGCCTCATGGAGGTTTTCAATCAATGAGCCAATCTAAGGCACCTCCGAGGAGGTTTTCACCTTAGTTTTTTATTTTCATCTTATTTTCATTTTTTTCTTTTTCTTTTTTCTTTTGTTTTTCTACCCTACCCTACTTGAAAAACAAAATCATTTTCAAGTATAAGAATACTTCCAATCTAGCCATGTGCACATCGAGATTAGAGAAAAAATGATGTGAAGGCTCGAAATGCATGCTTTGACAGGTATCCAGATCTCAGAGACCAAATGATCTGACTTTGAAGGGATCAAACATAGTTGAGGAAGAGAGTACCGCTGCAACTTAGTGACCTTCTGAAACCATATCTCAATATAGCTTTGATATCCTCAGTCCTCTTGCTGATTTGGATCATTCTTCATGTCACCTTCTATCATGACCTTTTGATCTTCCTCTTTTTGTTGATCTTTCTCTTGAGTACATGGAGGATTTGATGATAACCATGAGGGAACTCTCTCGATCTCTGATTCAGATCTCTTCTCTTCATCAAGTGCAGCCCATGGTTCTTCTATCTCCTCCTTGGAACCTTCTTTTGCTGGATGTGATCCTTCAATGCTTTCAAGATGATCTCTTTTTTGCAATGCTTTTCCTGAGCTATGGTGAAGATCATTGAGCTCAAGAGTTGTTTGCATATGTTGTGCCTCAGATTTGCAATGGGGTTGAGCTGCTCCATTGTATGGCTTTGGAAATGGTACAAGTAGTTGAGTGGAGGTGGGAAATTGAGATGGAGATGGATGGCATTGTGGTTGGGTAGGCATTTGGGGTTGCCTTGGTGGAGGAGGAGGCGATGGTTGTGGATGAGCGGGTGGTGGAGGAAAATGAGCGGGATGAGAGTTGTACTGGGGCCTCCACTTTTTGAGATTTTGTAATGTCCAAGTTGAACAGATATGGAAGAGGATATGAGTAAGATTAACGATTAGGATCTTTATGTGTATGAGTGATTAGTATGATTAGGATTTAGAGAAATATTAGTTGTTGAATAAAAATGAACCACTAGAGATCAAGCAGTGGCCTCACCTTCCAGTTGGTTTTTCTCTCAAAAGGGTTTCCCAGGTTATACCTTGTGTTAATTTATGTTTTTGAGTTTTATTTCAATGTTCGCTATTTTCTAGTGCATTCCACTGAGGCTGTGGCTGAGCATAAGAGTGAAATGAATGAGCAACCGGTAGGGCATAATATGGATCTGTGAAGGAACAAGGAGGATATGACCAAGGAGGAGGTGTAGACCAGGAAGGATGAGCAGGGTTACCCCAAGAAGGCATGAAAGTGGCTTGATAAGGGTCATAATAGGTCTCGGGTGTCCCTTGCAGTTCCTGTTGGTAAGATCTAGGTCCATGCGACCAACTTTGGTTCATGTAATAGAGTGATTCAGTGGCTCCTTTGGCTCTCTGATATGCAGCTTTGAATCTGGGTAAGGAAGGGCACTGATCTGTAGGATGGTATTCTTCACAGACAAAACACACTTCTATGGAGTACAATGGACATTCATTCCTAGGATGCTTTCTAGTGCACCTAGGACAAAAAATGACCAAAGCCCTCTTGGCTTCCTCTTGCTTCTGTTGGATCCGCAAGGTATCCAATTGCATGGCAAGAAAATGCCTCATATCACTCTTGAAATATTTGATCTGCTTTTCAAATTCATCTTTGGACAAGATGTTTCTCCCAACATTCCTAATTGTAGCCATTTGCTCCAGAGGAATGTTTTCTTCTTCTTCTCCCCTAGAGGTTCTTTAAATATGCCTTGATGTCCACCCAGGGGTTCTTTAATCACAACCATCGAAGAAGAGAGAACGTTGGCTGTGTGAAGCAGTGGGGGTGTTGTGCAATCATTTTTCTAACTTATCTCTACTCCTACAAGGCATGAAATGAAATCTTTTTGGTTGATTTTTGCTTTTTTCTACTTCTACTTGCAAAAATGAAATAGATTGAACTGCAACTAACTATCTTGCTAAAATGAAAATGCGGAATGGAAATGAAAGTAGGAAAGGACTAATCTATTTTGCTCAAATGAAATTGCAGGAATGAAATGCTAGTCTACGCTTGCGGAATTGAAATGCTAATCTACGCTTGCAAAAATGAAATTGCTGAATTGAAAAGCTAATCTATGAAAGCGGGAAATGCTAATCTACGAAAGCGGGAAATGCTAATCTACTTTTGCATAAACGAAATTGCATAATGGAAATGAAATAAACTACTTAGCAGAAGATTGTAGTGGAAAATAGAAGAAAAGCAACAATCACCAATACTCTGACGCTTCCCCGGCAACGACGCCAAAAAGATGGTGGGCCCCAGTATTGTAGCAATAATGCTACAACTCCTGGAACTCCCTTCTTTAATTTTATCAACCCGGTAGTTCGTAACAAACTTGGAAGCGACGGTGCTGTATGCACAAGTACTAGCTCTTGCCGCAGCTGTCACTTGGTCAGCTGGCACAAGTCCACTAGGAGCTTAAGCCAACTTCTATGAGCTCTTAGAAGAAGCTTTTTAATTGATGGATGAAAGCTAACTCGAAGGAAGCTAATCTACTTGCGGAAAGAAACTGAAAGCCAAAAAGAAATGCAAACCCTAGCAAACCCTAATTCTACCAGCTAGTCCTACTGATGCAAAGGAGAGAATGCAAACTACGAAAAGAGATGCCATTACTTCTAGGAAGGTAAAATGCATGTGTCTAAGTTATCACTATCTGAAGAAAACATCTTTTTGTATTTTTTATTAAGTTATTAGAATTATCATGCATGTGCTTTTAACTAGCTTTTGACTGTGCAGAGGTGGATCAAGGAGGAGAAATGCATGGAAGAGGTCAGGAAGGTACAGAGAGGGTCTAAGGGATCCCTAACATTCTTTCCGAGAGTTTCACAAAGTCTGGATGCCATGCAACCATGTTTATGAACTTCTATAGGAAGTCTGCACGGGTTTCTACAGGATGTTCTGTAATTCTTCTACAGGATGTTTCGAAATGGGATTTTGGAGCATGGATGGAGGGAAAAAGATGGAGGAATGAGTATGGAGGTGAAATAGGGGTGTAGGGGAGTTCAAGACTTGGAGGTTGGAGTTGAGGAGAAGGTGTAGATGGTGAGATTTGTTCAAGGAGGGATGAAACGATGTTGTACAAGAAGATGAGAATCATGGCAAAGTAAGCGAATGAGGTAAATGTAAGGTAAGGGTTCTAAGTGAAGGGTGAAACAGGTAGGTTGGATGGAGTATGTGCAGGTAAGGAAGGGTAATAGGTACTCTACAAGTGGTTTTTCAAACTGAACAAACAAAGGCATGCAAGAAAACAAAGATCTAGCTATGCTACCCTAATATGATCTAGCTAACAGTAACAAGAATGGACAACAGCTTTGTTTGCAAGGAAACCATGTAAAACATGTGAGCAAGAACAGTCCAAAAGATCTGAATGCATGAATAAATCCTACCACTCTATTCCAAACATAAAAAGCTACTTTAACCATCAAAAGAAATCTAAATAACAAAGAAATATCTAAATCTAGATAGTCGATTTTATTTCAAGAACGCAGCAAAACACATAAAGATCAACAAAGGAGGTACTGGGTGCTTGAGATTTGCCCAACCCCAAGAGCTATAGCCTCCAAAGAGAGATTTAGAGCTGGTGCAAAGCTGGATTCATCTTTATTGATCAAGAAATGAAGAGTTACATCAAAACTGTCCACAAGAAGGACTTGAAAATGAGCTGAAAGCAAAGTTAATCTATTGCATAAAAATTGAACTACAAGCTAGCTAACTATTGGCTACAAAATGACTAACCACTAGCTACTATCTATTGGCTAACTAGCTAACATCCACTGGCTACACTGGCTAACCAAAATGAGGCCCTAAGCCTTCTTATTTATACAAATTTAGGACACAACAGTCCTCCTAAACATTAGGGACTCGGCTTCCCAAAACTTGGAGTTAACAGCAGTCCTACTTGACTTGCTTGGCTGCCCTTGTGCTGATTGATTTGGTGGCCCTTGAACTCCGATCTGATGGTGGAGAATTCGAGGTAAGGGCCCATAAATGAAGGGGACACCTTCCTACAAATCCTCTAGCTTGTTCTCCCACGAATTTAGCTGCCAAGTGCTCATTAAGACCTTCAATTTTGTCTCCAAGTTGACCAAAAAGGCTACACAAAGCACCCATTAGACTTGTTGGCATAATGACTAACCAAATTCACTCTATTAACATAAATATAATCAAAAACATGCAATAAACTAATGAGAATGGTGGATTAAGTCAAATTAGGAGGTTGAATGAGCCCAAATAATTGTCCATTTTTGGGGCTCATCACCTAGGCTATAATATTATTAATAGAGTTTACAATATTAATCATTGGGTCCAATATAAATCCATTGGGTTTATAATCATGGTCAACTATGGTCAACCATAGTAAAATGTCACATTGTGACAAATATTGTCTCAATATGAAAATTAACCATTATCAACCATTGTCAACAATCATCAATAATGGTAAACCATTGTCAACAATGGTAAAAAATTGTCAACCATAATCAACCATGGTCAATCATGGTCAACCATGGTCCAATGTCACATTGTGAAGAAGATCATCTCAATATCTAAATTAACAATGGTCAACCATGGTCCAACGTCACATTGTGACAAAGACTGTCTCAATAATAAAATCAACCATGGAAAACAATGTTTATTTCAAGGTTTCAATACCTTAGCTTTAATATTACTCCCTTGTGTTTACATTCCCTTGGGGTTTTAGTATTAACTCATTGGATTAACTATTCCCTATGATTTGTAATATATATCCATTGGGTTTATTAATCTAAGGGATCGTATTCTTAGGGTATAATATTGTTCATAGGATTTGTAATATTAATCCTTAGGTTTAATATAAATCCCTTAGGTTTATAATCATAGAAAACCATAGTCCAACATTGCATTGTGAAAAATATTGTCTCAATATGAAAATCAACCCTGTTCAACGATTGTCAACCATCATCAACCATGGTTAACAATGGTAAACCATTGCCAAAAATGGTAAATTATTATCAATCATCATCAACCATGGTCAACCATGGTCCAATGTAACGTTGTCACAAATATTGTCTCAACATGAAAATCAACCATTGTCAACCATGGTACAACATCACATGCTGACAATGTTTGTCTCAATATGAAAATCAACCATGGTAAATCATGTTTATTTCAGGGTTTATAATATTTATCCTAGGGTTTACATACCCTGTGTTTATAATGTTAATCCCTTAAGCTTAATATTATTCCCTGGTATTTATAATCCCTTGGGATTTTAGTATTAACCCATTGGGTTTAATATTACCTTGGGTTTATGATATCAATCCCTTTAGTTTATTAATATAAGGGTTCATATACCTAGTATATAATATTATTCATAGAGTTTATAATATTAATCTTTGGTTTTAATATAAATCCCTTCAATTTATAATCATGGCCAACCATGATCCAATGCCTTATTATGAAAAAATTTCTCAATATGAAAATAAACCATGGTCAACCATGGTCCATGTTGGGCAATTTATTGGGCTTAAATTGTTGCATTAAATTATCAACCAGGGAAACTCGTAAGCTTGTGATGATGCCATCACAATATATGCAGGAGTAGGCAACTAACCTATGTCTAACTAAATTATTTAAGATTCAATACAATATGCAAGGGAAGAGGCTCCTAACTAAGGAGGTCCTGGTTGTCCTTCCCTACAGTATCATAGAGAAATCATTGATTACATGAAACTTAAAAACTTAAAATGAAAACAAGAGAATGAACTTAGTTATTGTTTAGATTCAAGTAGAGAGAGAGACTAACTTAGTCTCTTGATTGTCCTCTCATGTACTAATCCAACTAAACTAAGAGTCATTCATGAGCATAAGAAATGAAATAACTTGAAACATAAACACAAAAGAATGAATTTCAATTACCATATAAATCATTGGAGAGAGAGCCTAACTTAGACTCTTGGTATCTCCTCATATGATACTTGAAACATAAAAGCAAAAGAATGAATTTTAATTATCATGCAAATCAAATGGAGAGAGAGTCTAACTTAGACCTTTGGTTGTTCTCTCACATGCTGATAAGATTTTAATTCAAAACTCATTCACCAATCAAATCCTTAAACATCTAAACAATGAAATGAAACAAGATCTAATATGAAATAACATGTTTCTCTCATCCTTTTAGAGTGAGCTCAATTCTCTTAAGAACAAGACAAATTATTCCATATACTACATAAGAAAACTTATATCTAAAACTACATAAATTCATATCCTACATTCACACAATTTATATCTAAAACTACATAATGGAAATATATGTAAAACTTATATCTATAACTACATAATAGAAATATATGCAAAATGAAGCTTTATTCTATTCCATCATAAATTGGATACAATGCTCTAAGAGTCCTCTCTTTGGAATGGAGGAGGTACTCCTATTTATACAATGAGAGGAGATAACAAACTATTAATGATGATCCATTAATCTCTCTTTTAGTTCCATACATTTCTCAACCATCTAGACACATAACCCTATCCTCCATGATTTCCTCCATGAGGTCCATGATCTTCTCCATGATCTTTTCCATGAGGTTTATCTTATCAAATTCTAATTTGATCATTCAAGGCCACATAAAGGTGTCTTGGAAGCTTCCTTGGAACCTACACATGTCACCAAAACAACCCACTTTCCATATATAAAGTAAAATATATTATTTTCTAATATTTAATCAAGAATTTCTCTAAAAAATGCTTAAAAATAAACAATATTTGGAAAATATAAATGAGACCCATTAATGGTGAATAGTAGGGAAAATGGAGTGACAAGGTGATGAATAGTGAGCGAAATAATGGAAGCATAGGTGAAAAATGTATGGTAATGAGTGCCATTTTTGGAGCCCAACATACTCCCCAACTGAAGTTCTTGCATGTCCTCATGCAAGCTACTACAATGACTTATTTGATTTGATTCTTAAATGAGCTTCCTTTTACAAGATGTTTGGTTCTTGTGTAACAAACATCTTTCAATCATGGACTTCCTTTTAACTTTGCACATCTTTGGATAACTTTTATTTGTTTGCAAAGCATGGACATAGTTTAATGATTGGTTCTTGTGTTACAATCATTATTTACTTTGATCTCTTCTTAATGATTGGTTCTTGTGTTACAATCATTATTTACTTTGATCTCTTTTTAATGATTGGTTCTTGTGTTTACAATCTTTGTTTACTTTGTTGAGATCTCTTTTTAATGATTGGTTTTTGTGTTTACAATCATTATTTACTTTGTTGAGATCAATCATATGCTCATCATTTTGTAGTAGTTTTTATTGTGGGAAGACTATGTGGGTTAAGATGTAATATGAATGAGAATGAAGTGTGAAATTCCCCCCTCCCCAACTGATGGTTTTTGGCAATTTTAAATGAGAAAGGAAATAGTGAAATAGTGGAATATTTTCCAAATATCATCATTTTAGCATCTAAAAAGAATTTCAAGATTAAAGGTTAGAAAACATCATACCTTACTTACCTAAGGAAGTGGATGAATCATGCATGTTCAGCTGCCACAATTCTAATCTGAAGCTTCTTCTTCAAGTTGTGGATGAAAGATGGGTCTGTGTTGTCGTATCGACTGCTGGATCCTCTGCTACTAGATGATGAATCCGAGGAGTCTGCTGAACATGGCTGAAAGTCGTATCTGCTGCTGGATCTTCTTCTGCTGGATGATGAATCTGATGAGTCTACTAAATATGGCTGAAAATCTATAAGGCTTGGAAGGTATACAAAATATATATAAGTTACATGTTCCTCCCAGACTTATTGATTGACTTGTCCTCAAGTGATGGAAAACTGAAAAACAATGAAAAGAAATTGGCTTCATCTGCTACAAAATATGGGTCTTCAAGTCTTCAACGCTCGATGGCACAAATCTTACTATGTGATTAAATGTGTCGATGTCGAACATAGCAAGAAGTTGTTGACTTAGTGGCCGTTAATGAATGCCCCTAGCCAACACAAGAGCTCCCACCATTGATTCCAATGGGAGTCAGGATGCCTAACACATCTTTGTAGGTACGAATAAATTTTTCGTGGTCGAGTCACCTACAAGATCCAACGAACAAGGGATATTAATGTACTCCCATTGTTCATTGGCAAGAGTACTTGCCATTAAGGCATGCAAGCCTCTAGGTGTTTTTTCAATGACACTTAGACTCTAGGACTTTGACTCAAGCATAGTTTTATTGCAGAAATGAAGGGGACTGGTAATGACATGGAAAATGACAATAAGGAAATGCATGGTGTATGAATAAGAACTCTTGCTGTGAAAAATGGATATGGAGATGGGATGCTTTATGGACATGGACAATTGGTGGAAAATCTTTTGCAGAATGGGAGTGCAAAATAATGGTTCTGGACATGGATTTGTCTTTAGAATGTTTCATGAAATTAGTCGTTGGAAGACCAATTGTGCGCACAATGTAATCTCCTTAATGAATACTTGATTGTCCTGTAACCTGTAAAAAACTTGGTACAAAGAAAACATAAGTGTGCTCTAGAAGAAATGGCCAGTTTCTTCATGATTCTTACGCAAAAATTTTATACCAAATAAAACAAATTAAGGACAGACAAAGTGTTAAAGTTGACTTAATCATGATATTAATATCAATCCATTTGTGAAAATAACCTTGAAGAGTAATACTCCCTGTTTGTGTCAGCTGACTTCTGTGCATGGATTTGTTGTGCCCTGCAGATTAGTGCGTTATAAAAGCATACAACAATATCAATTTGCCAACTCTAAACAAGTTAGTCAGCATTTAAATAATACACCAAACGTTCTTTTAAATTATGCTTCCATTCTTTACTTTCAAGTGTGCGTGAATTTTGTGAATTATTTTTTTTAAATAAATGAAAACATCATTTTTTTATGTTGATTTTACTTCTTTTTTTTAAACAATAAATTAAAAACATAAATTTTTTAATCTATTATTCAAGTTCAATTTTCTTTTAAAATTGTAAAATCAACAAAATTTATTTAGGAAAACCTTAAAATGAAGTTAGTATTTTTTTTTATTTTTTATTTTTAAATAAAATCCAATTTTTTAACTAAAAATAAATATAAAATAAAAATGTTTTTTTTTAACCATATCAATATAATTAGAACATATTAATATATTAATATAATTAATATACTAATACAATCATAATTTATATTAATACAGGTCAATCATTATTTATCAATCAAATCAAATCAATTATTATTAAATATATACAAATACAAATCTAAAAACATCAAAACAAATCAAAATTATTACAATTTAAGCCCAATAAATTGCCCAACATTTTGGCACCGTTGCCGGGGAAACTCGTAAGCTTGTGATGATGCCAGCACAATATATGCAGGAGTAGGCAACTAACCTATGTCTAACTAAATTATTTAAGATTCAATACAATATGCAAGGGAAGAGGCTCCTAACTAAGGAGGTCCTGGTTGTCCTTCCCTACAGTATCATAGAGAAATCATTGATTACATGAAACTTAAAAACTTAAAATGAAAACAAGAGAATGAACTTAGTTATTGTTTAGATTCAAGTAGAGAGAGAGACTAACTTAGTCTCTTGATTGTCCTCTCATGTACTAATCCAAACTAAACTAAGAGTCATTCATGAGCATAAGAAATGAAATAACTTGAAACATAAACACAAAAGAATGAATTTCAATTACCATATAAATCATTAGAGAGAGAGCCTAACTTAGACTCTTGGTATCTCCTCATATGATACTTGAAACATAAAAGCAAAAGAATGAATTTTAATTATCATGCAAATCAAATGGAGAGAGAGTCTAACTTAGACCTTTGGTTGTTCTCTCACATGCTGATAAGATTTTAATTCAAAACTCATTCACCAATCAAATCCTTAAACATCTAAACAATGAAATGAAACAAGATCTAATATGAAATAACATGTTTCTCTCATCCTTTTAGAGTGAGCTCAATTCTCTTAAGAACAAGACAAATTATTCCATATACTACATAAGAAAACTTATATCTAAAACTACATAAATTCATATCCTACATTCACACAATTTATATCTAAAACTACATAATGGAAATATATGTAAAACTTATATCTATAACTACATAATAGAAATATATGCAAAATGAAGCTTTATTCTATTCCATCATCAATTGGATACAATGCTCTAAGAGTCCTCTCTTTGGAATGGAGGAGGTACTCCTATTTATACAATGAGAGGAGATAACAAACTCATAATGATGATCCATTAATCTCTCTTTTAGTTCCATACATTTCTCAACCATCTAGACACATAACCCTATCCTCCATGATTTCCTGCATGAGGTCCATGATCTTAACCATGATCTTTTCCATGACGTTTATCTTATCAAATTCGAACTTGATCATTCAAGGCCACATAAAGGTGTCTTGGAAGCTTCCTTGGAACCTAGACATGTCACCAAAACAACCCACTTTCCATATATAAAGTAAAATATATTATTTTCTAATATTTAATCAAGAATTTCTCTCAAAAATGCTTAAAAATAAACAATATTTGGAAAATATAAATGAGACCCATTAATGGTGAATAGTAGGGAAAATGGAGTGACAAGGTGATGAATAGTGAGCGAAATAATGGAAGCATAGGTGAAAAATGTATGGTAATGAGTGCCATTTTTGGAGCCCAACATACTCCCCAACTGAAGTTCTTGCATGTCCTCATGCAAGCTACTACAATGACTTATTTGATTTGATTCTTCAATGAGCTTCCTTTTACAAGCTGTTTGGTTCTTGTGTAACAAACATCTTTCAATCATGGACTTCCTTTTAACTTTGCACATCTTTGGATAACTTTTATTTGTTTGCAAAGCATTGACATAGTTTAATGATTGGTTCTTGTGTTACAATCATTATTTACTTTGATCTCTTCTTAATGATTGGTTCTTGTGTTACAATCATTATTTACTTTGATCTCTTTTTAATGATTGGTTCTTGTGTTTACAATCATTATTTACTTTGTTGAGATCTCTTTTTAATGATTGGTTTTTGTGTTTACAATCATTATTTACTTTGTTGAGATCAATCATATGCTCATCATTTTGTAGTAGTTTTTATTGTGGGAAGACTATGTGGGTTAAGATGTAATATGAATGAGAATGAAGTGTGAAATTCCCCCCTCCCCAACTGATGGTTTTTGGAAATTTTAAATGAGAAAGGAAATAGTGAAATAGTGGAATGTTTTCCAAATATCATCATTTTAGCATCTAAAAAGAATTTCGAGATTAAAGGTTAGAAAACATCATACCTTACTTACCTAAGGAAGTGGATGAATCATTCATGTTCAGCTGCCACAATTCTGATCTGAAGCTTCTTCTTCAAGTTGTGGATGAAAGATGGGTCTGTGTTGTCGTATCGACTGCTGGATCCTCTGCTACTAGATGATGAATCCGAGGAGTCTGCTGAACATGGCTGAAAGTCGTATCTGCTGCTGGATCTTCTTCTGCTGGATGATGAATCTAATGAGTTTGCTAAATATGGCTGAAAATCTATAAGGCTTGGAAGGTATACAAAATATATATAAGTTACATGTTCCTCCCAGCCTTATTGATTGACTTGTCCTCAAGTGATGGCAAACTGAAAAACAATGAAAAGAAATTGGCTTCATCTGCTACAAAATATGGGTCTTCAAGTCTTCAACGCTCGATGGCACAAATCTTACTATGTGATTAAATGTGTCGATGTCGAACATAGCAAGAAGTTGTTGACTTAGTGGCCATTAATGAATGCCCCTAGCCAACACAAGAGCTCCCACCATTGATTCCAATGGGAGTCAGGATGCCTAACACATCTTTGTAGGTACGAATAAATTTGTCGTGGTCGAGTCACCTACAAGAGCCAACGAACAAGGGATATTAATGTACTCCCATTGTTCATTGGCAAGAGTACTTGCCATTAAGGCATGCAAGCCTCTAGGTGTTTTTTCAATGATACTTAAACTCTAGGACTTTGACTCAAGCAGAGTTTTATTGCAGAAATGAAGGGGACTGGTAATGACATGGAAAATGACAATAAGGAAATGCATGGTGTATGAATAAGAACTCTTGCTGTGAAAAATGGATATGGAGATGGGATGCTTTATGGACATGGACAATTGGCGGAAAATCTTTTGCAGAATGGGAGTGCAAAATAATGGTTCTGGACATGGATTTGTCTTTAGAATGTTTCATGAAATTAGTCGTTGGAAGACCAATTGTGCGCACAATGTAATCTCCTTAGTGAATACTTGATTATCCTGTAACCTGTAAAAAACTTGGTACAAAGAAAACATAAGTGTGCTCTAGAAGAAATGGCCAGTTTCTTCATGATTCTTACGTAAAAATTTTATACCAAATAAAACAAATTAAGGACAGATAAAGTGTTAAAGTTGACTTAATCATGATATTAATATCAATCCATTTGTGAAAATAACCTTGAAGAGTAATACTCCCTGTTTGTGTCAGCTGACTTCTGTGCATGGATTTGTTGTGCCCTGCAGATTAGTGCGTTATAAAAGCATACAACAATATCAATTTGCCAACTCTAAACAAGTTAGTCAGCATTTAAATAATCCACCAAATGTTCTTTTAAATTATGCTTCCATTCTTTATTTTCAAGTGTGCGTGAATTTTGTGAATTATTTTTTTTTAAATAAATGAAAACATCATTTTTTTATGTTGATTTTACTTTTTTTTTTTAAACAATAAATTAAAAACATAAATTTTTTAATTTATTATTCAAGTTCAATTTTCTTTTAAAATTGTAAAATCAACAAAATTTATTTAGGAAAACCTTAAAATGAAGTTAGTATTTTTTTTTTATTTTTTATTTTTAAAGAAAATCCAATTTTTTAACTAAAAATAAATATAAAATAAAAATGTTTTTTTTTAACCATATCAATATAATTAGAACATATTAATATATTAATATAATTAATATACTAATACAATCATAATTTATATTAATACAGGTCAATCATTATTTATCAATCAAATCAAATCAATTATTATTAAATATATACAAATACAAATCTAAAAACATCAAAACAAATCAAAATTATTACAATTTAAGCCCAATAAATTGCCCAACATTTTGGCGCCGTTGCCGGGGAAACTCGTAAGCTTGTGATGATGCCAGCACAATATATGCAGGAGTAGGCAACTAACCTATGTCTAACTAAATTATTTAAGATTCAATACAATATGCAAGGGAAGAGGCTCCTAACTAAGGAGGTCCTGGTTGTCCTTCCCTACAGTATCATAGAGAAATCATTGATTACATGAAACTTAAAAACTTAAAATGAAAACAAGAGAATGAACTTAGTTATTGTTTAGATTCAAGTAGAGAGAAAGACTATCTTAGTCTCTTGATTGTCCTCTCATGTACTAATCCAAACTAAACTAAGAGTCATTCATGAGCATAAGAAATGAAATAACTTGAAACATAAAAACAAAAGAATGAATTTCAATTACCATATAAATCATTGGAGAGAGAGCCTAACTTAGACTCTTGGTATCTCCTCATATGATACTTGAAACATAAAAGCAAAAGAATGAATTTTAATTATCATGCAAATCAAATGGAGAGAGAGTCTAACTTAGACCCTTGGTTGTTCTCTCACATGCTGATAAGATTTTAATTCAAAACTCATTCACCAATCAAATCCTTAAACATCTAAACAATGAAATGAAACAAGATCTAATATGAAATAACATGTTTCTCTCATCCTTTTAGAGTGAGCTCAATTCTCTTAAGAACAAGACAAATTATTCCATATACTACATAAGAAAACTTATATCTAAAACTACATAAATTCATATCCTACATTCACACAATTTATATCTAAAACTACATAATGGAAATATATGTAAAACTTATATCTATAACTACATAATAGAAATATATGCAAAATGAAGCTTTATTCTATTCCATCATCAATTGGATACAATGCTCTCTAAGAGTCCTCTCTTTGGAATGGAGGAGGTACTCCTATTTATACAATGAGAGGAGATAACAAACTCATAATGATGATCCATTAATCTCTCTTTTAGTTCCATACATTTCTCAACCATCTAGACACATAACCCTATCCTCCATGATTTCCTCCATGAGGTCCATGATCTTCTCCATGATCTTTTCCATGAGGTTTATCTTATCAAATTCGAATTTGATCATTCAAGGCCACATAAAGGTGTCTTGGAAGCTTCCTTGGAACCTACACATGTCACCAAAACAACCCACTTTCCATATATAAAGTAAAATATATTATTTTCTAATATTTAATCAAGAATTTCTCTCAAAAATGCTTAAAAATAAACAATATTTGGAAAATATAAATGAGACCCATTAATGGTGAATAGTAGGGAAAATGGAGTGACAAGGTGATGAATAGTGAGCGAAATAATGGAAGCATAGGTGAAAAATGTATGGTAATGAGTGCCATTTTTGGAGCCCAACAGTCCAACATTGCATTGTGAGAAAGAATGTTGAAATATGGAAATCAACAATGGTAATCCATGGTCAGCTATGTTTATTTTAGGGTTTATAATATTTATCTTTAGGTTCACATACCTTGGGTTTATAATATTAATCCCTAGGGATTAATATTATTCCCTTGTGTTTTTAGTTTTAATCCCTTGGGTTTATAATATTAATCCCTAGGGATTAATATTATTTCCTTGTGTTTTTAGTTTTAATCCCTTGGGTTAATAGTAGTCCCTTGGATTTTTAATCCCTTAGGGTTTGTAATATTAATCCTTGAATTTAATATAGATCCCTTGGGTTTATAATCATTGTAAACCATGGTCAACCATGGTTCAACATCACATTGTGACAAAGATTTTGTCAATATGAAAATTAACGATTATCAACCATCATCATCCATGCTAAAAATGGTAAACCATTATGAGTCATCGTCAACTATGGTCAAATGTCACATTGTGACAAAGATTATCTCAATGTGAAAATCAACTATGGTAAAGCATGAGCAACCATGTTTATTTTGGGGTTTATAATATTTATCTTAAGGTTTATATACCTTGGGCTTATAATACTTTTCCCTTGGGTTTAATATTATACCCTTTTGCTTATAATCCCAAAGATTTTTAATATAAATCCATTGGTTTTATAATATGAATCCATTGGGTTTATTAATCTAAGGCTTGATATTCTTAGTGTATAATTATATTAATAGGTTTTATAATATTAATCACTCGATTTAAAATGAAACCAAGATTTCTCTTGCCAATGGCCGACAATGATTCCTAGAACTGATCTCTACTTATCTCCCAACACTTTTGTGTCAATGTCCTCTAGTTTCTGCACTGTCCCTCTGCGTCAATCTCCTCCATGGTCAAAGATGGTACAACATCAAAATCTGACAAATATTGTCACAATGTGAAAATTAACCTTGGTAAATCATGGTGGACCATGTTTATTTTAGGGTTTATAATATTTATTTTAGGTTCTGTATACCTTGAGTTTATAATATTAATCCCTTGGTTTAACATTATTCCTTGGGGTTTATAATCCTTAGGGTTTTTAGTATTAATCCATTGAATTTACAATATTAATTTGTGGAATTTATATATATTCCTAGGATTTATAACTGTGGTCAACCATGGTCCAACATAACATTTTGACCAAAAAAATGTCAAAATGAAAACCAACCATGGTGCAACGTTGCATTATATATACTGATATATGTTCTAAGAAAACCTTAAAGGAAACCTGAGGAGATCTATAAAACTAAAATAATCTATATATTTAGGAAGAATAGATTTACAGTTAATCAAAACTTGAAATTTGTCATAAACAACTATGTAGTTAAAGCTGAAAATGTCACCATTACAAAAGTCTAATAAAAAAATATTACCAAATCAATAAAAATTATTTTAATTGATTCAATATTTAAAATAGTTAAGTCATTTTTAGAATAAGCGTTCATCTACTCTATTCTTATCATCCATACATATGGTTGAAAATAAGTAACCTCCTATAAAGAATTAAATCAATGGGGTTGTATATGCTTACTATTGGATTTTGTCTTTGGAAAAATCAAACTGTGGACCTATACAACCACTCTATAGCATGTTGAATACTTATTGTGAATACATATAACTCAAATATAGGATTACGTGCACATATAAATAGTAAGACCCAATCCAATGAAAAGCTTATTTTATAGATGTGGAAGATAGTATGTCATAAATATAGTATAGTGTAGATTTTTCGTGGACGTAGGAGTAATATAAAGTATATAGAGTAGTGTTTCTAAAGTTCGTCAACTCAGACTTGGTCATGCTAAGCGAGTCAAATCTTTGCTGAGGAACCTGTTTGATACCCTAGTACGCTAATTAGATGAGTTTTTATTCATTTGGCCAGGTTGGTTCTCAACCTCCTCACAACCAAATTTTTAAAGGATTTTTTTTCCTTATTTAAATTTTTTATTTTAATAATATAATTTTAAAACAAATTAGGTAAATATAATAGTATATTATCTCTATTAATTTTACAATTTTTTATTGAGTATTTATTAGCTTTTGGAATTTCGAGTAGGTTAAAAAATTTATTTATTTAATTATAACTAACACAACCATATAAATTAAATAATATCTATAATAAAAATAAAAACACTTATTATTATTATTATTATTATTACAAAAAATTATTTATACCAATAGACATGTTTATTTTAAAATATTCATTTTAGAATTTTAATTTAATTATCATTAATTATTAGGTGGATGGTAGAGATTTAACCTCCATAGAATATGTTTGAATATTCATAATAGTATTCACAAATCAATGGGTAAGTCTTATTTCCCAGTTAATTATGCTATTTTAATTAATTTGTCTCAAATTAACTAATTAAAAAAATGTAATATCATGTGTCATATAGGGCATGTCGAAATGATAAACCATAGTATTAGCCCATGGTGTTGAAACAAAAGATGATCTCCATAGTAAAGTAGTGGTGAATCTTCGTGGTTAAGAATATTGTTTAAATCATATATCAATTCATTTTTTTTTGTGAATAGGATAAAATATATTATTGTGGAAACTCACAGATTACATAATTTGGGTTGTGTGGGAGAGAGAGCTCGATAGAAGACCCAACATAAATCCCTGAAGTGGACATGGATTTGTCTATTTTATAGTGTAGTCATGTCAAACGTGGGTTCTGAGTCCAAAGGTGGAAATTGAGAAGAACCCTCTTTACAATATTCTCAAAATTGAGAGTATAGAAACTGAGAGAATAGAAGAAAACCATAGCGAGGCTGACAAGGTAAGAGTCATTTTCCTCTATGACAGATAGTCCTCCGTGGAGGAAGAAAAAAGAAAGGAGGTTGACAAAGTCACTCCTGGTTGATGGTTACTAGAACCTTGTCCAAGCAAATGGGAGTCTCCTGAGAGCTTCCCTTTTGCTACATGATGGTGTTCTATCGAATTGTGGAGGCCCCAACGACCTCTTTCTTGATACTTGGGGATCCTTCAACAGTCGAATGGACCTTAATCATCAACTTATTCTCAATAATAGTGTATTTCAATGTGCCCCATGCAATGAATCTACAGTGGTGGATGGCTTCGACATAAATCACAAACTTCTCAAATAGTCGATCAATCTTTGTTTCTAGAGCCTTGGTCCACTCCTCCTACTCATGCATCACTATCACCATGATGGTTTTAATTTTCCACCATATTTGATAGTTCATGCATAGAGGTTTTTACCCACTTGGGTGAAAGGATATGGAATCCAGGCAAAGTCGGCATTGACTTCATCAGTAGTGACGTCTCTATGGAGATCATTTGCTTGTGCTTCTAAATTGGAGATGCGCTATTGAGTTTTAGTATTAACCGCCATTGTGTAGCATAAAGATGCATGCCTTATAGAGGTCTTCACACGAGTGGTGGGGGACAAACCCAGGGACTGTGAGTAGGAGGTAGCGTGACTGCGCACACCTCCCCAACTAGAAGTGGAGCAATTCTTTGGGGCCATGAGAGAAGGAGAAGGGATAGGGAGCGAGGGAAACCAAAGAGAAAAGGACCAACAGTGAGGGATGAAGGAAGAGAGAAGGATGAGGGGGAGAAGAAGGAGGGGGAAATATATAGAAGCTGAGGGATGGTGGGAGGCTAGGAGTAGGAATAAGGGGCGATAAGGGGAAGCATTCAAAGTTCTGATGTGAGGCAGTGGAAGAATGTCTAAGAAGAGAGGATGTGAATGGTAGGTGGAAGTCACAAAAATGAGAGGGGAGGTGGCATCACAAGCTGTAGAATCAGGTAGGCCAAATATGAGTCTGTACGTGTGCGCCATCCATCTGTCATTCCTACGGAATAGAGAATCGATCGTGAAATGATGAAGGGGATGAAAAACAATTATTGTTCGGTGGAGTGGTTATCTTCATCATTGATTGAAGATCATTACTAACATAGTTCACCTTCCTCAAAATCCTACCATGCTTGAGACCTTAGGTGTAGGGTACCAGCCGTACCCTCATTTGCCAACCTATCCACAAGTCTATTGCCATTCCTTCTGATGGCTTGAAAGTAGATGCCTAACATTCTGTCAATTCTCTACTTGATCCGATGTATTATTTTTTTTAGGTGCCAGTTTTCTAAAAAAATTTCCACCTTGATGCCCTACTAAAGTTTTTTGCCAACCTGAGTGGCCAATGTGGAATCTCCTTCCATGATCAGAGGACTGAGCTTTAGGTATGCGCCATGGTGATTCCGTTTTCCAGGGCATGAAGTTTTGCGACATTGTTTATGGCTGAACCTATATTTCCCTCATATATCGAGATTATCTCTCCTTCAGAGTTTCTAAGGACTCCTCCAAAATCGGCTTGGCCTAGATTTCCTTTAGCTACGTCGTCATAGTTGAGATTGAAAGTCCACTTCTCTGGCGACCTCCAGATGTTTTTTTATTTATTTTCAAGAATGGAGAGGGGGGTGACTTCGTGGACCTTGATCTGAAGGAGATCCAACGTGTCGAGAATTCTCTCTTTGAATATGGTGGGAGGGGTTTTGACAGTATGAGCAGGTAGAGAGGTCACTTTTACCTGGATCACACTTTTGATTTTCAAGATTATGATTTCCTCCTCAGTGGAGGTGCCATGAAATATTCTTGCATTGCACTCCTTTCACAAAGCCCAACAGATCAGGCTAGGAGTTAAATTCCATGTGCAGTTAACCAGAGGATGTGAGGAGAAGACAAATCTCCAGTTCAGGATGGTGCTTTGAATGGAGAAGGGGTCATGATCAAAGCTACTGAAAACCAATGAAATCTAATCCCCTAAATTGGACGCGTATGGGCATAAATTTAGCAGATGATTGGGGGTTTCTTCTTCTTGCTGGCTAAGAGGGCATCTTGATGGACCAATAAAGCCTTTTCTTCTGAGGTTATCCCACATTAAAATATTTCTATGCATGAATAACAGAGAAAGATAGATGAGCCAGTGCTTCCTATCCCAAATTGAGTTCCACTTCGGGTTTGGTTGAAGTTGATCTAGCATGGAAATGTATCTATAGGGATCTTTTAAATGGAAATGTCATGCTGAGTTCCCCCCCATCTGAGTTGATCCGCTACAAAGTGAAGGAGTATTTCTCTTTTTTCATAGTTTTGATGAGATGTCCAACCAGGCTTGGGATTCATATGGGGAGTGCAATCCTCTTGCTCCATCCAAATTCTCCATCTTTCCTTTCATAACACTTTTTCTAGTACTAGTTGACTTTGATCTTCCCTATGTTTTTCATATAAACCTTGATTTGGTGATAATTATCTTGATCAAGATTCGACCTTTGTTTCTAGGCTTCCTCCCAGAAAAGAGCATTGTTTCCATTGCCTATTTCCGAGAAACTATGATTTTGAATGATATCGCTATTCTCCCACGCTTAGTTCCAGATGAATAAACTATTGATATTTCCATTTATCCTGATAATTTTCTCTTGCAAGAGGGTGGGTGTATACTTTGTTTTCCGTAGGATTCCACAAGGGGAGTTGGTGTTTACAATCCATCTCCATAAGTTTTTTGCTCTCAAGGCCTTTCCTAGGAGGCCTATGTCTCTAAGACCAAGGTCACCATCTTTTTTGGGCTTGATTTTTTTTCCCATGCCACCAGAGCCCTTTTTTGTTTATCGTCTATGCCTCTCCATAAGAAATTCTTCTTAAAGTTTCTAGTTTTGTTTGAAATCATTTCTTGGGCTTCCATAACTGAGTACAAGTAGAGAAGGATGGCTTGTAAAACAAATTTGACCATGATAAGAAACCTGCAAGGTTGAGAGATATGAAGGTCTAATTGGCAATTCGTTTCTCCATCTTGTTAATTAAGTCATCCCAAGTGGCCCAAAAGAGAGGCATGCCAGTAAGGGGAATGCCCAGGTAAGTGGAGGGGATGGTACTAATGGGAATGGCCAGGTGTCCGGTGATGCTCCTGCAAATGGGCAACACATTGTTAAAGAAGAAAAACTTGGATTTCTCAAGGTTGATAGAGGTTCCAGATGTAGTAGAGAAGTCAAAAAGTATGGAAATAAAATAGGAATATTCTTCAATAGATGGGAGACCCATGATAAGGGTGTCATCCAAAAATTATGGGTGTGTGGATGGGGGAGCAGAGGCATGGGGATGGAGACCAGAGAGCTTATTATCTTGTAGGGAAACATAGGTTGAATGACTTAGCCCTTCAACCATTATGACAAAGAGGAAGGGAGAGGTTGGATCCCCATGCATGATACCCTTGGAAAGATTAAATGGTTGTGAAGGGGAACCATTCATGAGGATGGAGAAATAGGCTCCTAGCACCATAGCCTTGATCCACTTGATGTTGTCTTTGTGGAACCTAAACGCTTCCAGGACTTGTCTCATATTGTCACAGCTAATTTTATCAAAGCATTTTGACATGTCTGGCTGAATCATCGTACCAGTTCTTTTTTGGGATTTAAGAGAGTGGATAACATCATGAGACACGATGATACTATCCATGATTTTCCTTCCTTCCACATAGCCAGACTATTGATGGGAGATGAGGAGAGGGAGGATGACCTTAATTCAATTGGAGAGAACTCTGGAGATTATTTTGTAGATGACATTGTAGAGGGATATGGGCCTAAATTTTTCTAGGGAATCAATATAATTTGCCTTGGGAATCAAATTTAGGAAGGTGCAGTTAAGGGCTTTAAGGACAAACTTCTGAATTTAATATTCTTCCACAAGGGCAAGAACTTCCAAATTGAGGATATGCCAGCAAGCTTTGTAGAAATGAATGGTGGAACCATCCGGACCCGGTGCTTTTCCATTGGGCATTCCCATGACCACATCTTCCACTACTTGGAGGGAGACTTCCCTTAGGAGCATTTTGTTATGTTCCTCCATGAGGATTTTAGGGACATGCTTGGTGATTTTTTAATGTCTTGATCCTGGTCATTCCTTGGCTCTTTGAGAAGAGAGCTAAAATAATGATTGAGCTCTATTTCCATCTCCTCTTGAGAGTGAATGAGATGACCATATTGGTTCTTTAAAGCCAAATCTCTATTGTTTCTCTTATTTCGTATCATAGTTTTATGGGAAAAAGTCATGTTCTTTTCCCCACATTTCAGCCAATCTATTTAGGATTTTTTTTGCCGCAACCTTTCTTCCTAGATGGCTCTTTCATCCCATCTTTGTTGTAATATTCATTCCTCTTGCTTATTTTTCTCCATTAGCCATTCTTCAATTATGTTTTGTTGGAGAAGTTCTAATTGATGCTCCAAGTTTTTTTTATTCACGATGATGTTGCCAAATGTTTCTTTGTTCTAGTTTTTGATTTCCTCTTTGATATATTTTAACTTTTGTTGGAAAGTGTACATTTTGTTTCCAGTTCTGATGGGAGTGTAAGTCCACCATTGTTTCATTTTTTCCATGAAGTCCTGGTGATCCAACCAAAAGGCCTTGAATTTGAAAGGATAATTTTTTGGACCATCGGAAATTTGTATCTTGTGAGAGATTGGCTAGTGATCAGAGCCTTCTTGTGATGGGATTCTCACCACTATTTCCCACGAGGTAAGATAAGTTGCCTCGGATAAGAGGAAGAGGTATAAATGGGAGAAATTTGACGATCTCCTACAGTTCTTTTATTCTAGGTGAAAATGCCATTGCTAGTGGGAATTTTGATGAGGTTGAGGTTCTCAATGCTGGTGAGAAAAGCCTCAGATTCCTTATCAAGGTTCTGTATAGTCCCTTTCTTCTTAGAAAAGTTCGTTATCATATTAAAATCACCTACTACGATTTTTAGAGGATGGTGTAATGGGTCTAGGAGATTGGAAATTCTTTGGAGCATTTTGATTTGCTATGTCACCTTGGGCGGGGCATAAATATTAGTTATGAAAATGCTCTCCTTCGCACCTATGATCCCCAGGATCAATTTTATGGAATGATGAATGGCCAAAGATGACATGAGGTCGAATTTGGAGTTTTCCAAAAAGGTCATTATACCCCCCACTGTATGGGTAGTCATGTTGGCTAAGGAGCTATATAGCTTGAAGGAAGAGTTGAGAAGGAGGGGGCTGAGACGAATCTAGTTTAGTTTCCTGAATTAGCAGGATGTCACAATGATATGATAGGATTCTACTTTTTAAGATACATTTATTCCCAAGACTGTTCACTCCTATAATATTCCAAGCGCTGTAATTCATTGACATGGAGATGGGTATAGATATGGAGACATTACCTTTCATTCGTTGATTAATTTGGCACCCAGTTCTTGGAGGAGCTGACTGGTGGTAATTCAAACTCTCTTTTGGCTTGAGCCTTTGAGGTTGAGTCGTTCTACTAAATTATTTCCTAATGTGCCCTTTGATGCTGTGCTTTACTGTGCTGGATGGTGAGCTTTCAGTTCTAGATCTTCCTAGAGGAGATAAGCTCCTTCGATTTCTAGTAGATGGTGTTCTGATATGGCATTTATCCATTTTGTTTCCATTCCTCTACAATGGTTTCAAGGTCTACCCGCTCTAAAGCTCCCTCTATGGTGCTTTCCTGTAGTGTTTCCTCTGTTTCTATTTGCTCCATTTTTGTATCCTCTTGCATATAATCCTTTCCTCTATTGGTATAACTTGTGTCTCTCTCATCATATTCATTGTTTACTGGGATCATTTCTTCTTCTCCTGCTTCATCTCCTATCATTTTGTTAGGATCCATTTGCTCCTAGGTGCCCTTTAATGCATTGAACTAGTTTTGGCTTACCTCTTTAAATTGGTTCTTCATGGGGATAGAATTTTTCCTATTGTTCTTGTTCCTGGAGATGGATTTATTAAATCCTTCGCTATCTTTTCTTTCACTTGCTTTCACTTGTGATTGACGGGTTTTATTCATTCGAAGTCTCAGAAGAGAGTCCCATGCTCATGACATTTTCTGCATTGGAAGGGAATATGTTCAGAGTCTATACTTTCCAGCCAGACTTCGTCCCTGAAGATTATTTTAATTGATTATGGCGAAGCAACAAAGAAGTCTATATATACATAGATTCTGGCATAGGAAACATAGTCACCCATTCTAGTGCCTTCAAAAATTTTGATGTACTCCCCCAGCTGGTCTCCTATACCTTTTGAGACTGAAGGAGCCTAGTAATTAGTTGGTAAGGAGTAGAGGTGTACACATATTGGAACCCTCGTAAAATACTCCTTTTATGGTGTGAAGTTGTCCCTCCAAAATCTCATGTATAAACCCGTTGAATTGTAGAAATAGGGTCCTCCTTCAAATATTATGTCTCTATCTTCTAGGAGGTCAAAGATGACTATAAAGAATCCTTTGGAGTCCAAATCAAGTCTGATCTCCCCTTTGGGTGTCCATTTTCTTTGAATCCACAAGCTAAAGTCTCTTTCAGTTTGCCAGATGCCCATGAACTTGCATATTACTATGTGTTCTTGCATGTATTCCCTATATACTAGTACCCTAGGGTCCTAGATTTCTAGCTCTAGGATTTTCTTGCCTTTGGCGTTGTAGTTATTCTTTGTCTTTTTCCCTTGATCCTAGGCCTACTACCTGAGTTTTTGAAGGATTTATATTAGCATGGAAGGGAATGTGTGTGACCTTACCTTTCTCTGCACGAAAATCCTTGGTTCTCCTTTTCATTGTATGTTCATTCCTCTGAGGAAACTCTTTTTTCTATGGATGTGTTGTCCCTTCATTGTCAGAGTTTCCACCTGGTGGCGTGCAGAAGGCAGAGCTCAATGCAAACATTATGAAGAATGAATCCTGGTCTGACGGCTGACTAGAGACCATATCCTCGAAGGAGCTGGCACAAGGATGTTGTTTCGGATCCACCATGCCGATCAGGGCACTAAGGTCCTAAACTAGAGGAGTGAGGGGAGCCCGTGAAGAGCGCTCAAACCCTAAAAAATTTCCTTCCTATATCAATTCATTTTAATAATAATAACAATGATGATGATGATGATGATGATGATATTAATAATAATAATAATGTGATAATTTAGTTAATTTTAAAGTTTTTGTTTTAATACAAACCATTTGAAATATATAATTAGCTAAGTATATTGATGTTTATCATGTAGTAATGTAGTAAGTGTCTTGATTCTTATACTGTGTCATTTAATTTAGATGACTACACTAGTATATATATATATATATATATATATATATATATATATATATATATATATATATATATATATATATATAAGCATGGAAAAATATTCTTAACTATTAATATTAGCTCCCACTTTACCATGGACATTCTTAATATATAAATAGGCTTTAGAATAATACCATGAGAAAATAACATGGTTTATTAATAGGACATGCCAAAAATTCCATAAATCAATTCATATGGCATGTGTTAACATGATGTTTTTTATTTAATAAATTTAATTAAAAGGGAAAAAGAGCCTTAGCTATTTTGGAAATAAATATGAACCTTTGATTTGTGTATAGTACTGTGAATATTCTAGAATATTCCATGGAGGTTAAATCCCTACCATCAACATAATAATTATCAACCATTGATAATTAAATAAAAATTCTAGAAGACATATTCAAAATATCAATGCCTATTAAACATTTTAATTATTTTGTTAGTAACTCAATTCATTAAATTAAAACTTATTTGGGTCATGGGTGAGTCTAAGCCCATGTTCAGCTTGATCCTTACTAGATTTTGATATAAGTGTTAATTTTTAAACATTTCTATAGAGGCATTCTTGGCTTGGAAATCCTTGATTAAAGTTCATTTAGTAATTGGAAATTAGGTTGAATGCCAACTTGGAAACTTAAGTAAAATTAAGTTGGATAGGATCATTTGATAGGAGAAAAAAGTTTATAGAGTCTCTAAAACGTGACAAGATCATGAGGTTTCACTTTCTTGACCAATAAATTACCATGTTCATTGATAAAGATGGTTTAAAATTGTGATAAATAGAGTCAATATATTTTGGATATTGAAAGAGTATCAAAATAGCCAAGGATTAGAATGCAGAGCTAATTATTCTACCAAGAGATCACAAGATGAATAATGAAGAGAAAACACACTTCATTTCTTCAGAAAATGAGTTATACATGAACCTAATCTATAGGAACAATATAGACTTATAGCGATAGATAGAAGACAAGAATGATGACTTAATAGATAGGGATAAGACTGACGACTTAATAGATAGGGATAAGACTGACAACACAACTGAGAAGATCACTACATAACCTTACAAATTTCAATATTTATTGGAACTCTAACACACCGTGATAAGAGAAATGTAGGGTGGAAAATAAAGAAAGAAACACAAATAATGGGTGCTGACCAACAGGCTTTCTTAGGTATCCATTCACAACATTTCATAAGAAAGAAACAATCAAATAAAAGGAAAATGTGATAGAAGGAGGACTCAATACGACCCCCTAAGCACAACTTCCTTTACTTTAAGCATATGTTGTAACTGAAGAAACCTTGGTGATTCCAAGGACTTTGTAAAACTATTTGTTATTTCTTCTTCATTCCAGATCGGCAACACCATCTTGAATAAGGTTGTGAATCAAGTGCATATCAATCTCAATGTGTTTTTTCCATCGATGCTCTAAAATATTTCGAGAAATTTGTTTTACACTTTTATTTCACATCATAAGAGAGTAGGTTGATCCTGTTGTATGTCAAACTCAAGAAATAACTGTTGTAGCAAGAGAAATTCTTGACTTACAAGAATTGTAGCTCTATACTTGGATTTTGTTGAAGATAATGTAATGGTTGACTGTTTCTTGCAATACCAAGCAATAAGAACGGATCCAAGACATAAAACAAATCCAAGGGTGGATTTCTAGTCATCCACTGATCTAGCCCATTCAGAATCAATGAAACCTACAACCGTAGAAGAACCAACATTATACTGAATGCAAAAATTGTGGTGAAATAGAACCTTGGCCAAGGCTCTAATACCATGTTCTGGTTTTTCTTAAAAGATGGAAAATTAAAATGACAAACAAAGGGAAAGACTTGCCAATTTTCCTTTTTTTTCAAGCTTCTTTTGTCTGTTTTTCTTAAATACACCTTTTTTTATTTTATTATGGTCTCCCTTTTTTTATTTGGACCAAAAAATTTCCTTTCTTCATTTAAGAAACCAAAATAGGCAAATTATAAACAACATTTCTCCCTTTTTTGAAAAATGTTTGTGGGTAAAATTAAGAAAACGACAAATAAATTACAACTGACTATTTAACGAATCTACGTGCACTACAAATGCGCTACTCCAATCTCTAATATAACTCTTTTGTTTTATCTTTGGACAATTACAACACTTCCACCACCTACTCAGAACACCACAGTTATGAACAACTGCAAAAATATGAAATTTCACTGTAATAGTGGTTGGAATTGGTCTACACAAATGTGAGATTAGAAAATGAACTATTGTCACTTACACACTACCTTGGAATTTAACAAACCCCAAATATATCTAGATCCAAAAATGGATCTTAAAATATTTAAAATAGATCTCAAAATAAAAAAGAGAAGGGAACTCACAGTTAATCTTTGATACTGTGAAGAGTAGCAAAATACCCAAGGATCAGACTACAAAACTAAAAATTCCTTCTACCAAGAGATCACAAGATGAAGAATAAAGAGAAAACACAACTTATTGCTTGAGAAAATGAGCTATACATGAACATAATTTATAGGAACAATATAGGCTTATAGAGATAGCTAGAAGATAACACTGATGAGTCAATAGATATGTATAAGACTGACAACACAACTGATAAGATTGCTACGTAAGCTTATAGGTTTCAATATTTATTGGAACTCTAACAGGTATTAGGGGGGATATGGAGTCAGTTGTTTATAGGCATTGGTGGTGTAAAAAGCAGTATTCAATGAAAATACATGATATCTACTTAAAAATAGGGGTTATTTTTACTAGAAAGGTGTATTGGGCTAATCCAGGTCCGGGTGTGAAGAATGACCTTTCCAAGACCTTTTACTTTCATGATGTGTTGAAATTGATTTTAAAAAGAACATTAACAAATACAGCTATAGACTGTAAAGAAGAGGAACATGAAAATCATTAGCACATGAAAACAAAAGCCATTGATAATGGAGTTTGTCCAGGAGGGACTACGTCTCCGGACCCCGTTTCAAGATGGTGTAGGCTACTGCATTAAATGTTGTCAATAATGGTGATGTACACAGAGATGATATCTTGATCATACAAGGAAAAACGCCCTCACATAGGAGTGGTTCTACGATATGTTCCACACTTAGAACTCTCAATCAAACTCCTATCAGTGTGACACAAAAACAAGCATGGTGCGCATACCGCCAACATGGCACAAAAGGGATATCAAAGAAAAACACATGCATGATGACAACAAGAGTATCCCAGCAACATACAATAAGGGATCTCAAAGCATAACATGAAGAATTATGGCAGCAAGTACATCATATAGAAGATTCCACATCAAATCAGCAAGGAATCATGACAAAATATAATAAATAGGATCCTGCATCAATATCAATCAAGGATCTATGCAACCTAATGTGAAAGAAAAAGTATATAAACAAATCATATACCTCACACGATGGGCCGTTTGAAGAAGTGGACGCCTCACAGCTGAAGCTGCTTAGACCATCGATCTTAAGGCAACGATCATATGAAGATGGCTACTTCACACAAGAATGTGGACATCTAAAACATAGTTGTCAACATGCTGAAACATCAATCTCACAACATGAAATAAGAAGAATAGATCATAAGGAGAAGAATCGATCAAAGAAGAAGAATCAATCTTAAAGAGAATAACTGTGTTAGACTCTTGTCTCTGTAGCTTGCTGGCTATCTGGCTCTGTAGCACTCTGGCTTATGTCACTGTGGCTCTGTGACTTGTCAAAACTTCAAGCACTTTCTGACATTCATGCTTCTCTATAGCTCTGTAGCTCTGTGGATTTAAAGCACTACCCTCGGTTCATGCTTCTCTATGTACTTAGGCTCTCGGGCCTCTCTCCATGCAACCTTTTGGGTTCTCTGTTACACCACTCTTTCCCTTTCTTATGTAGCCTTTCGCTGCTCTCGGCTTTCTGCATCCATGCTCTCGGCATTCTAGCATAGGCTTTCGGGCTCTCAGGCACTCTCTGGCATGCAAGCTCTCTCTCCCTCCTTCAGCCTTGGCTCTCTATCACCCATCATGTTTTATAACATGTTTGGGACAAAAACTTGAAAAACACTGAAAAACATTGAAAATTCTGAAAGTTCAGATTTCAAATTTTACAAAATCAGACCTATAAATCAATCAGGTTTTCACTATATCGCAAGTTAGAATTGTAGATTTCTAATCGCCCCTTGTCATCGGGATCGCCGATCTCTCGATCACTGATTTAATCATGGTCATTTATCGGTTATTGATCCGACGGCTGAGATTGCATTACATATCGCAATCACTGCGGCCTGGGGCCCTGATCCTTGGCCTTTAGGTTTTGTTGATGTCGATCGCTGACACCGATCACCGATTGGCCAATCGTTCTGATCACCGATATCGGCAATCACTCCATCGCTGGTTCTAAATTCCTGTCATCGCTAATTGCCTACCCCCGATCCCGATTAATCAGAGATCACTGATCGATGGTTCCAAAGGCCTGCCTTATGTCAGCCCTTTGGACTCCCTTCGATGCGATTTTCCTTATAAGGATTAAAAAACCCATTTTTATGGGAAAAACGTCCTTTTTCCAAAGGAACCAAGGCAACTCCTTTCATGATAACTTCATCATCTGGACTCGGATTGATGAACAATTCACACCTCCATGATCAGGAAGATGAGATCTATGCTTTGGTGCTATGTCAACATCATTCCAAACACTTTTATTTTCAAGCATTTCCATCATGGTGTCTGAAGATCCAACTAGATCAATCATCCCCACTGAGGAGATTTTGCTCCTCCAAAAGCATGAAAATTAATCTGCATCTTTCTCTATACCCTGTCTTCATCACAAATGTCTTGAAAAGGTCTTGCTTCCATCTCACTCACCTTTGTTCTTTGGAGCCTTAAGCGATGAACCAACACTTGCTACCTTTGCAACTTGCAGTGCATTGTTTTGCAAATTACATTCTTTGAATCGCATGACCAACTAAAGCCCCATACTTTCCACGAGTTTATAACTCATACTCAGTGGTCAAGCTTACAATAAGATGGACGTAATACTCTAGATATGACAACAAGGCCAACCTATCATGGTTGCTTCAAAAAGTGATGGATAATACATCATCATTACAACGCATGATTTACATACATAAAGCCAAACACCATTCTTTCGATACATGATGGAAACATAAAATCACTTTCAGAGTATTAATATGCGACTCAAAACATGACCAAACATCATTGTTGCTAACTACGTGATGGAAATGCATCATCATGTTTACATTTCAAAATGCAACAAGTGATTTACAAAAGAATGACCATGAAATGACAACATGTTTAGAAACCATTTCTCACTTATATTTTTGAATGGGTCACCTCCTTGAGGTGGTTTTGCTTGTCGAACAACTCTTTACCTGGTTTATGCACCAACGCTTTGTCTTTAAGGTGTTGTTCTAGATAGTGATTCCAGCAAGTGGCTCTTTGATGGCCATTTCTATTGCAATGATTTCAGTAGGCTTTCTTCTTCCATATCTTCTTAACCTGTTTCTTTTCATGTGGTGGAGAGGGTTTTTTACGCCTCATGAGTGCTGCCATTCTTTTCCAACACTTGGAAAAGGTATGGTTAGGTAAACCACAAAAGGTGCATGTTTTCCAATGCCTTGATCTTCATTCATTATTAACAACATGATCATAATCAAAATGAACATTTTAAGATCAAAAGTGATTATACCTTCGTTTGTTCTTTCTAATGTCAGTATGGCAATGAGAGCTTGCCTCAGCTCTCTCCCTACAATGGAAACTACCATGGGATGATGGGGATGTTTTCCCATCATTCTCATTCTTGGACGATGTCTCGAATGAATCTGACACCTTTGAGCACTCTCCCTTAGTGTACCTCGAGCGTGTAAGTCGCTACTCATGCACAACCTCCAAAGGTTGAGTGATGCCTTGGTTATCAGTACCAAGTTCTTCTTTCTCCTCCTTCCTCGTCTTTGTAAGGAGCCTCATATTTGTCCCTGTAATTGGGATCTCCAAATCTCCAACAAACATCATACTATCAAAAGATGAAATCGAAAGGAAATCAACATCTTTAACCTTCTCTTTTGATTTGGAAAGAACTGATGAGGGCTGCTCATCAACTGTTGTTGGTGGTTCATTAACTGTCTCTGTGCATTCCCTAACTTCTTTCCTAACATACCCAAGTCCTACTCAACACAGTAATTCCTTTACTTGGATGGGATTGACAATGCCTTGGCCCTTAACACCCTAGCCTTTTCCTTCATATCCCATTCTCTTCAGTAGTTTGGAGCCAATTCATGTGGTATGATTTTCAAACACAGTGAAATCATTATCAGGAAACATACATGAAGATGGAGAACTACTTTTTGCCTCACATGGGTCTCGCTACAGCTTTTCCAAGGCCTCGTCCTTTGCTTGCAGTTGTAGTAGCAAACTCTTCTTCTCCTCTTTATCTTCATGTAGATGCATCTTCAATTCATCATTCTCTGTTTGAAGATTATGTCTGTCTTGCTTCAGTCCTTTCATGGCCTCTTTTGTGGCTTTCAACTGAAGTTGTAATCGCTCCTTTTCCTCAGTTTCTTTCTGTAGAGTTTTATACATAATTTCCACTTTCTTGGAAATACTAAGCATGGTCTCATACATTGCTCTTTTATCCTCTATCATTGTTCATTCCATTGTTCACACTGCAATTCACATGAACACAAAGACCACTCTGATACGACTTGATCCAGGTCCGGGTGTGAAGAAGGACCTTTCCAAGACCTTTTAATTTCGTGATGTGTTAAAATTGCTTTTAAAAAGAACATTAATGAATACAACTGTAGGCTGTAAAGGAGAGGAACATAACAATCACCATCACATGAAAACAAAAGTCCCGTGTCAAGATGGTGTAGGCCGCTACATTATATGCTGTTAATAATGGTGATACACATAGAGATGATGTCTTGATCATACAAGGAAAAATTCCCTCACTCAAAAGTAGCTCTACGAGATGTTCCACACTTAGAACTCTCAATCAAAGTCCTATTAGTATGACACAAAAAAAAAGAGTCAAAGCAAAACACATGCATGACGACAATAAGAGTATCCCAACAACATACAATAAGGGATCTCAAAGCATAACATGAAGAGTTATGACATCAAGTACATCATATAGAAGATTCCACATCAAATCAGTAAGGAATCATGACAACAGATAATAAATAAGATCTTGCATCAATATCAATCAAGGATCTATGCAACCTAATGTAAAATAAGAAGTATATAAACAAATCATATACCTCACACCACGGGCCATCTGAAGAAGTGGATGCCTCACTACTAAAGTCGCTCAGACCATCGATCTCAAGGCGATGATCTATGAAGATGGCTACTTTGCACAGGAATGTGGACATCTGAAACATAGCTGTCAACGTGTTGAAACATCAATCTCATAGCATCGAACAAGAGGAATTGATCATAAGGAGAAGAATCGATCAAAGAAGAAGAATCAATCTCAAAGAGACTAGCTACTCTTGACTCTTGGCTCTATAGCTCGCTGGCTATTTGGCTCTGAAGCACTCTAGCTTATGTCACTGTAGCTATGTGATCTTTCAAGAATTCAAGCACTCTCTGACTTTCATGCTTCTCTGTAGCTCTATAGCTTTGTGGATTTAAAGCGTTGCTCTGGCTTCATGCTTCTTTGTGTGCTCAGGCTCTTGGGCCTTTCTCCACGTAGTCTCTACATGCAAACTTTTGGTCTCTCTGTTACACCGCTCTCACCCTCTGTTACACAACCTTTTGCCGCTCTTGGCTCTCTGCATCCATGCTCTTGGAACTCTAGCACATGCTTTCAGGCTCTCAGGCACTCTCTAGCATGCAGGCTCTCTCTCCCTCCTTCACCCTCGGCTCTTTGTCACCCATCATGTTTTATAACATGTTTGGACAAGGCTGCTTCGAAATCGGAAGTCTGTTGCTTAAGAATAGAAGTCGTTTGTATAGAACAATTGGCGAGTGTAACAACCTCAAAAAATAACCTTTTTATTGTTTTAAAGCGATAATAAAAAAACTTGTAAAACACTGAAAAACATTGAAAAGTCTAAAAGTTCAGATTTCAAATTTTATAAAATCAAACCTATAAATCGATCGAGTCTGTGCTATATCACAAGTCAGAATCACAAACCGTCGATCATCCCTTGTTATCGGGATTGCCAATCTCCCGATTGCCGATTTAATCGTGGTCGTTGATCGGTTTCCTATCCAATAGTTGAGATCGAATCTCATATCGCAATCGTTGCGGCTTGGGGTCTTGGTCCTTGGCCTTTGGTTTGCTAATGACGATCACCAATCAACTGATCTTTCTAATTTCTGATATCAGTAGTCACTCCATCGCTAGTTCTAAATTCCTGTCATCGCCGATTGCCTGCCCCCGATCCTGATTAATGGGAGATCGCTAATCGGTGGTTCCAAAGGCCCACCTTAAGTCCACCCTTTGGAGTCCCTCTAATCCGATTTGCCTTATAAGGCTACAAAAACCCATTTTTATGGGAAAAACCTCCTTTTTCCATAGGAACCAAGGCAACTCTTTTCACGATAACTTCATCATCTAGAGTTGGATTAACGAATCGTTCACACCTCCACGACTAGGAGGATGATATCTATGCTCTGGTCTTGTGTTGACATCATTCCAAACACTTTGATTTTTGAGCATTTCCATGCCATGGTGTCTAAAGATCCACCTGGATCATGGGCCAATGGCTCAATAAATGGACTTTGGAATATTTTTATCAATATCTAGGGATTAGAGGTATTTTTTAATATCCCATTAACGAAGGTGTTATGAAATAAGTCGACTAGGTGGATACCCCATGGAAAGAATGTGTTACATAAATAGGGGGTTCATTACCTAGGAGAAGAAGTTTTGAGAGGAAGAGATGATGAATTTCAAGGATGAAAACAAAGTAGTTCAACTATCTTTCAACCTTGAAATTGATCATCTCTCACTCTGACAACAACTACCTCTCCTAGGTTATAAACCCCCTAATTATGTGATGTATTATTTCCATACGATCTCCACCTATTCAATCTGTGTCATAGTGCTTGGATTAATGAGATATCAAATAATACCTCTAATATCACTAGATATTGATAAAATCTTCCCAAATTATGTTTTTCGAACCAACTACCCAACACATATTTCTCGTAAAAATAAGCCTTATTTTTAATAGATATTTCCTATTTTCACTGGATACCACTTTTCATACCCCCAATGTCTATAAACCCATGACTCGACATTCCTCTAATACCCAAAATATATTGACTTTATTTCACATAATTTTAAAACCGTATTTAATAAAGGACGTGGTAAAATATTGGTGAAGAAGGTGAAACCCCATGATACTATCATACTTTAGAGAAATAGAGCATTCTTTTATTTTTGATTGGTATAATTTGTATGCAACACGAGATGAGCTTTGCAGAACTTACCATAATAGGTTGGAAAAAACAAAACAAGATGATTGTTAATGAAAAATATGTATTTTAATTTATTACTGACAGAAATTTGTCGACACCATCACATGATCTATGCTCTCATATTGTAATAATGGCAATGGTAGGTAGCCTCTATCACTTTATTGGTTATTTTGAACTAGAGTGATGGAGATCAAGAAGCGCTAGCTAATTATTATTAACAACTCAAGTTTCTTCCAAGGTCCACACAAACTTGATTGCAGTATTTGGTATGATGATTGATACAGTTAGTAAATTCGTGTGAGTTTTCACCATTACATTATATTCCTCAGTTGATTGCACAATGGTTTCTATGAATCACTAACAATATGTATACTTTATTTGTCCATGTCATAGCCAATACAAGGACTATTGTAATCATAATGGTGCAGATTAATAATAATTTGAGCTCGTTAAGATTTTGAATAACTAATGTTTCGAGGCTTGTGATATAACGTTTCATAGTGAAATCATTTTCACCATTTTATTCGGTCTCTTCCCAAAGCAAGGAATCAAAACCATATTTTATCTTCATTTTTTCTTTTGCATTTTGAATTGGGAAACTAATGCTAGCATTAGCTCATTTGCATTAAATGTTTAGATGAAATGTTTAGGTTATTTAGTTTCTAAATAATATATATGTCACGCGACACACACTACATGAATGGAGACCACATACAGTGTTCAAAATTGAACACATCAGATCCCTTTAAAATTCTTTTGGCATGTTAGAGAAGTAGTGAGAAAAATTTACCAGTCAAAAAAAAATTAAATTTGGTTTTTACACTTTTAAAATAAAACTTGAATAATATTATTAGATGCCATAGGAATGGTTGTCAATGCGTCCAACATTTTTTAAAATTTTGATTTTATCTATTACGATTACCAATTTACCCAACCTTAGGTTAAAACTCCAAATTTACAACTTGCAGACTGGTGTGCAGTTGTGTTGTTCTCTGGTTGGAGTTTGACTTGTCACCACATTACACTTATAGACTCTGTGTATGGTACGCCACTAGTCTAGTGACCACGTTGTTTCAACATTAACCTACCTGAATCTGTACTTTGGGTTGAGGTTGTTTTTAGAGTCCAGGTTGTTGCAACATTAAAGAAGCTTAATGGTAAGGAGCCTAAAGTTGTTGCATTGCAATTTTCCAGTGCCAACTCCAACACAACAATCATAATGGAAGGCTCAACAGTGACTGATATTTTTCCCTCTCAATGCCAAGGAGAAGAATTGTAGTTTGTAAAAGAGCCATGCTTGCAGCTAAAGATCCATTCCTCTATTGCACATTCATACTCAACATATTCTTCAATCGAACACGAAAAAACAAAAACCAGGTATGTTTCAACCTCGACCTCAATCTCAATCTTGGTTGCCAATGGTCTAGTAACGAATGCCTCGATGTAATATGATTTCTATGTTGGATAAAAAGAGCATCTGATTATGCTATTTGAATTTATTAACATAACTTTTCTGATAGGAAACATGAAATCTAAACCATATACTTATCATACTCCTCTTCACGTACCTTGATTGCTTGATACCCAGACCTATGGAAGTCTTAACATAAATCATGCCACTCGCAGGGTCATCAATTTTCATTTCAATGACTGTAAACCAGATGTGAGTCTCCTTGGCCTTCGATCCCTTTTTCTTATTCATCTTTCCCTTCTAAATATATGTGCTCACCTCTGGAGCATTTTATGTCAAACTTCTAGTTGTCTTGTAAAGATACTCATATTTCCTCTGTCGTTTTACCCACACAAATCTTCAACCCTCTCTCCCTCACAAACCTGCACTCCTCTATTCCCTCCACAGGGAATAATCTTCTCATAACTTGGAAGGTCTGATTCCTGGAGTTTTTGCAACACCTTTTTCTTGCATGTCTTAGTGACATGATATACTTCGGCACCAACTTTTGCATTAGCCTCCATTACTTGGGAAGACGTGATGGTTTTCTCAGTTTGCTCGAACCTAAATATTGGTTGGTTTTTTAAAAGAGTGCACCTTCGATTATGAGTCTTAGATGGGTATGGTGGGAGTCTTAATGGGTCCAAAATAGCTCTCTTTAATGCCATACTGATTGTTCTTCCATCCAAAAATCAATCTATTGGGCTTTGAGGTCCTTGATGCCATAACTGATGAGATGGGTTTGCAGAAAAGGTATCAAAAGCACAAAAGGAAAAATAACAACACATCAATAAAAATGAGCTAGGCTCATGTGTGGCCATTTAAATCTATAGGGACTACAATTAAAAACATACAAGGAAAACCTACTGTTGGTGATTCAAGATCGTAGTGCTCAGTTTATTGAAATACAAATTATAAAAACCCAATAAGAGACAACTAGTAATGGATACCCAATTTTCCACAACAGATATCTCAGAAAGGAAAAACTGAAAACACTCAGCTCCAAAACAATTTGAACTTTGTTTTGAAATATCCAATGTCTCTACCACGAATTATGAGAAAAAGGGGAAAATCCAACAAAAGAAATGAGTGATCCTTACGAGAAGACACAAAACATCTCCCATTTATAGGCAAGAAGCCTAATATACCCACTGAGCAAAATTCAAATAGGCTAGTCCATTTTGGGGTTTCCTTTCATTAGGTGGACTATAGATAATAGATAGGAGTAATTGACATTAGTAAGTTACAATTGTAAGGAACACTAATTTTCACACTTGAGTGACGAAGTACTACCAAAAGAGTTGCATCTTTCTCCTCCTGTCTTGGTCACCCTATGTCTTGTGACTCGTGAGCCACCCATGGCATCTCATTGGGCCAAAGGGAAGCCTATGCACCTGTGGGATTCAATTATCCTAACATAGTAGTCCATTCACATACTATAATACTATTAAAAATTCATTGTGGTCCATGCATAACCCCTCCCAAATTATTGATATCCTTGATTCCTTTGAAGCTTTAAAAAAAAAGAATGAAGATTTCCATAAAATAAAGTATGCCAAAAAGCAAAGAGTAAGTTACACGCGCATCTAGCTCATTTTTATTGATTTGTTGTTCAGTTTCTCTTCCATGCTCCCGATACCTTTTCTGCAAACCCATCTCATCCATTATGTAATAAATGACCTCAAAGCCCAACAGATTGGTATTTGTATGGAAGAATGATCATTATGGCATCCAAGACCTTATTCTTCCATTCAAAAGTCCATAAAACAAATAATGCCAGCAGATCCACAAGCCAAAAGCAAAATCTTGGAAAAAAATGGTTTGAGGTCTTGAAGACTTGATGTAATGCAGGCTCCATGCACAAAACTTAAATAATTATTCATCATATACACTGGGAAAAATATGCAATGCCCTGTACTGGCTATCACCATTCAAGGCGCAGGTCCTCGTAACATTAAGACTATGAGTTGCAGCTTGTTGAAAAATAGAGCTAACCTTATTTCTCTGTGTTAGATCTATTGCCACAGTCATTAATGAGTAAGAGTGAACCCATTGACAAACAGAGGTTTTCCATTCATAGTATAGTGGGTGCCCCTTGTCCTAACAAACCCATTTCCTCTACCTGCAGCTTGTTGAAGAATGCTAAGAAAGAGCAGACCTGATTTTAAATTGAGGAAATTTTAAAAGGCTCTTCGAGAAATGAGGAAAAAAAAACGAATTTTAGGCAGGGAAAGTTCAGTCATGTCTATAGTGTATAATGCAATGTGTTGGTGGAAATATAATAAAGACTAGTATTTTTGAAAGAGTGCTTTATAATTTTTTTATGTAAAATTATATAAAATGATAAGTTTTATTCTTGAGCAATATTTCTTTTAATTTATTTTAAAATTATATATATAGGTTATGCCTTGCATCCTTTGAACATAGGTTAGAAAAACTAGCATAGTCCTCTATCATGTCATTGTGGATTGCGTCGGTCATCTCCACACATCCTTTATTGTGCTAACAATGAATCATCAATTGCATGACACTATTCAACATAAATTCTTTCATTGGCATTTCTTGGCAGTCCGAGGTCCACAAAAATGAGCACTATTTAGTATCATATATGTAACAAAATTCATAATAGAACATGTTTTGAAAAGTTTACGTATCCATATCATAGCTTGATCATAGGGTCAAGTGTTTCAATTTATGGGCTATGACCCATCTGGAGTTGAACTGGATTTTTTTGTTAGACAATTTGATGAGTTCAGGAGTACCTCCTCAATTTTTTCTTTTGTAATATTGGGGTTTCTAGAAAGTCAAGAAATCACCAAATTCACTTCCCCTTAGTGAGGTTAAAGGGTGCTTGCAAAGGGGAACACAACCTAAAATTGATTAGAGAAGATGAGAGTACATGATCTCATATAATAGTAGGTATATAAGAATGTATGGCTGAGCATTCCTTACGCTAGACTTATACCACCATATGCTGAAATGAATGTAGATGTATACCACTAAACGCATTACCAAACTTGTAGAAACTAGTAAGAATCATATTATGAGTAACATTGTTAGAAATGAAACCAACTTTTAGGAATTTTCCTAACAACATAACAACCTGATCAAGTAAATCCTTACAGAGACCATTCAGAATTGTATTATAAGTGACTATGTCAGGAATATTTCTTATTGCAGTAAGGCTATCCAACAACTTAAAATCTTAATGAATCATCTTAGTGATGCGAAGACCATTAATCCACGTATTATATGTAAAATTATCAAGAGTGCACCCATTTGAGGACATTGTGTTCATAATTTCGACAACTTTGCTCATGTTGGTTGTCTTACATTATTCATGAATTTATGTGTTGTAGGCAGCAACATCAAGAACCAAATCATTGCTATGCATGAGGAAATAGAGCCTATTTACCATATGTACCCTTTTTTGCTTACAAATACCATTAATGAGCATGTTCTTAGTGAAAATATCTAGGACAAGTCCTTCCTTACAATGCTCACCAATCAATGAATTGTAGGTGAAATTGTTAGGGAAAATGTTCTTATTGTTTTCATTTCAATGAAGTGTGCATGGGCCTTCTGCACATTTCTTTTCTTGCAATGCTCATTGATGAAATCAAGGTAGACATGGACATCAAGAAAATGTATTTTTTCTTCCATTTCAGCCCATAGATTGAAAGATGGTCATATATCTCTTTTCTTAAAATGCCCATCAATTAGTTCAGGAGGCATGTATGTATTCAATTTCTTGGAAATACTTGTCATTAATATATTCCAAATATGAGTTGAAGGAGTAAGACCTTAATTCCCCAATGCTTCAAGAATCTTGGTAGCTTCTGCATGTTTGCTTGCTTAACAAGATCATATATTAATGTAGTATAAATAATTATGTATGGATTGTAAAAAAACAATTCTCACTAATTTATCATTGAATTCAACTACCTTGTCGAAAATGCTTTATTTACAATACGCAACAATATATTTTATTTTTTTTAAATATTGAAAATAAAATGTGTGATATTCATCATTATATCATCTATAACATAACAAAAATGTAACAATTTTTCTTCAACCACCACACAGTGTCTAAAATGGCAATAATGTGGCAGCTTCTTCCAACAACTACCACACCATCTCTGGAGTGCCACAAAGTCTCTAAAATGGCAGTAATATGGTAGTTTCTTCCAACAATCTCCACACCATCTCCAATGTGGAAGGAGAATTCTTGTAATAAACAATAATTTTCAAAAAGCTAAGATTGAAACTTTTAATTTTTGGCATTAATGTATCCTTTCCACTTTATATAAAGTGTGTGGATATGTTAATAAAGGAATTAAGGGAAGGTTAATGACAAAATTGACACTGTCAACATCCGTGAATGATAAAGTCCATGATACATCCATGATTGATAAAGTCCATGATACATTCATGATTGATGATGGATGGAAATTGCCATTACATCATTGATGGGGCTATGTCATACATTGTGATAAAGTTAGAGTAATTCAAGTTGTGAAGAGAAGGAGTTGTAAGGTTCCTTGTGTTGTATTAACCCACTCAAAATATGAAATTGTTCTCTCACCTCGTGTATGAAATGTCCTATCAGGACCCTTAAACCTTGAATCTAGAGAAGGGCTAAAACCAGATAATTAATAATCCCCAATTTTCTTACTGCCTGAACACTATTTTTATCCAACCAGAAGTTTAGATTTCCATCTGCAAGCCAACTCGGAAGAGTGTCCACTACAACTAAGGAAAAAGTGTGATGATTTCCATCCATAAACTGTCCAAGGAATGAGGTTACCTCAAGGTCATATGTAGGAATATTGAAAGCCTCAATGCCCATAACTAGTTGATATAACATATATTGGAGGCTCCCTCCATACAGAATAGGAAAAGGCCACATAGTACCCTCAACATACCCATCTATGACAACAAATATTTCCCTAAAATCTCCATTGTCAATGCCATTGGTCACGTTGTTGGCATTTACGTAATCATATGGGAATTTTGACCATCAATATTCATCATATGTATAGGCTGACACATAAATTTCAACAACAACCCTATAGACATTTGATGGTACTTGCAATTTATGTGACTAAATATCAAATGTATTTTGTACCAGAAACCAATGCCCCCCATTGGTAGTTCAGGGTTTTGAAATTGGGAGGAACAGACTTGTTAGTCCATAATATTTGGGGTTCTCGGTAATACGGTTTTCAAAAAAATGGAAAGAGATGTTGACCTCGAAAACACCCTCATGAATCTTAAGTGAATTATCCAACATTACAACCAAATTTTGGGACTTATTTAGTAATGTAGAATACCTGGTTACATCCTTGCTGACCTCCCATATAATAGAAGAAGTTTCAAACTAAATTGTTCTTGTTCTGAAAATAAAATGTAAAAATAATATATTGTTGTCAATTGAAATGTTTTTTTATTTAAGATTTTCATTATG
Organism: Pinus tabuliformis; assembly: GCA_031772625.1. Classification (NCBI taxonomy): domain Eukaryota; kingdom Viridiplantae; phylum Streptophyta; class Pinopsida; order Pinales; family Pinaceae; genus Pinus; species Pinus tabuliformis. The sequence continues at coordinate 419,887,992 of CM062806.1, read as the reverse complement.
GAAGGGCAACCTAAATGTATACTCTTCTAATTAAAATTAAGACCTGCTATTCAAATTTGATCTGACCACATACCACATGGCTACTCCATGTTTTGCCTATTTTCCTGTGATACATGTGCCTGTAATACCAGTTAATGATTCCATGTGTCGCTCAACATTTGGGTCTATTCCCTTTGCCCGGAAAGATCCAACATGCTCTACCTAGGGAAATGCCAACACCATAAGCTCATCGCAAACTACATCCTTCAGCGTAGATGTTATAGATATTTTTGTGCCTTACAGCATGGAGCATGAAATGTCAATAATATAAGGGATCCAAAGTCCCTAAACATGTTGTTCCTACCCCTAGAGGAACAAGGTCAGCAAACCACAGCACTGAATATCAGTTCTCCACCTGAAAACACTCAAAAACAAGCTAATTCTGGATCATGTCAACTGCTCCACTGAGCATCTGCGCTGAATATCAACTGCTCCACTCTGTACCTGCGCTGAATGTCAACTGTAAAGAAGGCTAGCTGCGCTGGGCGAGTTTGGCCAAGTGGCACAGTCATTCCTCAAGGTGTCAATGCCCAGGAAGCTTCCAAAATGACACTTGGATCAGGAAATTCGCCTAGTGATGAGTAAGAGGAAGCAAGAACCTCCAAGTGGACTCAAGAACTGAAGAATAACTGAAGTGGGAGAGGACACTAGTCAGCTTCATGCCAGCCTCAAGCAGACTCATCCTTTCTCCAAAAATCCTATATATAGAGCTCTCTCATGAGGTCTAAGAGGGCTGGAATCTTGTGAATGTAAGGAAGTGTTGTTGGTTTGTGCATAGAACTATTGGGTGATTTGCTTGAAGGAGGTGAAGAGGAGATTTGTTTCTGCTGGGAGGTGTTGCTGGATTGGGCCTATTATGGTTGTAACACTCTCAGAACTTTACTTCTTCCATTAATAAAGCATTTGAGGTTCTTCTATATGCATGTGTCTCTGTGGCGTATTGATGCTTGTATATTTGATTTATTCTAATCCTTGAATCAATTATGGATGTATGCTTCTTGTAGTTTCCCTTTCTTGTGCTTTTGCAGGATCTTTGTGTAGCTGGGCCAGTGAGAGAGCAAGGAGCTGGGAGCAAGCAGCAAAGAGGGAAGATTGGATCAACCATTAGCGGAAGACAACGGTTAGTGGATCCCTTTCTCCTCTCTCTTACATCTCATAAAGAAGTAATCTTGAATAGCTTTTTATTCAGTTGTTGCTGAGGTACTATCACCCTTAGAGTGGGATAGGGTCATTCAGTATTGGATACTTTTCCCAACAACAAATTGGCGGCTCCGCTAGGGATCGTATCTTGTTGGTTGTTTGTGTTTTTGCTATTCATTTCATAAACAAAGGGAGTACCGAATCGAACTGCATTTGGATCTTTCAAATGCAAAGTAGAGGGAAGCTACTCTAGCTCAGTTTCTGGGCAAGTTTATGATTTCAAGAGCTAATCCACAAGGACTCTAATAAGCTCTTAGTGATATCTTTTCATCCTCCTTGTTATCCCTTAGTGTGTCCTTGACTGATAGCTTCTGATTTGGCCAAAAACTGTGAATTTTTGAGCAATCTGTGACCCGGAAACCAAGAGAAACGAAAGTTTCGTTCTTCAGTGCAGCTGCTGTGAAGGTTGTCTGCATTTTAGCACAGTTCCCGAAGGGGCTACCTGCGCTGAAGGTAAAACAGACAGTGTCCCACCTGCGCTGGACCAATCTTGCCTTGTGCTACTGGGGTTTCCTACTGTTTCTTGCCATGTTTTCACTCTTGTTTTTGCTGCCTGTTACCAGTCAATGTGCCTATCTGAAACCAACTTTCCTTGTCACTATTCTGCCTCGGTTGTATAAAGAAACTGTGCTTGTTCTTTGTGTATTTCTTGTATCAGTTACAGTTTCCCATTACGAAAGTGAACTAGTCTTGCTGTGGCCTCTTAGATCTAGACCTGTGATAAAGTGTCGTTTTGATCTTAAGAGTTAGTTTGTTTGCTGTTCATAGCTGATTGAGCTTTTGCTTTCGTAATATGGTTTGAATTTATATATTTCTAGTGTCGAAACAAGTAAATCTTAAGGTGTCTTTTGATTTTGGACAAACTTGTTTGCTTTCACTTGAAATTGAATTCAAAGTTATACAACAACTTTCTTTTTGTGTCGCACAAACATTAAGAAAGGGAAAAGAAATACATGCATTTTTTGCATTTTGCATATAAGTTTGTATGTTGATTTAGGGAAAAAGTGCATTAGAGAGTGCTCTTTGATCTGTGTGAAAAGTTTTGGTCTCTCTTTTCCCTCAGTAGTTAAGATTTTCATAAGTCGAAAAGATTGAAAAAGCTTGCTTCTCATCTTAGACTGCATTTAGGAATTTGTATCAAAACATCTCGTGGTGAACCTTGAAAGGCAAACTTTAAAAAGATCAACTTAAAATATATTGAATGAACCTAACAACACTTTGAAACATAACGCAAACATCTAGAGGTCTAAGCTAGAGACGTGTTCCGGCGTCGTTAAACGTAGTGACTGTCGATCTTGACGAAGGTGGGTGATCCCTCCTGAGAGTCGGTGGCGCTAATACGGACTTGTGCTCCCATGTACCGTCGCGTATATATTGGGAGACCCCTATAGGAACAAAGCCTTTATCCAATAGGAAACCATGTCGGCCGCCCTACTGATCGCAATGCAGTGAACACAGCATTCACGAAGATCGACCACTCGTACCGTAAAACGTATTCTGTGGTTTTGCGAAAAGCTTGGCACACCCTCTGCCTAGATCTCCAGAGCAGTTTCTTTTGACCTTTTTCAAACTCTATAACTGAAAAAGTCCAACCGAGCATTTGTCACTTCGGGCTCGTTAATACATCGAAGGAGACTAGAGTCATCTTTAGCTTTTTCTCGACTCTTAAAAAGTGAAAAAGAAAGTTGTGTCTAAAAGCGTCTAATAAAATTCATTCAATTCGGAAACACAAATTTCCCCTTTTAATATTTTAGTTGATCGAGTAATCCGCAATCGTGGAAGAAAGTCAATTGAAACCCCGTCATTCGCGGAGGCTTACGAGTCAACCGTCTTTGTCCCCGGAATCGAAAACAGTACGAGCAAAGCGAACTCGTTTAACCGGTTCAAAATCTCCTTCGAAAGTTAGAACAAGTGTTCCAACTGCATCTGAGGTTCCGGTTACTCCTAACATTTCTGGAAACCCTGCCTCTATAGAAGAAGTTCAACAACCACAGAAGGACAGTAATACTGATCCTAGTCTGGGGGCAAATACTTGTGCAACTTAACTAGTTCCATCTTTAACCGGTCCAGAAAGTTTTGTTCCTCAAACAACTGTCGCTGTCGAAGCAACCACTTCTTCGGCACCAGAAATATTTTACGGACCTGACGGTCTTCCTCTTCCACCGGGTTTGATTGCGATACAGGAAATTTCAGAGGATCCGCAAGCAAGTACTCCAACTCATTTTGGAGTAGGGGTCACTCTCTTTCCTTCATCAGAGGTTAATCCACCACAAGTGGAAGTCCCTGTAGAATCACTAGGCAATCTATTGGATAGACTTAAAATGTATGAACAACCGTCATCATCTAGGACTATGTCAAATGACACAGCGACGACAGAAGCCCTTGCCGTCACTCCAACGATGTTTGCCGGCATACCAGCTGTCCCAACTAGCTCTCAACAGCTAGAAGGAGTCCACCAAGGGACTATTTTGACAGTATGGTCTGTTCCAGTTTGTTCATTCGGAGTAATACCCGGTAATTCTTATGTTGAAACTCGACAGATTGATCCTCATGGAGGTCAATTTGGGCCATCTAGTCCTCAAGGACTAACAATCCCTCTGAGTTCCGGATTGCTACCATATGGGGGGCAGTATGCCCTTTCATTACCTCCTCCGGGAGGATATCCATATGACAGTTCTCAACAGTATTCAGGTTACACTGGAGTTGCATCAAGTAGTTGGGTACTTATGCTACCTCAACAACCAAGGATTGTATATTCTATGCAACAGTGTGTACCTGTGACGAACATCCCGACCACACCGGCTATTGTAACCGTGTCGCAAGTTCAAGCGATACCTGTTACATGTCAACCTCAGATTTCTCAAGTTGTAATGCAACAGTCGCTTGACCATGGGTCACAACCACAATCGCCAACTGGTGGGACGACACAAGTACAAACGGGTACAATTACCCCACACCTTGGTCCAATGGTTAGCATGGCGCAACAGAACATGGCGTCACAACCATGGCTTGTACAATACCAACAACCGCAATTCCAGCAGGTGTACCAAGGTTCTGAGCAGCAGATCTTTGCGAATAGTGGACAACCGTATATCCAAAATGGTCAAAACCAACCACTTTACAGTGGTCAAGTCCACCAACCGTATCAGTCATACCAACATCAATTACATTATGCTGGTATGCAAAGACCCACTGCTCAAGCGATTCCATCGTACCCTGGTTACGCTTCGCCTAACTTGAATCAACAGTTACCATTCGTGGCAACTTTAGAGTTACCTGATTTACACCGTTTAACCAACGATCCGATTGCTTACGCTCCTTGGTGGCCAGCGATTCCTCATTAACTTCCGTCTGACATTCCTAAATTCAATGGAAATCCAGGTGAAGACCCATCGAATCACGTGATGACTTTTCATCTGTGGTGTTCGTCGAACACCCTAAACGACGATTCGATAAGGCTTCGCCTTTTTCAGAGGACATTGACAGGTCCAGCGGCTAAATGGTATATTGAATTGCCAAGAGCCTCTTTCGACAATTTTAGTTCCCTAGCCACGACTTTCTTAACCCACTTTCAATTACCGATAAGGTATGAAACGGGAACAGAAATATTAACCAACTTCAAACAGACAACTGCTACCCATATATCTGATCAAATACATGAGTGGCGTCGTCGTCGTAGGATGGTGAAAACATATGTTCCCGATCAGCTATTAGCTAAATGGTTTATAAAGTCGTTACTTACGGCTATTACGGAAGATGTGGCCAAGGGGGGAGTCGTAACAGAGGAGCAAGTTATTGCTCGTGCGTAGTATTTGGACTTAGTTTATACTCAGTCCGGCACGCTCTATGACAAAATACCTGACGCCCCTAGACCAGAATTTTCAATTCCTCCCCCTCCTAAATCAAATAGTGACTCTCATGCCGGTGATGGCGTGATTGGCACAACAAACACGAAATCGATAAAGGCTTCGTCAAAGAAAGCCCGTAAGAATTCGGATCAAAATGCAAAAGAAGAAATTCTTGCTTCGGAAGTAAATGCCGTATCAGAAGATAAAGGCAAAGAAACCAATCAACCAGGAAGCAAGAAGAAACAAAACAAAGGGAAGAAGAAGAAACAGGGTGAGTCATCCCCTGGAAAAAATTCTTCAAACCCTCCTGGCAAAGGGAAACAAAATTATCCATGTCTAATATGTGATGATAAGGATCATACCACAAAGAATTGCCCATTCAAAGCTGAGTTAAAGAGGTTCTTTAAAAGTTCCCAAACCTCAGCTGTGTTAACTGATCCATTTCCCAACCCAGGTCAAAATCTGGTTGATAGTGGAAATGCTTCCCCGTCGCAAGTCCTTATGTTGTCGGTTTCGAAACAGCAGAATGATGCTTTGATTTCGACAAGGAACAAAGATTATGGTAATCCTCAGCTGTCGAACGAAAAAGGTAAAGATCAACCAAGTAGTTCGACAACAACTTCGACAGAAGTTGTAATGCCCACCATCTCTGAATTAACAATAAAACCGCCAAAGGGTGTAGTACACAAGTCGACATTTAATCCTCGCGCCAGAGCGGCGCAGCATTATAACATAGTGGAAGATTTGGCCCAATCGCCATCCGCTATGTCGACTCTTGAAGTGCTACAAAATTGTCCAACCCAAAGGCAGGCATTGTTATCAACAATTGGTGGGGTTGATCCTAAGGATTCCAATCTTGTATCCTTTGATCACAAGGGATATGATCCTCAGTTACCAGCTCAGCTAGCTTTCCTTATTCAAGTGAAAGCATTCAAAAAAACTGTTCACAGAACAATAATTGATGAGGGAGCCTCGACATGTATTATGTCGATGAGTTGCTGGAAAACTTTAGGATCTCCAACCTTGTCGCGATCTTCGACGACATTAAAAGCTTTCGACGGAAGGACTTATACCCCTTACGGTATCCTTAATAACTTGAAAGTTGAACTAGGAGGAAAAACAGTAGAAATTGATGTAGAAGTCATTGATGGAAATCTTGACTATAACATCCTACTAGGTAGACCATGGATTTATGCCATGGCAGCTGTTGTGTCGACTTATTTTAGGAAGATCGCATTCCCATTTGAAGGAGGGATTATGATCGTCGACCAACAGAATTTCCTCCCTAATGGTTCACAAGTTACAGGAAGCATTCCCATGATCCATGAAAGCAACCATTCAATTCAAGATATCGGAGTAGGATTATTGAAAGACCCCACATTGATGGGAACTTTCGCGCTACCACCTCCAATTTATATAGGAAATGTATCGTTTGTAGCAACCTGCAACATGATATCTTCCACGAAGGTCAACATGGATCATTCAATGGTTTTGCCCCCAAGCCCTTTAGAAATATTGTAGCAATCAATGTTTCAAGCATGGGAGGCGAGCCCAAATCAACGCTCGTCAAGCGTTTGGGTAGATAGGTCTAGAGAATATGGAACCCCATTAGATCCTTGGTCGAAAGTACATGGGACTGACGAAGGAATCTTACAATCAATGATGATTGAGGGGGCACCATGGAATGATCACCACCATCGTTCCCTTCTTCCGGAATATGAGGAAGATACTCAAAGTGACCTTTATCACCCTTCAGTATTTGAATTCCTAACAAATACTGTAAACACGGTGGATTCCGAGCGAAACCTATCCAATATTGAAGAGACTATAGCCATAAATATCTCGACTAAAACAGATGTTGTAGAGAATATTTATGTCGGCAAAGGTTGTTCCCCTTCAGAACTGGAAATATATAACGCTCTTTTTCGCGAATTTAGAGATGTCTTTGCTTGGTCATATGATGAAATGCCAGGCATTGACTCGAGTATCATTGAACATGAAATTAAAATGTACCCTGATGTCAAACCAGTAAGACAACGGCTTCGGCAGGTGCACCCCAAGAAAGCCGCGGGCATTAAGGCGGAAGTTGAAAAACTCCTCCATGCTGGATTCATCTACCCGGTTCCTCTAACCGATTGGGTATCGAATATTGTCCCTGTTATGAAGAAACAAGGGACGATTAGAGTGTGTGTCGATTATAGGGATGTAAACCAAGCTTGTCCGAAAGACAACTACCCTACACCCTTCATCGACCAGATAATTGATGAATGCGCCGGATGTGAAATCTTTTCATTTATGGATGGATTTTTCGGGTATAATCAAATAAATATCCGCCCACAGGACCAGTCAAAGACTGCATTTATTTGTCCGTGGGGCACATTCGCTTATCGAAAATTACCCTTTGGTTTAAAGAACGCAGGGGCGACGTTTCAGAGGGCGATGAATTATGCCTTCCATGACATCAAGAACATTGTTCAACCTTATCTCGACGATCTTCCGGCTCATTCGCGAAAGCGGACTGATCATCCGCAGCATTTAAGAGCGATATTTCTACGTTGCCGACACTACAAGATAAGACTCAATCCGCACAAATGTGTGTTTTGCGTCGGTTCTGGTCGTTTACTTGGCTTTGTAGTCTCTAAAGATGGGATTCGTCTCGACCCCTGCAAGGTTCAGGCAATCATTAATTTGCCTCCACCTTCAAATTTGCTTCAGATTCAGAAACTCCAAGGGAAAGCAAACTTTCTGAGGAGGTTCATTCCAAATTACGCAGAACTTGCTAAGGGTTATACTCGTCTTTTGAAAAAGGATGTACCTTTTGTCTGGGACCAGGTGGTGCAAGCTTCCTTTGATGCTCTGAAAGATTGTCTAGTAAAAGCATCATTAATGTACGCCCCGGACTATCAAAGAGATTTTAACCTGTATCTGGCTGCAGCGGATACGACCATTGCGATGGTTTTAGTTCAAGAAGTCGATGGAATTGAACATCCTATCTATTATTTAAGTAAAAACTTAAACGATACAGAAAGTAAATATTCTTATGTTGAAAAACTAGCGCTTGCAGCTGTTCAAGCGATTCAAAGGTTTCGACATTATGTCCTCTTTCAGAAAACTACCATCTTGTCAGATTGCAACCCCATGAATTATATACTGTCGCGACAGTTACTGGGGGGAAAATATTCAAAATGGATAGCGATCCTTCAAGAGTTTGATCTGGAATTTGTAAAATCCAAATCAAAGAAAGCCCTAGTTTTCGCAGAATTATTGTGCGATCTCCCATCATCGTCCAACGATGAAACATCGGAAGAGCCAATCGTGGACGAAAATTTGTTTCTGATATCTGTAAGCGATGAGTGGTATGGAGATATCATAGTTTATCTCCAAACCCAAAAGTTCAGGCCTAACACCTCTCGCTCAGAACAAAAACGTATCCGATACCAAGAAAAAGACTACATGATCGTCGGCGATACACTTTACCGTCGTGGTGTCGATACAGTTCTGAGGAGGTGCCTTACCCATGAGGAGGCCGAAAAAGCCCTGAATGATTGTCATTCAGGCGCGTGTGGGGGGCATCAGTCTGGATATGCAACAGCACAAAGAATCTTACGAGCAGGATACTTTTGGCCAACCATGTTCAAAGATTGCATAACCGCAGTCAGAAGTTGCCATGCTTGTCAAATCTTTGATAGCAAAACCAGACGACCACCTGCACCTTTACAACTGATAGTTGATGTTGGGCCCTTCTCCAAGTGGGGCATCAATTTCATGCAATGTAACCCCACCTCGACCGGGGGGCATGGGTATATTATAGTCGCTGTTGACTATTTTACCAAATGGGCTGAGGCGATGCCTACATTGGATAACACTGGTGAAACAGCTGCCCTTTTCTTTTTCAATCATGTAGTCGCCAGGTTCGGCGTACCACAGGCTATAGTTACAGATCATGGGTCGCATTTTCGCAATCACATGATGGTCGAATTAGCTACCAAGCTAGGGCTATCTCACGACAGCTCTACCCGATATTACCCGCAAGCCAACGGACAAGTTGAGGCAATCAACAAGGTCCTGAAACGTATGTTGCAAAGGATGATTGGGGTTCATAAAAGAAGGTGGCACCTAATCCTGCACTCAGCCTTGTGGGCTTACCGAACGTCGGTAAAGAACGCAACCGGGTTCACACCTTTTCAACTGGTGTATGGCCTGGAAGCAGTCTTGCCAATCCAGTGCGAAATTTCGTTGCTTAAACTGGCAATCGATCTTCTCCCCGGAACTTCAGAAGAAGAGGCTCGTTTCTTGGAATTAATCCATTTGGATGAAACCCATCGTGACGCCGCTTTGGCTAACGAGGCCCATAAGAAACGAGTCAAGGCTCAGTTCGACAAAAATGTCAAACCCCCTGTCTTCTCAGAAGGTGATTTGGTCTTGCTTTATGACCAAGAATCCGATAAATTGGGAGCAGGTAAATTCAAGTCCTTATGGATGGGCCCCTATATTGTTAAAAGGGTGTTAGCAAAAGGAGCCTACGAGTTAATGGATTACGATGGAATTCCACTAGCGCAGCCCCGCAACGGGTTGTACCTCAAGCGTTACTATGCTTAAATAGTAACCTCCATGCTTTTGTTGTGTTTTGTTTTCGCTAAAGTGTTTGTTCTGGTCGAGTGATCCACCTTTTTCCGTTGCAGATGTCGAACCTTCTGGAGACATGTGTTGGATATGCCGACGGAGCGAGTCGTAGTTCGCGGAACCTGTCCTCCGCAGCCTGGGCCATTTTTGATCCAAGCGGCGAGTTAGTAAGTTTTAGAGGTGTATGTATTGGGCAATCAACGAATAACATCGCTGAGTATAGCGCGTTGATAGAACTACTCTCTGATGCCATCACATGTGGCATACGCCGACTAATTGTCAGGCTAGACTCATAGCTCGTAATACTACAACTCAATGGTATATATTCTGTTCGCAATCCAGCTATTTATCGCATGCTCCTAAGGGTTAAGATCTTGGAAAGACGATTTGATTCAATTCAATATCAACATATTTCAAGAAACTTAAACACATTAACTGACTCATTAGCAAACTATGTGTTAGATAGACATTTGCAGCATTTATAAAAGGGACACATCATCAAAGATTGTACATATGGATCATATAAATCAACCAGAATAAAACCCGAAAATCAAAATACATATAAGCTGTTTATATAAGTTCATACATAATGTTCTGTAACCAAGACAAAATTGGTCATATGACCTAAAAACTCAAAAGTTGCTAGGGGGCACCCTAGCCTAGTGGTGCTCATGATAGTATGTCACGGCCTGTGCAATCATGCGCAAGAGATGAGTCCATCGTCTCGGCACGCCAATAGTATGCCGCTGCAGCTGTAAAGGTAACTCGTCAATCTATACATCCGGAAGACCGCGAGTAAGGCTCTCAACCTACTCCTGCACAACTGTAAGGGTCTCAGTATCGTCAAGATAGCGAATAACAACTCTCCTAGCAGGCTCTGCTGTCGGGGCAGCAACTGGTGATCTCGGACGAACTGCGGGACGAACAGGACCAATATCTGCATGCACCCAAGAGTACAATTAAAAGTCTTGATAGAATAAAGCACAACAACATTATGAATAAGAACAGTAAACAGTAATATGGTCAAGAAGTTTACCAATGGCGCCCCACTGTTCGCCATCCGGTAACACCAAATCCGGATCACCTCAGAAATCCATACCCACATATGGATACTCGGAAAACGCCATCTCCTGGCGCTCGAACCACCTAAAGAAGGCCTCGGTAAAAGTAATATGAGGTTGACCAGCATGCCTAGAGATGTGGTCGACCCACCTCTGCATGCGTGGCTCGGTCGGAGAAGGCAAGTCGAGTATGATGTACTGAGGCTGCATCAGTGGGATTTTCTCCAAGGTGAAGGCAGGCAGAATAGAACCAAATCCAAAGTTCTTCAGCTTCCCGTCCTTTACCTTGGTCAATTGACTTTTCATCTGAACAAGTACTGCATCACACCAGTTGAATACTTTCGGTTGGGGACACTCCAAAGCGTGCTGCATATAAGATCTGTTGGCAACATGTAGAGCTGCGCTGCCGGCCATCCTACCAATAGTGAACAGAATGGACCTGAGAGCCCGATCAGTAATCTCACGGATAACAATCTTGCCGTCTCTGCTCGGCTGAGAACCTTCCCTGCAATACTGGCGGACATAATCTCTGGTGGAATCAGTCCCCCGGGCCGTACCTGACAAGGAAATGGGGGCACCTCGCCTTGACAGTCCAGTCAAGAAGTACATGTCCTCTATGGTCAAGGGGATGGCCTTTCCCCTAATCTGGAACACATGGTTAACAGGATCCCAAGCGTCAAGCATGTACTGCAGCAAAGAAATCTGTGCTCTCATACTAGAGATACGGAAGAACTTGAGCAGGCCACAGTTTCGCAACGCATTCACTGTGACAGGGTCATGGAGGGCAATCATGTCCTCTTCTTCATGTTCTCATTCTCGCCATGTAAGGGACATTTTGTTCAGAGTTCCCTGCAAAGAAAACAAGAGAAGGAGTAAGTTCCTGATTTTGATGAAAAACTGGCGAAAAAATCATCAAAAATGACCTTAAAAACTCAGTTTTTGAGCCCAGCGCAGGCAGAGAGTATCCCACTTGCGCTGAGGGTCAGGATGCCTTAAGGCAGCTTGACCTTCAGCGCAGGTTTCGAAAGGGGAACCTGCGCTGATCCTAGGGCGCCCTGGCAAAACCCCATAGGCTCAGAAATACCAGAAAACAGGCATGAAACAGGAAAATGAAGCCATGAAAAGAAAGAGCTAGGGTTTAGCTCCTACCTGGTCCAGACGGCGCCGAAAATTGTCCGCAGAATCTCCCGGAATCAGCTGGTGAAAATCAAGGGGGAAGAGGCACCTCCAGAGCTCCAACAAACCAAATGCAAATGAAATGGTAAATGAGAGGTAAAAACACCTTTTAATGGCTTTTTACAAAGTTTAAAGTAAAATATTAGGGTTATAATCTCATTTTCATGCAAATATTATTCATTTCTAACAAAGTTTGTTGCAGCAATTGAAAAAGCAGTACTATATTTGAAAAGAGAAAAAGCTAGTAATGGTAAAAATCAAAATTTGACCATGTAATCGAGCAGTTTTACCGCGGAATTTATGCTCGTTAAAAAATAGAAAAGCGAGATCCGAGCAGTTTTGTACATAGTTCATGCTCGTTAAAAAATAAACATAAGATCGAGCAGTTTTACCGTGGAATTTATGCTCGTTTAAAAATAGAAAAGCGTGAGCAAGAGTTTCCTCCAGAGTTCAAGCTCATTAAAAAATGAACCTATTCCGGTAAATAACCATTGTGATCGTAAATTTATTAGCCATAAAAGCCTTGGTCGTGTTTGCACCCGCCACCTCCATTCCATTTGGCCAATCGTTCACCTCCATATGATTGTTTACCTATTTTGAGGAACAGCTGCGAAGAGTGATTTCACCTAGCCATCCTTGTGACACTGCCGTGATTGGAAAATTCCAACCTGTACCTGGAATCTACTGCTATCCCTGTTTATCACTCGTTCCTCAAAAGACGAGTCTTCTTTGAGCTCTTTTCATCTGACTCGTAAAATATGAAAAGTTTGCTGAGCTTTGGCCTTCCAGCTCGTTAAAATGACCGGAAGAGCTATCCCTCCTCTAGATTTTAATCTTTTTGGACCTGAGGGATTATTACACAAAAAGGTCGAGCACTTGTTTTATTCAGCTCGTTAAAGTTATCGAAAACTCATCCCTTCTGTATTGTTTTATACTTTTCCGGACTTAAGGGATTAGATGACGAAAAAGGAATTTTGGAGTTAACTTTCTGTACCTTTTCAGACTCTTTAAAAATGAAAAGGATCGAGTTTTCCTTGTCGTTAGACTCGTTAAAATGATTAAATAGTGACAAACTTGTCTTTAGACGAGAACGAGTTTCCCTATCGCTAAGCTCGTTAAAACATAGCGATGGGCTTGCCCGAAGGGTGGGTTATAGAACAAGCATATGTTATCCTCCTCAAGCTTGACAAAAATAAAGAGGTACTGGTCAGAAATGACTGGGGAAAAATTGGGAGAACCTCAAAGTTTTAATGGTAGCAAGTCGCTCTTGAACATGACACTTTTCCTCCGTATCACATCGGGTTGGGTTGTTCCATTCACCGATCTCATCACCATGGTCTTCGCCAAACCATCCACATTTGGGGTAATGCTACCGATCCATCGCATCAGTGTCGTTATATGTTCAAGAGATGTTGTTCAGAAAGAGTCAACCGTGTCCCATCCACTACCATACATTATCCTTCATCCACCCATGATCGCCACCCTGAATCATATTTCACAGATTGTTTTCACCTCCACTAAAATCATTAGCTCCGTTCCATGTCACTGATGTGGGATTCATTAAGGACCTCCTTTGACGGATCGCTTCTTGTCGACTTCAGCTCATTATCCAAGAAGTTGATCTAGGAACACCCCCCTCAGTACTTTGAAGCTTGCATGCCTCAATGGCAAGTTTCTCACTTCCGGCGACAGGTATACATCAATGACCTTCGACCAGAAGATTTTGCGTGGTGTTCGACGCCAAGTCCTTTATTCACACCACGTGAATTGTACTGCAGTACCTTGAGGGTCATTATCATTATCGGTGATTCCTCTCGCGCTTGTTAATGGTTTACATTATTGACCGGTAATCAAGCGATGTCTTTCCATGTTCGACCTCAGCACAATTCTCACAAGGATCGACTTGTACTTAGAGTGAAGATCGAACGAGTTTGAAGACCCCGGATCTAGTTTCATCCATCCGGGTTGCGATATATATTCAGGAAATATAAAGACATTTCAGATGTACATTATTACAGCAGATGATCATCCTACTCAAAGGATGATAATTTCAGCAGAGAATTATCAGTCTATCATCAGACGATCGTCTGTTATATGTACCAAAATGAATTTATAAAGCTGAGCATGGGAATGCCCGCCTCAGCTAGATCATGAAAGCATAATGAAAAATAATGTATTGTATTGTATTTTATTACAGGTCACCTCTCAGCGATTGAATGAACTTCGGATCCTCCTGATAAAGCATTTCACCCGATAAACGACCTCATACTTTAGGGGGCAACTGTTATAGACATTTTTGTGCCTTACAACATGGAGCATGAAATGTCAATAATATAAGGGATCCAAACTCCCTAAACATGTTGTTCCTACCCCTAGAGGAACAAGGTCAGCAAACCACAGCACTGAATATCAGTTCTCCACCTGAAAACACTAAAAAACAAGCTAATTCTGGATCATGTCAACTGCTCCACTGAGCATCTGCGCTGAATATCAACTGCTCCACTCTGTACCTGCGCTGAATGTCAACTGTAAAGAAGGCTACCTGCGCTGGGCGAGTTTGGCCAAGTGGCACAGTCATTCCTCGAGGTGTCAATGCCCAGGAAGCTTCCAAAATGACACTTGGATCAGGGAATTCGCCTAGTGATGAGTAAGAGGAAGCAAGAACCTCCAAGTGCACTCAAGAACTGAAGAATAACTGAAGTGGGAGAGGACACTAGTCAGCTTCATGCCAGCCTCAAGCTGACTCATCCTTTCTCCAAAACTCCTATATATAGAGCTCTCTCATGAGGTCTAAGAGGGCTGGAATCTTGTGAATGTAAGGAAGTGTTGTTGGTTTGTGCATAGAACTATTGGGTGATTTGCTTGAAGGAGGTGAAGAGGAGATTTGTTTCTGCTGGGAGGTGTTGCTGGATTGGGCCTATTATGGTTGTAACACTCTCAGGACTTTACTTCTTCCATTAATAAAGCATTTGAGGTTCTTCTATATGCATGTGTCTCTGTGGCGTATTGATGCTTGTATATTTGATTTATTCTAATCCTTGAATCAATTATGGATGTATGCTTCTTGTAGTTTCCCTTTCTTGTGCTTTTGCAGGATCTTTGTGTAGCTGGGCCAGTGAAAGAGCAAGGAGCAAAGAGGGAAGATTGGATCAACCATTAGCGGAAGACAACAGTTAGTGGATCCCTTTCTCCTCTCTCTTACATCTCATAAAGAAGTAATCTTGAATAGCTTTGTATTCAGTTGTTGCTAAGGTACTATCACCCTTAGAGTGGGATAGGGTCATTCTGTATTGGGTACTTTTCCCAACAACAGTAGACCTAAGATCTTTAACTTTTGGTTACATCTTGTATATGTTTAACTTCCATTTTAATTTTATCTCTGTAATTTCTGTAATTCTCGAGTTTCAGGTTCAACTCTACTATGGAACTGTGCTATCTGCACTAATTGCATGTATTGTCACTACTTGACCACTCGTCAAGACAAGTTGAGAGCTACAAAACTATCTCTTCATTTGAACTACCCAAGATACCCAAGATAATTGAGCTCCGAATTATGAACTAGTCCGATGACTATCAAGCAAGAATACATTAAACTAGGTGATTCAATGAGGCTACCCTTCTCACCTGAAGTTATCAACATTACGGGCAGTGAGTTTGTTCGGAAAGAATGGGAAATTGGAGGTAGGGATAACCATAATTTCGTGTGTGAAAATCTCACGGAAGATACAAGTGATCCCAAAATATCGCCTCAGTTTGGATTGTTCTCTGCAACTCGCCATTTCTGTTTTCAAATAGATTTCAATCATGATCAAAATGATGAGACATATTTGATAAAAATGATGAGACGTCTACTCCTAGTTCCTCTGCACCTGCAATAGATGAGTGCATGTCGTAAACAAAGTTAAAACTGGTCAAATTTTATATTTTTTACTTCATAGTATCTTGAGAAGTTTCATATTATTTATAAATTTCATCATAATATGAAGTTATTGATAGAATATAGTTCTCAACATCATGTAACACTTGAGAAGTTTGATATTATTTATAAATTTCATCATAATATGAAGTTATTATAGAGTATCGTTCTCAACATCATGTGACACACGAAATCTAATGTCTTCAAAATATATGAATTTCTTGAAAATATTCAAATTTGTTTATTAAAAAGATTGCTTGGTGAAGTGACAAGATTAAGAAAAACAAAAAACTATTCAAAAATAATTTATGATCTTTCCCTTTGTTATCCGTTCTTTTCATTTTTCTCTGCTAAGTAATCAAAAGCATACCTGTGGGTCTCGTCCAAATCCACCAACTGATATATTCTTGGCTGAAGTACTTCCTTGTCTATCGGGAAATGTTGCAGTAATTTATATCCTCGAACCTTAAAATGAATGGTAATGTTGAAATATACTTTCAATTCCTGCGTTGCTAGGAATCGGTCTTAGTGCAGCAGCAAAACCGCTTTTCCCTTCCTCGCACCGCTTTTACGGAAGGACGGTATTTCTGGAGGGGACATCGATCATATCCACCTATGGACACGTGGTTGTCTTGTCCTTGCCAAAACCACCAATCCCCTGGAAGGTAAAGTTCGAGCAAATGGGACCTTCGGGGAATTGTTGTCAGCCAAGCGATCAGATCTATGGTTTGTGGTAGCGAACATATGTTTTTTTGGTTATCAGGAGGACCTCCGATATTAGAGTTCAGAAAATTCAAATCTCTGAATAGATCTTCCGTGAGATATGGCCAAAACAAAATTAACTTACTGTCAGTTTATCAGTACAATGCTTAATGAAATTTTTACTCCAGTTGTTGAAAGTAGATGAAGAATTTATTTCATCTTTGTTTTTCACAGAAGTATGGGATGTAAAAAAATGTATATACCCTGTTTTATGTTGCCTGTTGACAATGTAAGTTTTTTTGTTGTTCTGGAGTATGGTATGTAGCGCAGCAGAGCGCGAATGAATAAGAGAGCACGCAACAGCGCGTGGGTAATTTATGTTGGTTGAAATTGCAATGAAAATGAAAAGTGAAACTCGCCGCGGCGAATGAAAGAGGAATTTTACAACAGGTTGAATGAATGTAATACGCAGCAGCGTAAATACATCAAGGTATTTTTTTGTTAAAAGGGAATGCGCAGTAGAGAGATTGAATATAATGCTTGTTGTTGTTTTGTATGAAATGTGAGAGGGCAATACGCACCAGAAGTGTGCGAATGAAAAAGGTTTTTTGTTTTGTTATTGAAATGCAATCTCCAGCAGTGTGCATTGCATATGTAATGTAAGAGAGGCGCAGCAGCGCGACAATATGAAGGAGAAGCACAGCAGTGCAGTGAATGAAATGTTTTTTTTTGGGCAAAAACGCAGCAGCGTGTGAATGAAATTTTGTTTACACAGAAGTGTAGATTTGCAAGCAGAATCACAGAGATTTATTATTGAAATGCACAGCAGTGCAAAGACTGTATTGTATCCGTTTTGAAGGATAAATATTATGGGTTGGGCGCCATTGTGAAGAACAGCACGAATGTTTTTTTGTGTAATGGAATATGCAGCAGCATAAATGTATTGAAAAGTTTTTTTCACACAACAGTGAATGTAATTTTCTGTAGTTGAAGATTGAAAATTTTTACACACAGCAGTGTAAACTTTTCAGAAGAGACAGAGTAATTTTCTCTGTGAGGAACTGAAGTGTTCTTGGAGAATCCCTCTGTGAGAGGAAGAAGTTGGTAACTGGCAATTTTTATTAATGAATACATAGTGTTTTCATGTGTGTTGAAAACTCTGTTCTTCTCCATCAAATTTTTTTTTTTTGATCATCTCGTAAAAACAGAGCATTGTTTCTCTATTCAGTTTATTTGTTTGAAATTACCAAAAATTTCCAACAGTGGTATCAGAGCTTGTCCATGCTCTTTGAAGGTGTCAATGAAGCTAAAGGAAGGTTTCTTGCTGCAACAGCTTCTCTACTCAATCAAAAAAATCCAAGGTATTTCTCAAACTAGTTTTCTATGTTGTTGTTGAAGACAGTCAGTTACTTTTAATTACACAGTCAGGTATTTTAGAACGCAAATGGCAAGGTCAAGAAAGAAAGTCTCCAATCCTCCTAAGGATGTGTCTTCCTTTACTACTAAAATAGAAGACAATCAGTTTGAAAGCATTCTATTTGAGCCTCCAATGTTCAATGGGAACTTTTATATATGGGAAGTAAAAATGAGGACTTTCTTGCAATCTCAAGGGATTGAAGTTTGGGAACCAGTGATTGATGATAGCAGGATGGATAGAGAATCCGAGTACAATTCGAAAGCAACAAAGACAATCTTGAATGGGCTACCTGAATCTGTAAAGAAGAATCTATGAAAATATTCATCAGCAAAGGGTATATGGGTCAAACTTCATGATCTTCACTCAAAAGGAGATCTTGAACCCATCATAGAAGCTGAAAATGAGAATGATGACATCAAGGCTGAAGCAGACCTAGAAGATGAAAAGAATGAAAAGGATTTTGTAGAAGAACTCCTCGCTCAACTTATGACTGCCATGGAAGAGATTAACAATTTGAAAAAGGAAAATGAGGCACTTAAGAAGATAGCTCCAATTGGTAACCAAGATCAAACAAGAAAGAAAGTTGACCTTATCAAGCTTCAAGTACAAGAAAGGGATGAAGAGCTTGCCAAGCTTAAGAAGGAACTGAATAAAGAAAAGAAGCAGGAAAATACCTTGTCAAGTCAACTTGAACAAAGGCACAAGAGCGTGAACAAACTTGAAGAAGAGATTAGTCAGTACAAGGTAGAGGTCTCATCCCGTAAGTCTCAATTACAAGAAGCAAGGAAAGAGGCACAAGAAGTTGAGAAGAGAATGGAGAGCAGTCAAGCAAAGAATGAAGAAATCTTCAAAATGAAGTCAGATATCATCTCCCTTAAAATAGTAGCAGCTCAAGCTACTCATAGCAAGGAAGAAACCGAGGAACAACTTGCAAAGAAGAATAATGAGTGTGAAAGATTGGAAGAAGAGAATGTCCTCCTCTGAAAAAAAGGTTGAAGAGATGAACAAAATCATGAAGAGCTCTGAAGCCTTGGATGACATGCGCAGCTATCACAGATTTCCATCTGATAAATCAGGACTCGGGTATGTAGGCAAACCCTCAAACGAGAATGAAAATGCTTTAAGCAAAAGAGAGGTGAAGAAACCAGAAAGAAATGGTGATGCTCCTAGTTCCAGCAAAGGCAAGGAAAAAAATCAAGGCTGCAATAGAAGAAATCCTATTCCAAGAAGAAATCTTGCTTCAAGTAGAAAACCAGCTCCAAAATAAAATGTAGATGATGTCAAAGAGGCAATGGTTATCATCAAAGGATCTCAAGGCAGAAAGGATACAAAAGTACATGAAGAAGACCTCAATCTCCCAAGTATCAAAGTTCATTTTTTGGTTATTGTTATTCTTGTTCAAACTTTGGTCATATGGCAAAAGACTGTAAGACATCTCATAGAGATAGATGTTATAGTCTCCGACAACCTCCAAGAAACAATTTTACAAGAAGAAATCATGAAATATTATTCATGAACAATGTAGAATGCTTCAAGTGTCATAACATTGGTCATATGGCATGTGATTGTAACTTAACATGGGCTCTTACACAAGATAGAACCATGCAAAAGAAGAAAGTTACACAAGTATGAGAAGGAAGGAAATACAGTCCGAAAGTCCCTTGAGCTCTTCAACCATTCTAAGTTTATTTTGAGAAGACTCTCCCAAAAGGAGACGATGCATACAGTTAGGGGAGAGATATGGAATTAAATCTTCCATAAAAGCAGAGAAGAAAAGGTTGCAGGATAGCTTGGAGATGCAAAGGTTGGAAATCTTGCATGAGGCATAGAGAAAGAGGATATTACATGATTGGAGTGCGTGAGCACAACAGTGAGAGCGATGAAAGGAAAGCTGATATGAATAGACAGAAAAGTTTTAAATTTTTGAGGAAATGTCTCGGTATGACTAATAACCCAGCACTTGAAATTAAAGGGGAGCGTTGAAATATACTTTTAACTGTTGCGCTGCCGGGAATCGGTCTTCGTGCAGCAGCAAAACCGTTTGTCCCTTCCTCGCACCGCTTTTACGGAAGGACGGTATTTCCGGAGGGGGCAGCGATCATATCCACCGGCGGACACGTGGCTGTCCTGTCCTTCTCAAAACCACCAATCCCCCGACAGGTAAAGTTCGTGCAAATGGGACCTCCGGGGAATTTCTCTCAGCCGATCAGATCTACGTTTTGTGGTAGCGGACATATGTTTTTTTGGTTATTGGGAGGACCTCCTATATTAGAGTTCAAAAAATTCAAATCTATGAATAGATCTTTCGTGCGATACTGTCAAAACAAAATTAATTTACTGCGATGATTAATTAAATTTTTACAGGTTGTTGAAAGTAGATGAAGAATTTATTTCATCTTTGTTTTCCATGGAAGTATGGGATGTAAAAAAATGTATATGCCTTATTTTATGTTGCCTGTTGACAATGTAAGTTTTTTTTGTTGTTCTGGAGTATGGTATGTAGCGCACGAGAGTGTGAATGAATAAGAGAGCACGCAGCAGCGCGTGGGTAATTTATGTTGGTTGAAATTGCAATGAAAACGAAAAGTGAAAGAGGAATTTTATAGCAGGTTGAATGAATGTAATACCCAGAAGCGTAAATACATCAAGGTATTTTTTTGTTAAAAGGGAATGCGTAGTAGAGAGATTGAGTATAATGATTGTTGTTGTCTTGTATGAAATGTGAGAGGGCAATACGCACCACAAGTGTGTGAATGAAAAAGGTTTTTTGTTTTGTTATTGAAATGCAATCTCCAGCCGTGTGCATTGCATATGTAATGTAAGAGAGGCGCAGCAACACGAATGAAATGTTTTTTTTGGGTAAAAATGTAGCAGCGTGTGAATGAAATTTTGTTTACACAGAAGTGTAGATTTGCAAGCAGAATCACAGATATTTATTATTGAAATGCGCAGTAGTGCAGAGATTGTATTGTATCCGGTTTTAAGGATAAATATTATGGGTTGGCCGGCCGCCCTTGTGAAGAACAACACGAATGTTTTTTTTGTGTAATGGAATATGCAGCAGCATAAATGTATTGAAAAGTTTGTACTGAATGTAATTTTCTATAGTTGAATATTGAAAATTTTTACACACAGCAATGTAAAATTTTCAGAAGAGACAGTATTTTTTGTGTGAGGAACTGAAGTGTTCTTGGAGAATCAGTCTGTGATAACTCGCAATTTTTATTAATGAATACATAGTGTTTTCTCTTCTCCAACAATTTTTTTTTTTGAACATTGTTTCTCTGTTCAGTTTATTTGTTTGAAATTACCAGAAATTTCCGATAAGTAAGTGTGACATTCATTAGGTATACCCTATCAGCTGCATCTACGTGGATACTTTTTCCTCTATCACTATCGATGTTGTTGGATTTCTTTGCTCCTATCGGGGGTCTTGGCTATAAAACTATCTCTTTCCCTGAGATTTATGTTGTTCTGGGACAACTGAAGAAGTAATGTATCTACTGATTTAATCAGGACCAACTAACAACACTTGTGTGAGTCTTATTGAAGACCACCCCATATACTCTTCCCAGCATTTTTTTGTGCTACATGGGTTCCAGAAAAGGAAAATAACAACAAAAATAAATACAACAGAAAAAGACCTCTGATAGAAGTAAACATATCGTTGTACAAATTTCTGGGTTAGTCACACTGTGCGTGAGGCTCCCTCAACACAATTTGCCGCCAAGCTCCTGGTATTTAATTAAAGCAGTGTTTCCATGTGCTTCTAAATCCGGCCTTCTCATTAAATAACCTTGTTGCTCACCAAAAAGTGCAACAAGTGGGTGAGTATGTCTTCCCCTTTTACGTTGAGGCCGTCACCATTGATACGATGCAGCCCACTCTGATGGTTTCAACCTGTGGCATCAACGTATTAAACCGTCGGTTTCGCTTCGTTAACAACATCAATTCCGGCTGCATATTTGCAGACCCAAGGAGTAAGTAATTCCAAAGTGTCAAGTCCGTTATTCTACACCTTAATATTCCTGTGCATCATCCCATTGAGCATACGCGCGCCAAATCAGTCATCCATTCACATTGTTGCCACTTTTGTGCAATATCGATTTGCTTCTTCGCATTACTCAATGCACAGTTATTGAACTCCTGTCACAGGTTTCATTGACAATGTTGAAACTCGAGGCATCATTAGTAATACCAATAGCAACTGCACAATTGATATGTTCCATCAATGACACTTTTTTCTGGATGGGCTCTCTGTTCAACGTCCCCAGAAGCTTCATCTTTCAACCACTGTGATTCTTTGTTGCGCCATCATGTTCCCTCCTGCAGCTAGCGCGCCTCCTCTCCTTTCCATGACAGATCCGCAGGATACCCGAGCGTTGTGAGAGTTCTGCGCATACCTCCATAACACCACACATTCCTGTCCCACCACACATGGGGTTTTGCATGTTTCTTCTTTCGTCGTGATTCAGTTAACCCATAGTTAACTGAACTGATGAGATTAACCCAGTTGCCTAAGTTGATGAAGTTGTTGAGAGAGTCGGTTAATCTTATACAGTCGATTGATGAACCATAGGAACTATCATTATAAGAAGCAAAGCTGGGAGTTTCAGGGAAAACATCAACAGGTTCAACTACGAATTTTATCAGTTGTAATTGGAACCTGCTTTGTTCCATCTACCTTTGCATCTTACTCAGCTGCTGCTCAATCTGATGCTTGGACTGAAGGATCTTAAACTATGAGCGTTGGTTCTTATTATTAGATTCAATACCTAACTAAGAGGGCAATGCAATCTAGGGAAGATGCAACAACAGACCATGCGCCCTATACAAACCTGTAGCTCATTTTTCAGCTTAATCTTTACCAGAATAAGTAACGTATGCATTATAAGCAAAGACATAAGCACCAAGGGCATAAAATCAGGACCTTAATAAGTGAGAGTGAAGTAAGGTGCGAAGCACGAGAACTGGTAAGAAAGAATCACCCTGCCTCCACCTCTGCTTACTCTGATGCGGGCATGGGATCTGGCTACAATTCTATTTAAACTAGTGCTCCTTCTACCATGAATTATCAGTGCTTGCACCTGAAACCTTTCCTTTCATACCTTCACTTGTCGGCCACCTACTTACAGGCGTGAACTTGAATTGGATGCATTCAATTTCATCCCAACCAATAACAATAGGAAGTAACCCGTGTCCGGTCAAATTCATCATTGCTAATATAGGAAGGAGGTAACACTCGCACCAAAAAGAGGCTTTGTAGCCAAGGGATCCGGTTCCACGACCATATGAAGATTGCTAGCTACTCACAACAGATATAGATCGATATTTATATCTAGAAGCAGTGGTTGATTCAGAACCAATTTCAGTTTCTAAACTTGCTCCTGCCATCATCTTGACCGACATCCATACCCAACCAGCTCCACCCCCATCGATCCCAACCCAACTGACCCATCCATCGATCCATCGATCCAGTTCTCCTTCCAATGATTCCAGCATTCCAGTTGCATGTGGGTCTGAGCTGGTTATACAAGCTACTACAAGCTACTACTCGGTCGCATCTTATTTTTTTATCTGTTCGGCCTGCTCATTCATTTCTTCTCATCATGTCGGTATCTTCAAGCCCTTGTAACGAGTATGCTGATGCTATCCTGCTCGAGCTGTTCAAGTGGTTTGTCAGGAATGGCTGCCAGTAACGGATTCCAAGAGAGGAATGGATGCCAGTAATGGATTCGAAGAGAGACGTTGGCTCAGACGCTTGTAACTTACCAACTCATTCCTAGGCACGTGGTATCAGTAAGCTGGTGGGAAAATAGATATAAGTATGCATGGCCATGTAACCTAACATAAACCAAAGCTAAAACAAATGTCAACAGCAGAAGCTTGAATGCTAATGTGTTTAACTATTTTATAGGCTCAACGCATTTTAATCTGTCACAGTCATTTTAATTATATATATAATTTATTTTTTTCCCGGTGTTTCATATAGGTTTTGTCTTTCACATCATGTCATCGTTTAGTCTTTTTCGTTTTCATATTAACCCTCTAACTGATTTCATTACTTAAAAACCAAGCCATACCATTCTTTAAATTGCCAAACTTTAAAGGAAAAAGCATCATATGTCTGAGGAACATGAGCATCATATGTTTGATTATTCTCTTATGCCATCGTTGGTCAGGAAAACTTACAGGTAGCACGCTACACATAAATACGTACCTGGAAGAACAATCTCAATGATGTGTGGGGAAGAGACGATGGAAGATTTACAACCACGAACCTCACCCATAGATGATCTGAGATAAATTCTGTGCCATAAACAAAAATGGGTTCTAAACTTGATTTAATGATTTTACCATAAATTTTAAGTAATTCAATGTTCTAAACATCCTGGGACATCAGGAAATGTACTTCAAGAAAATCCTAGTCTCAAAATAGATTTACGTAGAGAAAGTTGCTTTTCTATAAACACGTTCGTATTCATCGAATCGCTATATCACTTCTTGATAAGTTGATTGACAAATAAATGAAAAAATCTTCATGAATAAATCAGTCTTGTCACTTGATGTTAAACCATAGGCAGTCTAGAGTCTAAACATCATACCCAACGCACAAGGTCAATTGGAAGGGACTTGCTGCTCCGCAGCGCTCCTTGTTAAACATATACTCTTTTGAATAATAAGATAAATAAATTTAAGGAAAATATTTTATATGTTATATATATTTTCAAGTTACATTAAGGTCGCCCCATCAACACACCATCAACTTAGAGCCTAAATCTGTAGCAACTAATTAGCTGGAAAATATTTATTTAACGAATTTATGATGGAGATTGTTTAATCAATACATCACGTTCTTATTATTGATCTTATTGATCATGTCCATTTGTTTAATCAATACAACAAAATCAATAAATCATTTAATTTGAATTTGGAATACATGAAGCTCCTTGCATTTGAGAGAATATTATAAATTTAGTTAACTCACATTTCAATTGCATTTATTTTATACGTAGTTCAAAAAGGTTAACTTCAACTCGGAAGATAGGATACACCTCACTCTTCTCAAAGAAATAAAGAAAAAGAAGTACAATTTCTTCTTTAACAATTATGTTTTCCTACTTCGGGGCATCCTTCTGTAGATTGTTGAATCCCTCAATATTCGAGAATCAGACATACAAGACGGGGTCAATCTTTTTCACCCTAGCCATGTCGGTCGGATTCCCGAATATTCGTGGAATCAACAATTGACTTAAACTCAGGGATACTAGGGTACAGTAAGAATAGTAATTAAAAGAAAGGCAATTATAGAGTTTGGGCTCGGTCAATTTTGTATATTTTCTCAAAAACAAAGTTGGGAGATTTTATTCAAATGCTCCTCATGTGCTTCGCAAATCTTCTTTCTTTATTTAACTTACAAGAAAAGAATGTGTAGATCAATTTACTTTCACAGTCCAATGATTTCCCAGCTGGTTTCTAGCTTAGTGCTATATATATAGTCTTTCAGTACTAAACAATCTGTAAACAAGAGAGTAGACTAGTACAGGTGCAGTAGATCGTGATCACTGGAAGGATGGAAAAAGTGGAAAGGAAAATTAGAGCGGAAGAGAAGGAAGTTGCAGTGAGTATGAAGGAGTGTGTTGAACAAGTTAAAAAGATTGCCACTACACTTTTGGCGGATGTGGAAGAACCGTTGGTGATTAAGGAGGAATGGGTGGTGCAAGTTCGAAAGATGATTCATGATAACAATTACAAGGTTGCTCTTCCCCGTCTGGCCACAACCCTCAAAAATGTCAATCTTGAGGCGTAAATTCCATGCTTTATTTCGCTTGGGCCATACCACCATTGGAAGCTCAAGAGGGATATTGCCTCCTCTACACGAGGTACGTTTCAGAGTGGCAGTCTCAAGATCTCAGCCTCAGAGGCGTACAAAGTCAATTCTATGGTTGCACTGTCGTAGAGATCACCCAATCATGGCAAGAGTTTCCAGTCCATAATTGCTGCAATCGAAAGAAAACGGTCGAAGATTGAGCTATTCTATGACTGGAAAATAGAAGAAGATGAGAACTATAGGAGCTTTGCTCTAATGATGGCCATAGATTCAACCTTTCTATTATGTTTCTTGTTCAGCTTGTTTACATCAAGCTATCCTCAGACAGAGACTGCGGGTACTCTTCCTCCCGGTGATTCTTGTTCAGATGATGACATGAGCAATTTCAGTGCGCTTCAAGTATGTATAAAATGCGACATTCTGAAGCTAGAGAATCAGGTCCCATTCTCTATGCTGAAAGAAGTTTTCGAGAATGTTAAAGAAACTTTAAGTGATGCAGATCACAAGCGACAATTCCCTTACCTATTGAAGAAGACATATATGGTATTGTCTCCTTTTGATGCAACCAACCTAGACAGTTTAGATACTGACCTAATAATGATGTAGTAGCAAAGAAAACCATGTGGGGGATATAAGAAGGGTGTATGAGTGATGGAATTTGGTAAGAAAGTTAGATTGGTAAAAACATTGTTGTTAGTATCTGAAATTGGTTCTTAAGTCTAGGGAGTGTTTGATGATGTAATCATGCACATCTATGCTCCATTGGTTGGGGAAATTTCCTCTATCACTTGAGGATCTCCTAGGAATGTATCTAGGAGCATTAATGGCTTAAAATCGTCAGGGTTGAGATGAATATAAGTAATGATCAATTTGTGAGAAGATGAGACTAAGGGTAACACATCGTCACATGCAGGAAATGTCATCTTTGCATAATATGTGAGTTTATCTATTGTAATTATTTTTCCGTCATGGGGGGACATCATAATGCTGAACACTAATGAGGTGATTGCTAGCATCTCGTACATGTAACATCGACCCAACATGATATTGTAATCCAATTGGGTGTCTAGTAATTTGATATCTATTAGCACAATTTTCCCAGCTAACTTAACTGACACGCTAGGGTACAAGCCAACGGGAGGAGAAGTGCGCTCGTCATATGCTCCAAGTGTGATATTAAAAGTATTGAGTTCGTGGGATACTAGATTTTTATAAATGGATTTTGACATGATACATGTGGAGGGCTCTTCATCAACAATTGAATGATGAACATTAATGTTTTGGAATGAGAGTGGAATTTGGAAAGAAACAACTGATGGTAGTCGTTCGGTATATTTATCAAATTCGGAGACCATTAGGTGAGAATCGGCTGGGTAAATTATGCCTAGAGTGGAAAGTAAGGCTTTCCTTTGAGTTGGGCATGTTTGCAAGACCTCTAATGCTGACATAGAAGATGGTGATTGTGTTAAGTCGTCGATTATGATGTAGCTATGAGCATATTTTGAGTTATGTTGTGTGTGCCATAATGGTCCTTTCACCATTTTTGGCATAGGTTCTATAGAAGGTCGAGGAATGGCCAGTGACCCTTTAGCTATTATCATGGTCAAGGTGGATAGGTCAAGATTTAGGGGACCTTCATAACTTCGTTTTCATGTTTGTAGGAAGATATCTTCTCCTGTCATGAAAATTTCATGATTAGAATTGTTATGGGGGTTCCCTCCAAAAGGATGAGAGTGGTATGATTGTTGTTGAGTGTTAACCACTCCCTGATGGGGGAAAGGCTCTTGCATTACTATAGTTTGTTGAATTCCTTGCCCTTATTATCTTGTATCCTTTTTAACTTCGGGAGTTGAGGACAAGGATTGGTATAATGACCATATTCCCCGCATATAGCACATGAATGCTTACTCAGTAGACTTGTGTTCTTTCTCTGTTTCTATGGTTTATTGTTGGTTGATACCTGGTTTTGATTTTGGTTAGAGTTACCCCTTCCCAGTGCCCTTGGGGGTTACTGGTGGTTAATTCCCCATTGTTCAGGTTCTCCCTTTAATTTTATTTTTTTGTTTTTCTTAGCAACATTAGGCAGGTTAGCTGGATTCAATTGCTTCTCTGATTATTCATGTGAAGAAAAAGAAGGTTTCACTAAGTTAACGCTTGCATTATTTTACGTTGGTGCGTTATTCTGTTGTTGTGTGAGGAAAGAAGAATATTTGTTTCCTTTTCCTTAATTTGTATATGGATTACGGGAGGAGGAAATTATGTATGTATTCATAGAGGAGTATTGGTTTCCTTGTGGGGGAGGATATGAGCCTCCATTACGGGGTTGATATTGGTCAGTCTGACTAACCATATTCTGCATTGTTGTAGGTTGATTGGAGTATCATTTAGTATGTTGCAATGGTACATTTTGCGTAGTATCAAAATATTTGTCATTGAATGAGTATCCAGAGTACTAGTAGTTATTGTTGAGTTGGTTTTGGGTTATGCACCCAATCAATCCAGCAATGACATTGCATGCGTCTAGTGTGTCTTTACCAGTTTGGAGGTGTGGGGCATCTGAAAGTACATGATAAATGTATCCAGAATGGGTGTAGATAAGCTTTAACTATTTATCTTTACTAATGGATTATTCCTTGTT
This sequence comes from Pinus tabuliformis, assembly GCA_031772625.1. Classification (NCBI taxonomy): domain Eukaryota; kingdom Viridiplantae; phylum Streptophyta; class Pinopsida; order Pinales; family Pinaceae; genus Pinus; species Pinus tabuliformis. Next base: position 419,859,541 of record CM062806.1, on the reverse strand, counting down.
ATGTGGGGATGCATTTTCCACATCCTTAGAGATTTCCAATGTGAGACATTTAAAAAAAAGGTCTAGGAGGACTTTATCTTCAAACTGAGCTTTACACAAGCTACAACATTTCCTCCATTCATGTATATGATATGATATGTGGGTAATAAAGGTTTGTTTGAAGTGCATGAGGATTTCCAGGCTGAATTCATGACGAATCGAAAGTTGGAAAATTGTGAGCAAAGTTGTAGCTAGTAAGCTAAATTTCCCATGTGATGCAGAAGGCTAGTCGATGTACCATTTTGTTGCAGGCCCAATAAGAGTGCGTTGCAATAGTTGTAATCTAATAGTATCATCTGTGATACTATTAGATGAACACCACAGGTGAAAATCCATGGCATTGTTACTTAGGATTTCGCCCTACTTCCCCTCGTACAGGGAGATTGGTGGGTAAGGACGACCAATTTTGGCCGTGAGCGATCGGGTCATTGGTTAGCTTACTTAAATCCGGTAGGTTTAAAGAAGATAAGAATGGGATCCACGAGTTATCCTTCATCATGAACAAATTTTGGATAACTATATGCAAAGGGATGATCTGTGGGGAAGTTTCGGGAGAGCTACCTCGATGGGTGTCTCGTCAACTATCCAAAGGAGTGGTGTGTGGGCTCCCTAAAGGGGTAGTGCATGGCGACCCTTGTGGGGTTACGAAGGGATTGCTTTGATGGGGAGGGATCCCAAGTAAACATGCACCATTGAAGGAAGATCATATAATTGTGTCTGTGTGACCCCCTCTATGCCAAAATGGCAGGAATCCTGGCACACATCCTGGGAATGGGGGAGGTTTAAGAAGCACCTAGATCGACGAGAATTTGTGGGGTCCATTATGGTGTACGGTGAGGGAAGTAGATAAATATCAATGCAATAAAATCACATACATAAAAGAAATGGTTAGTTTCATTTTACAATTAAGTTATGTGACTAGTCAAATGAAAGATGGTTTTTGTTTGTTGCATATGATAGAAAAATCATACGCAGAGCTAATATTCCTTGCCACTCTCAAAGTAATTAGGCCTTGAGAAGATATCTTTTGATGGGTCCTGAGGAAATGTCTCAGAAGAACTATTGATGCCTTTTAGCAGCCAAAGAATCAACCAAGTTAATGGAAATGAGGCTCAAGTGATCTTGTACCATCACCTATAGGGAAAGGATGCCCAACATTTTAGACACTACAGTACCTTTGTACCATGTGAGAATTCGAGTCTTTATATTCTTAGTACACAATTAACAATTCCGAGCACTAGATGGGTTGGCTAGCCCCAAAGAGTACTGTACACACTAGACCTAAGTCAAAACCCCTATGAATCGAGTCTTTTCCATGCTTGGTAATATTTTCCATGGGATGATTGAAGAATTTTTAAGCTCCCCAAAAATTCAACATCTATTTTTCAAATATGTAACATGACCATGCTGGCTTATGGGATACCTACCATTAATGCTCCTAACCTAAACTATAAATTTTTTGGTGGTCCCTGTGGGGAAACATAGTTGGTTCAAGTTATGATTGTTTTTAAGGAGTCTTAATTCACTTAGGGAGTGATATTGTAAGAAAAAATAAAATAAGTACACAAATCTCTGCACACTCGTGAATTCTAGTACGAAGCTTATAGAAGCTTAGTGTGTGATGCAAGTGAACCTACATAATGTGGTAAGATGCAGATATTTTATGATCCTTTACAATATCCTTCTAATTAATCTAAGTGTTGATTGTTCCTTGCATTGAAAGATAAATATGGTATGGATAATGGGTCACTTACTCTTTTCCTATTTAACTATTTTAGTTTCAACAAGGGAGATTGAAATTCAAATTCTTTAAGAAAGATTTCATATGCAAACCTAGGTTCATCTAAGAGATGCAAGGGAAGCATAGATTAGTTACTTTCTATAATAACGATTTCTCCTATTCCCAAAAATGAAAAAGTAATTCTTTGGTTAGTAGTAAGATTTGTGCATGATGGGCCAGTTACTCCTTTACTAATTAAGCTATGTGATTTGCAAAAAACTTTAGAAAAAATAGTTTGAAAATTATATGTGGATTTGGGCCACTTCCTTTTATCCTAATTAAGCTATGTGTGTATTGCCAATAAAAATGAAAAAATACTCTAATTTCTCCACTAATTGAGGCTAGTAAAGTAGCTAGGCATACTAAAGTAAAAAATAAAAAATGCAGAGGTGAAGGAAATTCAGTAAAGGCTACCAATCACCCGAGAAAAGAGAAAATACAAGGCTCTTTTTGACTTTCTAGTTATGTGTGGGTTAAGACACACACAGATGTGCACACACATATGTTAGAAAAAATTCCACACAACTGAGTAGAGAAAATGAAAACTAAATTCCGTGGGCTTAGAATAGGTCATATAGGTGCTACGAAAATTCCATAGAGATGATGAGTGTCGTATAGAGTGGTTATGAAGAGAGAAGGTCTTGCAAACACAAAAATTAGAGTAAAGAAAATACAATAGTATGATTGTCATTCATGTGTTAGTGTTTTTGTGGCAATGGTGTAACAAAAGACACGTCCCTAACAGTTGGATGTTCCTTGCAAAGGATCACAGGTAGAATTAGTGTTGTTAGTGGACAAACTTAGATAAACAAAATCATTGCAAATAGTGAAAACAATGCATGTACAAACATAAATAAAGCAAAGAGGTAAATACACAAAAAAATAATCAATGGAGAATACAAGTCAACAAAATAATTGAAAAAACTCTCTTTATTGAATTTTGGAATTAGAGGTTGAATACAATAGATGAATATTAAGCACTTGAAGATAATTCATTGAGAAATGGTGCTCAGAAATCCTCGGCAAGGAGGTTTCTTTTCCTCAACCTTTTTGCAAGTTTCTCCTCTCGCTCAAAGAAGTATGAAGACTCTCCAACGGTGGATTCCTCTTCTCTCATAAAGATGGTGTATTGATTAGAAGCAATATGGCCAACATGTTAGTGCTCTTACTTTATTTGGCTTCAACAATTTGAAATGTTGGTTTTCTATCATAACAATTTGGCGCGCATAAGAATGCCTCATATTTTGGCTCTCCCATGGCCTGTTTATATATAATTTTTGAATCCCTATTCCCCCTCTTGGTTCATGCATGACAATGACTGATGAGTAAGACAAGATGATTCCATTGAGGGTTTCATATCTTCACGGTGACTCAAATTCAACTATCCTGGACTGATATCCTGTTAGGGAATCATATCCAAGTGTGTGGAGTGGTCCTGAATTCACTGAGTCATCCATTTCTTTGACCGCATGACTTTCAAAGGATATTTCTCATGCAAGGGGATATTGAAGAAATGTATGTGACATCCTCAAATTTTTAACCTTATAAAATTTTCTCCCTAGGGGAAATTAAATGTTTTTAAGTCCATGACGTCTTTAGCTAGAAAATATTCACTTGTCAATTTTGTTGGATGTATTTTAGCCTCTTCTAGATTGTAAAAACATGTGTATGTTTTTTTGGTGTTAACAATAAGGAAGATGGAGGGTGAGGTAGTAAGAATGCATTGATTTGAGTGTAGATGTTGATTTCTAATCCTATTTGATTGCTTACATTAGATGCATTGATTTGAGTGTAGAAGTTGATTTCTAATCTTATTTGATTGCTTGCATTAGAAGTCGAAAATGGCAACAAGAAAGCTAAAAATAGAAGTGCTAAAAATAAAACTGCTGTAAATAGCAATTCAGGTACTAGTGCTTGACTAAGCAACAAGGAATGAAAAATGGAAGTGCTAAAAATATCGTAGTTATTTTTAGCAATTCGGGATAGATTCCTATTTTAGTTAGTCCCTAAACTAAAATTGAAGTAAAATTCAAATTTGATATTAGCAGTTGTTTGTAAATTAATTAATTAATTCATCTTGAGTTAATTAGTTAAGGAAAAATAAACATGAAGTCTATGTGAGGACATGAAACAATTATTCCTTTGGTTAATGGATTTATCCATTAGTTAAAGGATAAGGATGAGTTGTAATTATGAGTTGTAAATAGTTGACTGAGTTAACTAAGTCAAGTCCACTTATATTAATTCAAATAGTTTGCTGAATTAATTGTGAGTTCAGTTAGTAAATGCTTGCATGCACGTAACTGTTGCACTTCAGATAACTGAATATTCTCTAATAAATAACTCATGCATGTCAGTTTTGTCGGAGAACCAGTTGAGATTAGAGGAGGGGTAGTGTACTATTAGTTGGATGGATTTCTCCTATAAAGGAAACTCATCTATGTGGAATGATTTATCTCCTTCAAGATTACGCAGGTACTATTAGACCAAGTGAGAAGTGTGAGGTGGGAATTTACATGTGTAGAAGCACTCGACCGTAAGAAAAACTACGCAAGCAAATGGGAGGCTTAGAGGGCAGAGGAGAAGGTTTGTGAGAGGAATTTGACTGTCTATGAGTAGTAGAGGGATTATACTAAGAGTTGGTTGGCTTCCAAGCTAAGGCTTTGTGTAATTCTGTGACTATTTTCCACTTGTATGATAATACAGAGTTGGGGTTTTAGGATGAGGCTTTCCCCAGATTATATTTCTGTGTTATGTGTGATTTTTTCTCATTCTCAGTTATATGTATTCATGTTTGATACTACTCATATGTGATAAAGCTTCTGCGAAGTGTTGTAGAAGTAGATCTTGTATTGTGTTTTAGTATATTGCATAATCTGTTGATCTATAGTGGGAATTTCTACATGGTATCAGAGCAAAGGTCATGAAGGCAAAGAACAGTATACAAGAAGGAGGAGTTCAAAGGCTGTGGTTCCTGAATATAAAAATCAAGTTCTTATCACATCTCAATTTCACCAATGGTGTTCAGTGGTTTAAGACTCGAGTATGCCCATGATGACAACTCAAATTATATAGCCTAGAAGGATCACATGGAGTCATTATTAGAGGATAACGGTCTAAAGGAATTCATTGATCAAGAAGTCCCCAAGCTGACTAATGCTACTCAACTAACGAAATGGAAGAAATATGTGGCTAGAACAAGGAGAATCCTCCTGGAGTGAGTTTGAGACCACATTGTCTTGAGCCTACATGGGAAGGAGACACCATTTTCGATGTGGAAAACATTGAAAAATCCATATCAGAACAACAACGATCAGAGGAAGCTGGTGTTGAAATACAAGCTTCGAAAAATCAAGTGTGAAAAGGGCAACATGATCTCTACATATCTGAATAAACTCACCACCTACAAGGATGAGCTTGGAAGTGTAGGGATCATGACCACTGATGATGACATGGTGAGTCTTGCACTCCTTGGTCTTCCTAAGAGTTGGCATAGCTACCAGGACTCGATTAATGGAAGGGAAAAACTGCCAGATTGGGAATGACTTTGGTTGGATCTAATGCAGGAGGAGATAAGAAGAAGCACCAGAGATGGATCTTGTTCATCCAAGGAGGATGAAGAAAATTGTGCCTTAGAAAGTGAGGCAAAGAAAGGGAAGGAGAAAGATCCTCATACCAAATCGAGTTCTTCCCATGGTGGGAAGAATGTTGACAAATCGAAAGTGTGATGCTTTCATTGTCATGAAGTGGGCCATTTTGCTACAAATTATCCACTGAGGAAATCCAAGAGTGGATCGGTGGAAGGATCAGAAGGTGAGGAACTAGCCTTATAGTTCGATTTGAATTTCACACTTTTTGCATGCATGGTTTCATCCATGGTGGGAGGTGGCTGGTTTCTTGACAATGGATCTTCTTTCCACATGACCAGTGACAAGATTTTGTTCAGTACCTTGGAGGAGAAGGATATGCAGATGCGGATCGCGATGGGTAATGATGAAAAGTATAGTGTCTCAAGTGTAGGCACAGTTGTTTTTCAAAGAGAGCATGGAGCTCACATTACCTTGACTAATGTCAAGTATGTACCAGGACTAAAGAAAAATTTCGTGTTGATCCCAACGCTGGAAGACAGAGGCTATGATGTAGTCTTCAGTAAAGGAAAGGTTTTCCTTCGACACATCACCATGAGACAGGTGAAGCAGATCAGTTCATGAGTCAAGAACCTGTATGCTCTTGAGGTTCAAGATGCATGCAAAGCCTTGAGGAGCAAGGCCACTGATGGAGACTTGGTGGTTGAGAGGGAGAGTACATTACATCTCAACATGCAGTGCCAGAAGAAGTCTCAGACGATTGTGGAGGAGCCACGATTGGTGCAGTAGATTCAGGAGGTTATGGAGTAGCCACAACTAGATAAGCCGAGAGGAGACCCAGTGGAGGCATCCACTCATGTAGAGATCTTTAGTAGGGGGAAATTTCGAGCCAATTGGGCAAACGGATCACATGCATTCATACCTCTAGGTAGGAGGTGGGGCGATGTGGAGTGGCAGTCCCAGGTAGGCTAGAATAGGGGCAGGATCCTTGAGGTACCCAACCTCTTTGATTCGACTTTGCTACGGGAGCCTCGATGAGGAGTATTAGGACTCGCTGAGTTGGTAGAGACGGATGTGGATGGAGTGGCAGAGAGAGCTACAGTGCAGGGGTCCCAAGACAATGTAGAGCTAGCAGGCTACAACAATGCGAGAAGCGTAGGAGTGTTGCACTAGTGCGGGATGGCACTGAGGGGTGTGCAACAGTGCGATATTCATGGAGATGTTACAACATCTTAGAGGTCAGAGTGGGAGCACTTGTCAGTGGCAGAGGGAGTTTCAGCATCAGAGCATGTTTCTAGCCCAACAGAGAGGTCAGTTGGGAGATTTTTTGTTTCTAGAGTTGCTGGAGCATCCACACTTGGAAGAAGTGTTGCATGCAGAACATTCCAAAGGTTTAGGATCGGGTTCGAGTTGAAGCCTTTCTTGTTGAGAGGGAGTGTTGAAAATGCAACAAGAAATGCTAAAAATAGAAGTGCTAAAAGTAGCACTGCTATAAATATCAGTTCAGGTACCGGTGCTGGACTGAGAAACAAGGAATGAAAAATGGAAGTGCTAAAAATAACATTTCTATTTTTAGTAGTTCGAGATAGGTTCCATTTTAGTTAGTCCCTGAACTAAAATAGTGAAGTAAAATTTGAATTTGATCTTAGCAGCTGTTTCCAAATTAATTAATCAATTCATCTTTAGTTAATTAGTTAAGGAGAAATAAACATGAAGTCTATGAGAGGACATGAAACAATTATTCCTTTGATTAAGGGATTTATCCATTAGTTAAAGGGAAAAGATTAGCTGTAATTATGAGTTGTAATTAGTTGACTTAGTTAATTGAGTCAAGTCTGGTTAGAATAATTCAAACAATTGGTTGAATTAATTGTGAGTTCAGTTAGTTAATGCTTGCATGCATGTAACCACTGCACTTCAGATAACTGAATATTCTCTCATGAATAACTCATGCATGTCAGTTTAGATAGAGACCCAGTTGAGATCAGAGGAGGGACAATATAATATCAGTTGGATGGATTTTTCCTATAAAGGAAACTCATCCATGGAGAAGGATTTATCTATCAGAGGTTAGTGAGTGTGTGAAGAGGCCAATTCACACATGTGGCTGCAATGGACCCCAAGGAAAATTGCGCAAAGAAATAGGAGGCTTGGAGGGAAGAGGAGAAGGTTTGATAGAGGCCTTTGACTATCTATGAGCAGCAAAGGGATTATATTGAGAGCTGTTTGGCTTCCAACCTAAGGCTTTATGTAATTTTGTGACTATTTTCCACTTGTATGATAATAGAGAGTTGGGGTTTTAGGCTGAGGCTTTCCCCAGATTATATTTCTTTGTTATGCGTGATTGCTTGTCATTCTCAGTTATATCTGTTCTTGTTTGATAATGATCATATGTGATAAAGCTTCCGCAAAGTGTTGTAGAAGTAGATCTTGTATTGTGTTTTAGTATATTGCATAATCTATTGATATATAGTGGGAATTTCTACATTAGATGCATTGATTTAAGCGTGGATATTGATTTCTGATTTGATGTAATTGGATTTATGATGGTACATTAATTTTAAAGTGATTGGATTAACAATGTGCTTTGATTTTAGTGTAAGCACAAAACATTATTGAAAATGTACATTGATTTTTGTGTTATAGTAACTCAACTTATTACTATTAGAGAGAAAGAGAGACAAAGTATGATGTTTACTACAACAACTCAAGCTAAAGATTTAAATTATTTACAATTTCAACTATCCTTTTCATATAATCGATATGGAAAGATGACATAACTAACAACGGTGACAATAAGAATAGTAGAAGAAAATAGTTTGAGATTGATCATAATGAATACTATTTGTAATTGATGTAACATTCTTATTATTGACATTTTCTATCATTTAAAGTAAATTTAAAATTAAAAATGACCAGGTTAATCTTAGACATATTTATCATATTTAAAACAATTATATTAATATTAGATATATTTGTATATTACTGATAAAACTAATCATATCTTTGATATATTTTCCTTGGTCACAAATGAATGAAACCAACTTAGATCCATCTTAACTCTGGATATATCAAGCTTCGAGAGGGATCAAGCGTCTCGAGGTGAAAAACTAATATTATATCATGTTTTATATGGGGCATGTGGTATAGATCAACCATAGTATTAACCCATCGTGTTGTAACAAAAGGTAATATCCATGATAAAGTTGGGGTGAGTCTTTGTGGTTAAGAATATTGTTTAAGTCATATATTAATTTGTTATAGTAGTAATAATAATATTAAAGTGATAGTGTAGTTATTTTTTCAGATTTTTTTAATATTAACAATTTGAAATATATAGTTGGTTAAGTATTTTGATGCTTATCATGTAGTAAGTGTTTTGATGCTTATATGTATATGTATATGTATATGTATATATGTATATATGTATATATATATATATGTATATATGTATATGTATATGTATATGTATATGTATATGTATATGTATATGTATATGTATATGTATATATATATATATATATATATATATATATATATATATATATATATATATAGATATATATATATATATATATATATATATATCTATATATATAGACGCGGGACAAGATTATTAACCATTAAGATTAGCCCCACTTTCTCATGGATATTTTTAATATATAAATAGGCTTTACCATAATACCATGGTCGAATGGCATGGTTTATTAATAGAATATGCCAAAAAAACCATAAATCAATTCATATGAGACTTTTTAATATGACATTTTTTTATTTAATAAATTTAATTAAAATGGAAAAATCGTCTTAGCTACTTTGCAGATAAATGCTACTTTGGAGATAAATCTCAACTGTTGATTTGTGTATACTACTATAAATATTCTAAAATATTCCATGGAGGTTAAATCCCTACCATCAAACTAGTAATTATTAATCATTAATAATAAAATTTAAATTATAGAAGCCCTATTCAAAATCTACATGTCTATTAAATATTTTATTTATTTTGTTAGTAAATCAATTCATTAAATTAAAACTTGTTTGGGTTATAGGTGAGTCTAAGCCCAAGGTCAACTTGACCCTAACAATATTTTGGTACAAGTCTTAATTTTGCAACAATGCTATAGAGGCATTCTTGGATTGGAAAACCTTGATTAAAGTTTATTTCTTAGTTGGAAATTAGGTTGAATGTCAAGTTGGAATTGGAAGTAAATTTAAGTTGGATAGGATCCTTGGATAGGAGAAAAAGGTTTATAGACTCTCTAAAGGATGACAGGATCATGAGGTTTCAATTTCTTGACCAATATCTTAACATGTTCATTCATAAAGATGGTTTTAAAATTGTGAGAAATAGAGTTGGTGTATAGGCATTGGCGGTGTAAAAAATGGTATTTATTGAAAATAGGGGATAATTACTAAAAAATAAGGGTTGTGTTTTCTAGAAAGGTGTATTGGGTGGAGGGATCAAGAAATATTGAGGTATTTTGTAATATCCAATTAATGCAAGTGTTATGTCACAAGTTGACTAAGTGAACATCCTAGGGAAAGAATGTGCTACATAATTAGGGGGTTCATTACCTAGGAGAGGAAGTTGTTGTGAGAGTAAGATATGATCAATTTCAAGGATAAATATGGAGTAGTTCAAGTATCTTTCAATCTTGAAATTGATCATCTCTTACTCTCAAAAAAACTACCTCTACTAACTATTAAACCCCCTAATTATGTAATGTATTCTTTCCATAGGCTCTCAACCTAGTCAATTTGAGGCATAACACTTGCATTAATGGGATATTAAAGAATACATCTAATATTACTATATATTGATAAAAGTCTCCCTAAGTACATTTGTTTAACCCACCATCCAATACATATTTCTAGTAAAAATAAACCTTATTTTTACTAGATATTTCTTATTTTCACTGAATACCACATTTTATACCTCTAATTCCTATAAACCTATGACGCCACATTCTCCCTAATACCCAAAATATATTGACTCTATTTCTCACAATTTTAAAAGCCCTTTGTGAATGAGCGTGGTAAGATATTGCTTAAGAAGGTGAAACCCCATGATATTATCATGCTTTAGAGAAATAATGTGTTCTTTTATTTTTTAGTGGAAAAATTTGTATGCAATGTGAGACAAACTTTTTAGAACTTAACCATAGTTTATTGAAAAAACAAAACAAGATAATTATTAATGCAAAATATCTTTTTAATTTATTATTGGCAGAAATGTGTCCAGAACATGAGATGAAATATGCTTTCATATTGTAATAATAGCAAAGGTAAGTAGAATCTATCACTTTTTTGGTTATTTTTAACTTGAGTGATGGAGATAAAAAAGCGCTACCTAATTATTCTTAACAACTAGGCTTGGTTCCATGGTCCACACACAATTGATTGCGGTATTTGGTATAATGGCTGATGTGGTTGTTAGCTTCGCCCATGTTTCCAAAATTGCATTATATCCCTTAGTTCATTGCTTAATGGTGGCTCTGAATCACTGACTAGATGTAAGATTTATTAAACATAAAATATTTTGAATAATACTTTAAAAATAAGATCATGTATGTATTTAAAATAGAACATAACATAAAATGGATGATGACAATAAAACATAATGAGATAAAGTGCTAAAGATGATGACAACATTATATCATATCGTCTATTCCCCCTAGTATAAAGATTGTAGAATTGTTCTTGGATTGTGGAAGAAGAAAAAGTGGGATGGTTCTTATCCAGGTGTTTCACTCATCTTATGATTGAGAAAGGACTCCCATGAATGATAGGCCTGCATTAGACTCATCCATATAAAGAGTGAAAAGGACGCCATCGGATTGGAGAGGATCTATCAATGGTTCTTTGTTGGAGTAGAAGTATATTTGGTTGAGAAGACTACGAAGAAGTGGCCATCAGATATGAATAATTGGCAATGAACCTCATATATGTGAACCTCCCTATCCAACTGATTGTTGTTGGGATTGAGTTACCTATGTAGATTGGCACACATGGTTGATGTATAGTAAGGATAATTTTAGATGAAGTAGTGGTCCAAGTCATTGATGCGTCCTTGTTGAGGACAAGCTAGGAATTGAGGGTGGGGGAGATGTTGTGAGGGTATTTCGATTTATGTTGTCATTATACATTATGTATCATGTAAATGACATTAATACTCGGTAAATCTGTAAGATAAGGTGAATGAAGGTTGGTTGTGAGTAGGTACAACCACTCCAACTATATTAACTATGTATAAATATAACCAAGTTCTAATAGAATGTTGGTTGTAATTCCTTCCCAATAATCTATCATTCTCTGTGTATATATGTGTGTCTTCTTATTTTTCAGAATGTAGTCTATTTTGCATAATGTATATTTATAACAGTTAATAAAAGAAAAGAAAATTGTTTTATTTATTATTATTTTCTTTTTGAAATACATTAGAGGTTATCATGTGAGAAATTAGACTCGTAACTATTAGGAAAATAGTTGGAATTAGTTATGCCCAAGAAGGGTCTAAGAAAACGACTAAAAGGAATGCATGAGTAAAGATATATTTCATGTGTGGAAATTGTGTGAAAACGAGTCACGGGAGATAAGGGTAGTCTGGATAAAATAAAGGTGCCAATGCGGAAGAAATACTGGAACTAAACCCATAATTAGCAGGATGTTTCCTGGGGTTAAGGAGATATAAGATATGCAAGACTTTTGAATTGTTTTCCTAGCACAAAGGAGGCTAGATCTTCTGAGGTACAATTCAAATTGTATTTCAATGGTTGGGAGGAATGTGGAAACCTCTAATATATTTCCAGGAAAATACAAATAACTATATGAGTATTTGTGAAACCTATGTTAAATATGTATTTTTGGAAGTTAATAAATGTAATGAATAAGGTAGCATTATGTACGATAATATGTTATATTGTTTTTATTAAAGAAATAAAATGAATAATCTGTACTAATTATTTTGGTGAAAACAAAAACATGTTTTTTATGTTGGACACACTACACGAAAACTAAAAGTTGAGAACATAAGCCCTAAGAGAAGTTTTTTAGAGCTAAAGTTTGAATATTCCTCGTATATTGATGATGCAATGTTGATGTCAGCAAGCAGATGACCATGACCCTTAAGGATTAGGTCACACAGATTAAAGGTTCAGGCCAAAAGGATTTTGACACAAAAAATAATAAGGACAAGGTTATATCTTCAGGGTCAGATGGTCGGCTCCTCTAAAAATTTGACTCAAGCATCATCCCCAAGTTCTACTCATACACATTAGGTCAAAAACATATGCATAAATATGTATATGAATAAATTTCATTCACAACATAAATCAATGAAAAATTCATTGGTTTTGTGGGGAGAAGTAGGTGAGATATTGTTTAGGTTCTATGGTTGAGTGGTTATTTGGTTTCAATTTATTATGTATGAGCATCAAGCCCTAGTCAAGAAATTTTGATTAGACATAAGGGAGTCATGCAATCTCAAATGTAAATTATATAAATAAGAAATAGTAGGATTTGGATGAAGTTCCATGTGCCTTGATTCTAGAATAATCTAAGACTCATAGTCTATTATGTAGTTTGACGAGATGGTGTTATGGCCACATGGGATTTTTGTAAGGTTAACAAGGGTTAGGTTGAGGTGTTAGGTTTTTTGGGACACATGTCAAACATGTCTTTATTCTTCTAGGATATTTCTTAGCTAATAGAAGTTGTATATGTATTGGTGTGTATAGTTAGAGAAAACGAGGCCTTGAGGATTTTAGAGTTTACATCTCACGAGGTAGAGCTCAAATGGTAGGAGGATGAGAGATATTAAGGGAGAGTATTTGATCTTGAGAAGTGAGCCCACTATAATTCCTTTATAAATATTATTTTGTGGAGTAATAAGAGAATCTCAGTTTTATTCAACTATTCCCCATGTTCAATTCTCTATGTTAGAGTTGATCATCTTTGTAGATGGGCAAGTGTAACTATGTTAAAATCAATTTTTTTTATGTGAGTGGGTTTGGTTTCACGGTCAAGATCAATATCTAGCATAATGATTCAAGAGAGTGAATCCTTGTGTTATTAGCTAAAAGTGTTGACCCATAGAGAAATATCATCAAGACATAGTTGTGGGGGGGATGAAACCCTTCGAGGCAGAGGAAATATTGGAACCTTGAAATCATATGTCTAAGAATATTACATTACAATAGATAAAATATTTGGTTACACTGATAACGTCATCCTATAAGTGATTCAACATTAGAGATCAAGTGGATAATGTTTGGGCCAACAAGGGCTACAATGTAGGTGTTTGATCAAAGTTAAGTCCCATTAGTTTCCAGATAAATCACTATATGAGATTGAAATTATATCTCCAGCAGTCCACACTAAAGTTACTATTTATGATCATATTTCCAAATGAGGGGTAGAAAAAAGAGTGTAGAACCCCCACCTCATTGACAGGCCCCCTAAAAACTGTCAATTGACTTTGGTAAAAAATTTCCATTCATTGTTGGGGCTATAATAAGTGTGCGACACCCCCACCCCAATGCCCTCTTTTGTTGAAATCATAAGGGAAGCCGCCCTACACTTTGCTGATCTTGTTGATATTTGTTGTGAGATTATAGTTGTTTTGTGGTGATTTTATACATAGAGCTCCTGGGAAAAGAGAAATGAATTCGATGTTGCCATTAATTTTGGAAATTAATACTGGCCATTACTTGAGGGAACCTATTTCAGTGGAGGAATGTATCCACACCTAAGATAAAGAGGTCATGTCTTTAGGGAAAAGGAAAAGACCATGAACCAAAGGGAGTTACACTAAAATATATGCAAGGTTGTGTGGAAGTAAAGAGGGATCATAAGTTTAAGCCTTAGCCCTAGGAATTAGCAATAGTTCGAGAATTCAAAGATTGACTAGGTGTTTATGGTCTAGTGAGCATTCAAATGAGACCACAAGAAAATAGAAACAAATAGTCCTTTGAGGATAGATAATATGAGATTTCTCGTGAGAGAAAATATGTCAATAATTGGAATATTTGAGAACCTTGTAAGAGGCTACATTAAGTGGTATCAGAGCTAATAGTATAGCTTTTAACTGAGATACCTAAGGAGGCTACGTCGAGTGGTATCAGCATGATAGTATGCTCCTTCAGGAATAAATAGAAAGGTGAAGTGGTTGAAAGGAAATTGTAGCCACCGAAGGAGAGGATGTTTCTCATGAAGGATCAAGGACCGAGACAATAAAAAATAATTACTCATGAAGAAGAAAATACACAAAGAGAGAGAAGAATGAATATAGTTAATGGGAGAGGAATACTAGAGTGGTAGGAATTTCTAAGAAGAATTTTAGGCAAGAAAAGACTATAAAATAACACAAGGAGAGATAAAGACTCAGAGCATAGTAGAGTATTTGGAGAAGGTTTGAGAAGTACAACCAAGAAGCAGATTTGGGAGAATTGAGATCTCAATGGTGAAGGAACTTGATAGCTAATTGATCCTTCAATTTTATTTTAAATTTATCAAGAATATAATAAGTGCAAAGATAACAATAATATATTATGGCATTGGATACATCTAGGAAAGTTTTAAGAGGGAACCAATAGTGTTCTCAGGGATTACGGTAAAGAACCCTTGCGACTGACAGGATAGATAGAGAGAAGTTATAACTGAGGTTGGAAGTGTTGAGGATAAAGGAAATCCTTAGAGAGAGGTGAAGAGAACAAGTGAAGTTCTTGAGAAGTGTGAATATATGAACATTCATAGGATCATAGGAAGCTTGCATGGTTCTAGCTAAACATGTCATACCAAAAGGCCAATCCAGATCAGAAATCTTGGTGAGGTGATTTTTGGAGGCATGGTTGCCTCTCATAGTAAGCATGGAGAATCTTAGAGAGAAGGAGATGACCAATGATGGTGATCATAAGGGTTCGGGTGGAGGCCACAAGAGAATGGTGAAGGATTACAAACAATATGAAATTAGGAGAAGCAAACTGAGTAATGAGGAGTTTGATAGAGATGTGGTTTAGTTAAAATAGAGAATCTGTGTAATAATCATGCTATTACAATAGAGGGAGAGAGAAGACTAGAGATGTGGATGGGGCCTTAGAACAAGGTCAAATGGTTTGTTAGACAACTGTATGCCAGGAAGTTGAGGTGGAATATGAGATACCTATTGAGTGCTCAGTGGAGAAGTGGAGAACTCAAAGTATCTAAACATGAGGAGGTCCACTATTGTAAACCAAAGCAAGAAACGCTCCATGGAGAAGAGGAAGATGTTGAGGATAGATTGAATGAGAGTCTCATCGATTGCTTGAAAAGTATGGACCAACGAGATGAGATGTTGATAGAAGATATAGTGGCAAAAGAACCAAATGGGGCAAGAAAGCCTCATGATTTTAATAATGATGTTTTGTGTATTTTTGTAGGTCACAGGATTGGATAAACATGGAAAATAATCTATAATTGTCATGAAAATAAAGGGCCATGAAGGATAACTTTCTAAAAACATTAGAGGAGGACATAACCCAAAATATATCATATTTGAGGATGAGAGAATATCGCTCATAAAAGAAATTAGAGGGAGAAGGACCATACGCAATGAGAGAAATTGATGTTGAGGACAACCAAAGAGGGTAGATGGACTAATATTTTTAAAATTAACAAGTTGAATGTGAATTAAAGTCTTGAAATTGATGGAAACCATTTGAAGTTGTCATAAAGGTGTCATGAAGATGAAGGAAAATGGAATATAGAACCAAATTTATGTTCTAAATGAAGATATGGAAACATTGCCTCATGGCGGTGATGAAGAGTTCAAGTTTTTAAGGAAGAAAAAGGAAGAGAAAGAGAATTCCATAGCATATGAAAGGGAAAATATGATTTTCAGCTATCAACCTAACTATGTGTATGAAATACATGAGGATGGGAAGACTACTCCAAAGACAAAGAGGAGGAAACAATTTATTTTATGAGAGGAGAGACAATTTCAAGAGACTATCTCAAATGGAGAAGCAGGCATGAGAGTTTCTTCTTAAAATTTGAAGCAAGGAGAAGCAAGATTTCTTTTGACAACAATACAAGGAATCCCTATAGGAAAATGAAAATGGAAACCATGATAGCAACTGAGAACAAGTTGACATGTAGGCATGATAAAGGTAAAGGGCAACTATTTAAAGCTATTACATAGGAAAGAAAAGTTGAGGAAGCGATCTATGAAGACGATCATTTGAAGGAGAATGAAAATGCACAAGTATCCTACCATCACAATATGAGAAAGACTAGTTATTCTGTCCCAAAGCTGAAGAAGACAACATATAGAATGCGATAAGGAAATAGGAAAATGTGGAGGTGCTTAAAGCATCAATTTATTTGAGATACTACATTTAGAAAAAACTACTGGATAATAGATGTTGTCAGAAGAAGGAGAGGAAGAGAATCATGAGACAAATTTGTCTCATGAAAATGATTTTTATTTTATTTTATTTCTAGCCAAACAGCATGGAGCGAAAACCTATTCTAGAAAAAAACTAACACTTTACAATTAATGAAATTGTATGCTTCATTAAGGACAATAATGAAGAAGAACCTGCAATTGATAGGCATGAGAATTACTATTACAGATCGATTTTATGTGGAAATAATGGAATTATATCTTCTATAGAGCAATCATTGGGGAGGCTATCAAATTCTCTTGATGAAGAGTGGGAGATATATTATAGGATAACAATCCATGACACAAAGTTTTTGGAGATATTGCTACAAATTAGTAGCACCAACAATTTTGACCAGCAAGAGAATGCGTTAGCCATTGGAGCTGAGGAATTGAGGAGGCTATTGAAGAATCTACATAAGGAATTATATATTGATGTATAAGAGGACACAACTAGACGAAACAGGTGGTTGGTTGTAAATGATTACATTAGCAAAGAAAGTTGGAGGCCACAACAAAGAAAAGTGTGGGATCCTAGAGAAATAAGGACATCAACATAAGAACAATATAAAAAAATTGGTGGGAAAAAATATAGTGCTTGGGATCTATGAGGATTAGAACAATTTAAAGGACATGACAAGGAGGTCATGAAAATTTTAAACCTGGCGAGTTTGATGCAGAAGCATCAACCCCTAGTTAGAAAAATTTGATTAGACATAAGGGAGTCATGAAATTTCTAAAGGGAATTTTATTTTCAAACAAATGTAAATTTGAAATACGAGGATTTGGATGTATTTCCATTTTTCCTAATTCTAGAAGAATCTGGGACTGATAGGGTGTTAGGTAGTTTGATGAGATGGTGTTATGGCAACATGGGTGTTTTTAAATTTAACAAGCATGAGGTTGAGGTGTAATGTAGTTTGGATATATGTAAAACATGTATTTTATCTATTATGATATTTCTTAGCCAATAGAAATTGTATATGTATGGGTGTGTATAGTTAGAGAAAACAAGGCCTAGAGGACTTTAGAGTTCACAACTCACAAGATAAATCTCAGATAGAGGGAGGCTAAGAGATATTGAGGTAGACTATGCGAGCTGGGATAATGAACCCACTATAATTCCTTTATAAATATTATGTTTTGAAGTAATAACATAATATGAATTTTATTCATCTATTCAATGTGTTTAATTCTATGTCTAATCATGAGTTGATTCCATGTGTAGATGGAAAGCATCTTTGTGCTAGACCAAACTGATTTGTTTTATTTCTTATTTTTTTATGCCCAATATTAATATATGGCAGAGTGAGTTGAGAGAGAGTGAATTATTGCTTTATTATTTAATAGGTTTTCCAGATGAAGTAAGAGTGTTGGGACTTAGTTGTGCAGGGATGAAACCTATTAATAAGGAAATATTGGCACCCTTAAATCATATGTCGAGGAAAAGTATACTGGAATAGATAAATTATCAAGTTGTGTTGATGACTCAGACCTATAGGCAATCCATTTTTGGTGATAAAGTGTAGAAGTTTTAGGCCAATTAGAGAGAGGCTACAACATAGGTGGGTGATTAAAGGCAAGACCTAGTTCGTCCAGAGAGATACTATCGTCTAAGATGAAAATTAAATCTTTGTTAGTTATGGAAAAATCATCATTCGATATCATAGTTCAAGAAGAGGGGAGGAACCTCAACTGCACATACCCCCCCCCCACCCCACCCGTCACTAACATCATAGGTGTCACCCCTAACAAATCATCGATTGACTCTCGTAGGTTTTGATCATTGATTGTTGGAGCCCGTTGGATGTGCAACAACACTCCTTTCATTTATTGTTTTTGAGTTAAATTCCCCCCTTATTGCTTATATTAATATTTTTAATATTTGCTCTTGTTATTCATTTTGGAAACCAATTTTTAAATTCCTTGTAGAAAATTATACTACAAAATCCTTACTTCTCTATCACTTTTGATTTGAGCCTTGAAAGAAGTTTATAACATGTTTACTTGTATTGTTTCTATGGTTATTTTATCACCAAAAAATTGATCATATAGCCTAATTTGCAAGGTCGATTGAAGTACACCATGGAAAGCCAATTTGACCATAGTAAAATTTCTGTCACTATGAGAAATTACTTAATTAACCACCTTTGTTAAGTAATTTATAGTTAAACCCAGGAAGAATAATTAAATAAATCACTATATATTTAATTTTCTTCTAGTAATAATTAATTAAACCATTGTTCAATTATTATTTCGTGTCATATTTGACCCAATCATTAAAAATAAACAGATAAATCATTCTTTATCTTATTTTTCTCTAAGAATAATTAATTAATCACTAATTAGTTATTATTATTTGTTAAATTTGACTAAATCCCTTAGGATTAATTAAATAAATCCTTATCTATTTATTATTCCTTAAATAATTCCTTAAGATGATAAATAAATCATTTATTTATTTATTATTTCTAAATAAAAGTTTAAATACTTTTTCCCTCCTAAACAAATCTAATAGAATATTCGAGGTGGTTATTCCAAGAATGGGATCAATAATATTTTATTATTGCTCATTGTTCAAGGATAACTCAATATTTTTCTATTAATAGAAGGGTTTTCCATTCATTATTCACTTTTGATTATTTTCATTATTGCACTCACTATTACAACTTTGATTATTTTCACTATCACACAACATATTTTTGTTGGGTCTATACATTATAGAGAAGAGAGACTCTACACAAGTTGAAGACGTTTGAGGATAGCCAAGAAACCATCCCATAGAGGGGGACTAGTAACATCTATTTGTTCCCTTCACAGACATTATAATGAAATTATTCTTTACATATATGCTTTCCATTAGATGATTGGACTTGTTACTATTTCTTTTTGTTGTTTAACTATGATTCTAGCATAGATCCAGACTTTGGCAGGTTTTGTTTCTATCAGTTGCTACATATCCACAATGTTTAGCAGACATTTATATTCTTGATATTGTTTGTCATCCACAATCTTAAGTGGGTTCTTTTCATACATCTTTGAGAAGAAAAAACTACAACAAAATTGACGACTCCACTGGGTTTATACTTTAGATCCATAAACCTAGACGACCTTCAGTTTTCAGCTTAGGGTGGTTATTTTTTCAATTCTATTAATGTTCCCTAGTTTTTTAACCCTAGATCTATTAAATTTTTGACTTCTGCAAATGTTTTGGTATTTTCCGTAGGTCACATGAACTAGCCGCGACAAAGGCAACACTTTTTTCTGATATTTTCCAACCGAGATCCACAGAGCATAAATCAAATTTTTTGGCACAAAAGGTGGGATCTAGAGGCCATAGCTCACCTATCAGCCCAAAAAGTGTGATCCCTACTAGAAAACAGGTCAGTACCTGCGATTTATAGGTTTTAGGGTTTTTCTCAATTCTGTTTCCAGGTTTTGTAGAGAGTTGTCTGTTGGGTTGTCTAACCTCTTTCTCATCCTACTTAGGCCTTGATTCACTTTGATTTACTGGTCAAATTCAAATTTATCCTCCCCTAGGGATTCTAGTATGCTTCCACCATTCTAAGAAGAGTTTATCTGAGTGAGTAGTCTGAGTTTCTACAGTGCTTTCAACCACATTTTCCAAATTTGTACCCTTCTATTTTAGATCAATTAAGATAGGTTATCACCATCCATAGTTTCACATTTAAACTTGTTTGGAAATTTTTCTTAGGGTCCCATCAATTTCCCTAGGTGTTTCACCCATCTCCCTATCTTTTTGCAGCGATCTTCCCCTTTGGTACTTTTTGTTGTTGCTGCACCACTTTCTAGTAGCTTAGTGTCACTCCATCCTAGTCACACCAAAGTTTATATATCTTGATAATTTCAGTGTATTTTCCATCAATTTAGCCACTAAACAATGAACTGTTTACAAACCCGGTTTGGGTGGGGTTTAGTCAACTGTTTTGATGTTTATTTTCTGCTATTAATTTCAATATATTTTAAGCAATATTTTTTCTTTTTAGAAAACATGATATGGGCTTAATCAATTAATACACTTGCACACACAAGCACACCTCAAGCGAAGGGAACTTGGTTTACACTACCAAGCCAAGACTTAACATAATAAACCTATCTCCCCTCATTGAGACAAAGGCATATGTTTGATCTCCCTTTGCCATTTTTGTGTCACGTGTGTCCAACCACCATTACACCACCAAGATGTTTTTCGTAGAGACTATTAGGCCTTCACCCCGAATTTTCACTTGGGCAGATTACCCCTCCCCGTCAGGTTCGAGTTCATAGCCCTATGAGTCCCCACACCAACTCTTCTAGTAGTTCATCTGATTCCTCATCTAATTCCGAGCCTTCTTCACTGCATATCATCACCATGTCTAGACCCATAGCTTATGAAAGAACTCGACCTAGTGTTGGCTCCAGTTCTATCCCAGTTGTCACATCAAGCAGAATATTCTTAGGAACCATTCTGGAAACCCCCATGCTCCCCATTATGGTTAGGTTAAGTCTACTGGATTTTAACTAGTTAATAAACTACCCCATACACCATGATGCTGGTTAGCCCTTTATGCCGACTAGGCTTCCCTCTGACATCCTGATGTTTGAGGGTAATGCTAGAGAGGATCCTACCAACCATGTATGATCCTTCCACATGTGGTGTTCGTCAGACTCCATAACCGATGACTCCATTGATGTTCGGATCTTCTAATGCATGCGCAGTAGAGATGCTACAAAATGGTATGTAGACTAGCCCTCCATATCTCATTCCATTTTCACGACGCTTGCTAAAGTGTTCCTTTCATATGTCCAATTACCTCTCAAGTAGGACATTGGTACAGAGCTATTGACCACATTCTGTCAGTCATCCACCACTCGCCTTTCTAACCATGTTCAAGAGTGGCATCGAAGGAGGGGCGCATGTCGTGCCCCACATTTTGAAGACCATGTCCATCTAGATTTGTTTCTTAGCATCCTTTTATCTCCCATTGGAAAACATGTCACGTCCCTTTTTCCTCAGACAAAGGAAGAAGCTCTCGAAATTATTGTGAGATTTGATCTGAATTTTGCACAATCCATTTATGTATATACACTCATTCTAGAACTCCCTCATCCTAGAAGTGCCAATGCACCGAGGGCTTCGCATGTTGCCGATGGTATCATTGGATCCATTTCACACTCTTCACTGTATAATTAGAAAAGTTATGTCTACTTGCAGGGGGCACTAGTTCCTCCATCACATTTTCCCCTCCTGCTAGCAACATGTTTCTAGCACCTCAACCCATCTACCAAACTGTTGCTCCTCCTTATGCACATCCTAGTGCTCTAGCACCTCTAGCATTAGCACCATAGTCGCCCATGCACCCTTAGCCATAGCAACCATTGCCACGTCAGGGATAGGTGTTTGTGTAGTAAAATGTGACCAATCCCCAAAAACTCAAGAAGAAGAATAAGGGGAAGGGTAACAAGGGTAACTAGGGTAATCAAGGTAACGAGCCTAGTGAAGCCCAAGGGAACCATCCTAACACCAAAAACTAGCAACAAGGTGGGAAACCCAAGTTCGTATGAACAAGACTTATGCATGTTGTGGTGTACATGGCCACTATACACATGAGTTTCCTCTCTTACCCTAGATGCGCCAAATGCGGCAAGCTCAGGTAGATTCTAGAGGTCAATAATTGCCTCAGAATCCTACGTCATCTCAACTAATAGTGATCACAAATACTTTCACACAACAAGGATTTGTTCCTACTCAAACTCATCAAGGTCAAGCAGCCCATCCCCCCCAACATTCTGGTCCTGATGACTACCAAATCCTTATGATGAACTTTGATGAGGTTAACCCCTCCAATATGAACCTGCAAACTCAGTCACTTCAATATGACAAGCCCTCAACTTCGTCTACTATCGAGTCCAAAACCAAAGTATCTGTTGAGCCTCTTACACCACCAAATGGTCCTTTACAGATCCCTCAACCTAAATATGAGGCCATTCCTAAGATCCCAAAGTGATCATTATGCCGTAATGTGACTTCTAACAGAGTTGCCCATACATACAATATAGTAGACAACTTGGTGCAATCACCTGCTGCCATGTCGACACTGGAAGTCCTCCAGTCCTGCCATCTCAAAAGAAAGCTCTACTAACTGCCTTGGGTGCAGTGGATCCTTCTTACAATCACTTTATTGTCTTCCTAGTTGATACATCAGAATGTCCCCCATTGCCTTCATCTGTTTCTTTCCAAATACTAGTTCGAGTCCATAATGCCATCATCTCCCGATGCATTATTTATGAAGGTGCATACACCTGTGTGATGTTTGCTGCTGTTTGGAAACAACTTAAGTCACCTGAGTTGTCTGCCTCCACCATCACTTCGCGGTCTTGTCATGGACACTCCTCCCAGCCCCTTGCATGTACTGCAACTATCGAGTGACCCTTGTGAGCAAGACTATCCATGTTGACATTGAATTCATTGATGCCCCTTTGGATTACAACATTCTCTTATGTCATAGTTACACATGTGCCATGGCAGCTATCGTATCTGCAGTTTTCTGCGAGATGTGATTCCCCCATGAAGGGAAGATCGTTACCATTGATCAGTTGACTTACTACGAGCTGACATCCGTGACCTCCCTCGAGTCCATTATCTCGTCAATGTTAGATAAATAGTCTTCACCTCCTCTCACCAATGTTTCACCCAGAGTCTATAAAGATTCCTCATTGTTGGGTGCTTTCTCTTGTCCTCCCCCTCCCATATCAGAGCCTAAATCTATGAGTGTTTGCATGTTACAAGTGTCATGGGCTACCCTTAAGTAGACTAGTGCAACTGATCAACAACCAGCTCCTCAGCACCCTATTGTTGCCCTTCCAGCTGATCCCTCTAGATCCACCCCCCTAAGACCTCCTCCATTTCTCAGTGCCTCCACTATGTTTCCACTAGGAAATCTTACTCTAGGTCTCAACCATCTAGGAGCTATTCCACCTGGACATTACTCTACAGGCCATATACCTTTCTTATTCCCCCCTCTAGGAGTATTTTTTGTCCCTGTCAAGGCTTCGCTAGTCCTTCCTAACATGAATCTGTGGATCCCGGTATGGTACATCGATCCCCCTGTGAAAATTCTACCTGTTCAGCTAAGACCTTATCATGCTTTGACCCCGGTTCAACTGGTCCTCATGACCCCTGTCACTACTTCAGTTCCATCACAACCTCAACAGGAAGTAGCTCCTGTTGTGAAAGCATCTAGACAAGGGGGAAAAATAAGAGGAAAGAACCTAAGTACAAGGCTCCCCAAGCTTCTCCATCCCCTAAGGCCCTGAATCCAACACCCCCATGTGATTTGTGTAAATTTGTTACGCATGCCACTAGAAATTGTTCTAAACTTCCTCAACTTAAACCTTTGGTTCACGAAGTGTTCCTTGAGTCAAATATCCCAGATGTCCATGTTAACTTGTCAGGTCCACCCAAGAAACTCAAAATTTGCACAGAAATCACCTTTGTGCCCTTTGTGATCACCGTGGTCATTATTCCCATTGGTGTCCTAATCTCGATGAATTTTGTGACTAGCTTGGGGTGATTCGCGAATACGAGGCCACTCATAATGGATCATTTACTTCTCTACCCATGGATTCTCATTCCACCAGTAAACAAGAATAGGGAGACTCTGGCCCCACTATTGTGATCCCTCCACCTGATGTCGAGATGCTAAACAACATAGGCCACACCCTTTACCTGTCGTCATCCTTGAGTTCCTCACAGAAATTTTTTTTTAAGGTTCCTGTGCCTGATCAAACCTCTTTCGATAGAATCCTAGGTTTGAATATCCATAGATCCTCCATCTACCAGTCCACCGTCTACCATTTAAGATGATGTGTATGTGAACCTTATTTCTCAGGTTGATGCACGAGGTAATGTCACCGCATCATGTAGTCAAACTTCCTCCTATCCGCCCATCTCCCAGCCTAATGAGGAGGCCATGGAAGCTATGTATACCCTTGATTACCCCTACACTTAAGCAAGGAGGAATTTATTTAGATACGTTTTAAGGCTATTTCCTTCCTAATTCTCCCAATGCGCTCTACCTCAAGAAATTTCGCTCATAGCACATCCCTTTGATTTTCATTTCTTTGTTTTTTTCCATGAAGTTAGGTAGATTTCATCATCTCATCCGTTGTCTTTTGGACCTTGCAGATGGATCCATCATGCACATTGTATATCATTCAAGCGAATGGTGCGAGTCGCTTCTCCTGGAATCCAGCCTCAGTAGCCTGGGCCATTTTTACCCCCTTGCATATGCTAGTACTTTCAAACGATGTGGGCATTGGATCTGCCACCAATAATATGGCTGAATATGATGTAGTGATAATTTTTTTAGTCGATGCCCTCACTCATCGCATCCTTCATCTTCATGTTCGTTTTGATTCCCTACTACTTGTCATGCAATTGAATGGTGTCTATCATGTGCATAACCAAGTCCTATTTAGAAAATATCTACAAGTTAAGTTATTGGTAGTTGAATTTGAAACCATTACATTTAGTCATGTTCGTAGAGCCAAAATTCACTATGTAGATACCATCGCAAAAAAAATTCTAGATTGGCATTTATCACATGTATACCACAGAAGATAACTATAAGCAAAACAAATGGAAAACCATCATCGTCATATAAAATGCATAGTCATATTATGTATCATATAAGTGTTTGGACCCAATAGCTCTAAATACATCTAGTATTCCCATTGCATACTGGGGGAACATAGGCCCCTACATCTCCTTTAGAGGATCTCATGCCAAGTCGGGCCAAGATGCTTGAATCCCTTTTTCGAGCAGTCAGAACACAATGGCGCTCCAGAAACACCTCCTGCTATGGGGCATCATTCCCACCTTTTCATATCAGATCAGTCCCCTCCATCACATATGTTTGTAGGAAGCATCCCATGCTTGGGGGCATGATGGTTTTCCCTTAGCCATCTCCTCAATTAAGTCTCGGCCTAAATCCCACTAGACCTTGGCATGGTTGATTATCCTCCCATTCCTTGTATAGTTTGTCCTACCAGCCTTTTCGACGAGCCATATGCACAACACATATCATAGATGTTAGATACCATATCTTTAGATATTCTACTCTAAGTCCACATAGTCCCCATGTTTGACTTCATAGGAGAGGGTGATTCTAGACCTCCTCTAGTAATTCATTCTCATTTTTCCTCCTCCGTTAATTCTTCACTAGCAACCATTGTTCCAAGAAGCATTAAGGCCATATTTAGACAAGTAAGTCCACTTATCTAAAGTTCATATATATCAATTCTGATGGTAGGTTTGTTTGCTATGATCTTCATAATATTTAGGGTCTTCTCCTCCTCTCAAATTGGAGGGAGAACACCCTTTTATAGGAAAACCCATAGTTTGTTTGTTGCACATTATGACTAGATCGTAGCTCAGTTTGATGAACTTTCAACACCGTTGGAAAGACATCACCAAGATCTATAATGGGTCTTCATCATCGTTCGATGATTTGAAACTTCACTAAGAAGCCTCTTTTCTAAGAAAGGTTACTTCATCGCCCCTCAAAATCGAATTTCATCATAAAGCGACGCTTGTACTTTGAGGTCCACCTCCTCCTAATAATTTTCCTACCATATTTCAACTTTCAACATGTGTAACCATCCTTTACTCATGTTTTGATGGTCCCCACTAGGCCTATTCTGTGTGGCAGCATCAACAAGTCACCCCTTGTTCAGACCATCCGCGATGAGTCACCCTTGCATCCTTGGAGTCTATCTCATATACCATTGTTAGGAAACTAGCTCACAAAAAGATAGAAAATATATATCAACGCCTTAGAATTCAGCCTCTTCGAGGGGGAAACCTCCTTTACATTACACAAATGAAAAATTCTTGGATGATACAAATGACTAAACCTCCCTTCTATATATAGGAGTCTAAGTAGTCGCAATATAATCAAGCAGACATAAAAGTAATAACATAAGGACATAAAAATAACAATAGTGGGTTTCTATGGGGAATACTAATAACAATATGGGGACAATAGGGGCACAATAATAACAATAAGGGATATAATGACAATAGTAATGGGGGAATCACTAGTATTATAGGTGCATAACATGCCTCTATCCTTCCAAAAAGAATTTTCCTCAACGCTTGAGTAGTTCTAGATGCTTCTGTATAAAATTTTCATCCTCCCATGTGAAAACATCAGTGGATAAGTTCTTCCACTTGATGAGATACTTCGAAATTAATCGATTTCGTAGCTATCAAGTTCTTGTTTCTGTTACTGCTTCTGGTTTCAATATGATTTTTCATTCCTCGTCTGGAAATATTGTTTAAATTGAGACCTTGTCACCTATAACCTTGTTTAAACATGAAGCATGGAAAACTGGGTGCACTCGGGAAGCTGCAGGAAGCTCCAATTTGTATGCCATAGTACCAATCTTTTGCAACACCTTGTACGAACCATAATACTTTGGTGATAATTTTGTATCCTCTTAGCTTTCTTGAGGGACATTCATTTATATGGTTGTAGCCGTAGGATTACCCAGTCACCTACATCAAAAATTCTTTCGCTCTGATGTTGATCTACTTATTGTTTCATTCTATTTTGCGCCAACGTGAGGTTATCCTTTAAGAGTTGGAGAACTTGTTGTTGATGCTCGATGTGATGTTCCACTACTTGAACCTTAGAATTTTCTCTTAAATATGATGTGATGGATGGTGGATGATATCCATAAAGTGCCACAAATGGGTTCATTTTGCTACAGTATGGAAGGAAGTGTTATACCACCATTCAGCCAGAGGCAACCATTTGACCCATTGTGTCTGTTTATTAGATACAAAGAAACAAAGATATCCTTCCAAAAATTTGTTTACTATCTCAATTTTCCCATCAGATTGAGGATGATAAGATGAGTTATGAGGTAACTGAGTACCCAGAAAAGAAAATATTTTTGTCCAAAAATTTCCAGTGAAAATGGGATCTCTATCACTTAAAATAATATTTGGTTTTCCATGTATCTTTTGAATTGTTTCCATAAATGCAGTAGAAACTGTACTAGCTCTAAATGGATGTGATAATCACAAAAGTGTGCGTACATGGTAAGTCTATCAAATATTACCATGATGACACTTTTTCCTTCAGACTTGGGTAAACCTCTGATAAAATTCGTTGAAACCTACTCCGAACGTTATCTTGGAATGGATAAAGGTAGTAATAGACCCAGGGTCTTAATTGTTTCAACTTTATTTTGTTGGCAATCGAAACATTCCACCACAAACTCTTTATTATCCAATTTGAAGACGTCGCAAAAAATATCGTTCTTAACCCTGTGGTAAGTTTTTAAAAATCCTGAGCGCCCTCCTAAGGGAGAAGTGTACAATTCCACAAGAATCTTTTGTTTGAGCTGGGAATTATTAGATAGGTATAAGTGATATTTGTACCATAACAAAACATTTTTCTAGCTAAATGTATCAGATGTACTGGGATCTTGTCGTAAATTTTGAATGAGTTCCCACACTTCTTCATCATTCTTCAATTCCTCCCTTGCTTCATTTATCCAATATGGTTGAATAATAGAAATGGTGCAGAATAATGCTTCCACAGCCTCATCCATTCTTGAGAGTGTATTTGCCACAACATTTTGCTTCCCTTTTTTCTATATGATTTCAAAGTCATAACCCAACATCTTTGTGACCCATTTTTTTTGCTCTTTCAAGGATAATCTTTGTTCTACAAAGTATTTTAGACTATCATGACCCGTTTTTACCTTGAAGTGTCTTCCCATTAGGTAGGGTCGTCATTGCTTAAGTGCATGTAGTATTGCCAACATTTCCTTCTCATAAATAGCTTTGTGTAAATACTTTCCCTTGATTGGACGACTTTTGAAAGGAATGGGTCTTTCCTTTTGCATTAAAACAACACCAATTCCATTTCCTGAAGCATTACATTCCACAAGAAAGGCTTTTGTGAAGTATGGTGTAGCTAAGACAAGTGCTTGGCACATTGCCTCTTTAATATTTATGAAGGCCTTTGTTGCTTTTGGAGTACATGAAAATGTGTCTTTCTTCAATAATGTTGTTAGAGGTGCTGCTACTCTCCAATAAACCTTAACAAACTTGCGATAATACCCTGTCAACTCGAGAAATCCTCGTAGATGCTTTATGGATGTGGGCATTTTACATTCCTTAATGGCTTTAATTTGCTAGGGTTTACCTTAACACCTTAGTTAGATACAATATGACCCAGATATTCCACCTCTTGTACTCCAAAGAAACATTTGAATATTTTTTCATATAATTGTTTCTCCTCCAATAGTTTGAGCACCCTGCAACATGTTCAACATGATCCTGCCAAGACTTGCTGTACATTAGTATATCATCAAAAAATACTAACACAAATGTTCTATGGAAGGGCTTGAAAATGGAATTCTTCAAACCTTGAAACATAGAAGGTGAATTGGTAAGGCCAAAAGGCATGACAAAAAATTCATAATGACCCTCATGAGTTCTAAATACTATTTTCAGAATGCCTTCAGTCTTCATTTTGATTTGATGATATCCTAAACGAAGATCGAACTTGGTGAAGTAAATTGATCCATGCAATTCATCCAATAATTCATCAATGACATGAATGGGAAATTTATCTTTAATAGTGAGCCCGGTAAGGTCCCTATAATCCAGACACATGCACCATGATCCATCCTTATTGTGCACCAATGCTACTGGAGTAGAGAAAAAACTTTGACTACATTGAATTATACCAACCTCTAGCATTTCTGCAACCATACATTCAATTTCACTCTTTTGGGCATATGGATATCTATACGGCTTGATGTTTGGAGGAACACTTCCTGGAATCAAATGAATAGCATGGTCATGATCAAAAATAGGTGGGAGACCTTTAGCAGTCTCAAATACCTTGGAATGATTGTCCAAGACTTGTTAGAGATCTCGAGAAATATATGATTTTGATGTGGGAACCTCTAGCGAACATAATTGTGCAATTACACCTTGTTGTTCCTTCTTTAGAAGCTATGTCATACCGTTAGAGATGATTAACTTTCCTGGTTTCCTTCCAATACCCCTTAATTCAACTTCCTTTCCTTCCACACAAAATTTCATGAAAATTAAAGGCTATTTTACCCAAGGATTGTAGCCATTGGACTCCCAGTACAACATCAGCACCACCCATTGGAATGTAAATCATTGGGCTATTCAATAAAAACTCTCCCATGGATAGCTTGATATTATGGCACTTTCCAGTGCAATTTGGTTCCTTCACTTGCAACCATCAGTTGACACTCTGGTGCTAGATATAGGAAGCAATTCAATTCCTTTGCTATCGTACAATGAATAAAATTATGGGTACTTTCCAAATCAATCAACACTATTACCTTTTTATTCTTGACATGTCCTTCTATATTGATAGTTTGGGGAGTGGTAATTCTAGCCAATGCATTACAAGATATGGTTGGATTCATTTCTTCTTTATCCAGGGTTTGTTCCTAGAGTATATCCTCTTCTTTTGACATTTCTTGTTCCTTTTCTTCCTCCTCTTCACAATCTATATAGAATATTTTCTTCTCAGGACACTTATGACCTTTATTGTATTTGCTATCACACTATAACAAAGCCCTTTTCCTATTTTTTCTTCCAATTTTTATGGTATCAACCTTGTAGTTTATGGAAGGCTAGGGGAAACAAAACTTCCATCTTTATAGCTGTAAGTGGTAGGCTTCCCAATTTCCATAATTTTTCTTTTCATTTTTCTTTCTAACCTGGTTTCCTTCTCCAATGAATCAGGTTCCCAAAGGTGAACCTCATGTTTGATATTATCCTTTGATGTCCCTATGAACACATCAATCCTATGATCCTCTGGAATATATTTTACCCTTATGTTCAATTTTTGGAAGTCCTCAATGTGCTCCCTCTTTGAACCCTTTTGTTTGAGATTTATCAACTGGCTAAAAAAGTTGTTGCTTTTTGTATCCTCATAATGTGATATCATTTCTTTTGTAAAAATTGCCGAACTGACAATTTGCTTACGAGAGCAAAGCATTCGATACCATACAAACTTATTTGGTTCCAAATATGAAGTTGCAATACATACCTTTTGTGTGGTTTACACATTATGGAGATCAAAAAATTGCTCCATCTGTAGTATTTGTGTTTCGGGATTCTTGCCATCAAAATTCCTTGTATCGATTTTTGGAAATGGTGGGTCTTCAATCCAACATTAGAGTCTATGAAATCATGACTAACATTTCTTTTGTTCTCATCATGAGTTTCCTTTACTACCCTTTCACCATTAGTGACCATTTCTTGTAGCAACTTATTCAAATTTATCTTCAATTCTTCCATCTTATCATCCATGCCATTCATCTTAGCATCCATGCCATTCATCTTAGCTTCCACACCATCCATCTTGGCTTCATTTACCTTCAGTGAGAGTGAAATTTGTTATACTTGGTCTTCTAATTTTGATATACCATGTTGCATTTCTTCCTCTTCTTCATGAGTCATGCTAGAGATTTTAGGTTGCTTACAAGGTGTTTCAATTTTCTTTATTTGGGGCATTAATTAATTCTTATAATTCTTCACTATTCCCTTTGAATTCCTTCAAACTAGTTTTTGAAACCAATCTTATGCAAAATTTTAAAAAAACTAAACACCCTTTTTTCACTTTGTAAGATCTCGGTATTGAAAATGTTGTATCTCTATAATTGTGGATCTCCAATATTTGAAATATTGTCCTATGGTAGCCCTTTGAGTCCTCTTTCTAACCTTTCAAGTCTAATAAAGATTGGATTCTCCAAGGAAGAGTTATGCCAAATCTCCCATGGTGACCTAATTATAGACTAGTTCAGTAGATCGAACTTGTATGACATGCCACGTGTCACTGTTTCGACCTTATTACCTAAAACTGATACACAAAAAACTACAGGCTGTCCTCTTTCTGAAACTTCTTATGAAATTTCAATCTGATGCTCAAAACAAAAGCTATGACGATTTTCCTCAGGGAACCTGTTTGGAATGTAATTCGGGAGTTTGGAAAAACCCTTACTTCCTCATATCATATCACCACAAATATAGTGAGAAACACTCTACAATTTGGACCCAAAGTTTAGAACGATTGTGACTCAAATAATTTTTTTTTTAGCTTCTAAAACGTCACAAAAAAAAAAGTTATAGTGAAAATGCCACGATGACCTGTTTGGAGCAGTGAAATCCTAGAATCCAAAGCTCTGATACCAAATGTTAGGAAACCAACTCACAAAAAGATAGAAAAGATAGATCAATGCCTTGGAATTCAGCCTCTTTGAGGGGGAAACCTCCTTTACATTACACAAATCCACAATTCATGGATGATTCAAATGACTAAACCTCCCTTCTATATAAAGGATTCTAAGGGGTCACAATACTATCAAGTCGACATAACAATAATAACATAAGGGCACAAAAATAATTATAGTGGGTTTCTATGGGGCATACTAATAATAATATGGGGACAATAGGGGCACAATAATAACAATAAGGGATGCAATGACAATAGTAATAGGGGAATCACTGGTACTATAGGGGCATAACAACCATTATATCATGTCATAGTATTGCATCCATATTTTCATATTGTTCATCCTATGTTACTCATTTTTGCCTCTAGTCATATTGTTCCCATCCCATCCAGAGTCAGGCCATTTGCTGCCAGGTCAGACATGCACTTTATTCTCTTAAAACGGAAGTCATCTATTTGTCCCTCAGTCCCACCTTTTTCCCATTATCCCTCGCATCAGTACATCAGTCACATTACTACCTTCCCTTGTGCCTTAGTTGAGGATCCTCATTGCCTCGCCTATCGTGGGCCCTATTCTATTGACATCAGCTCATTTATTCCAGAAGAAAAAACTAGAGGGTGTTGTATCTCAGTTCTAGCTTCCATTCTTATTCAATGCCTTGGATGGAACAAAGGGTCTCATTATTGCCCTTTGACTTAGTCATTTCATGTTCGTGATCCATACACTTGATGGTCTAGTGATGCAGTAGATAGTACGAGTGATTCTCGGGTGTGCGTGAGATGTTTCTGACCTCACGAGGGGGTCACCCTTCAGATAGCCCCCCACATGCCCAGATGCATACCTACTATGCTACAACCTCAGATGTAGCTCGACAGAGTTGACGGTTTTGGTTCCTACTAAGCACAGTGTTCGTAGCATGCACATCTCCTCCAGATGATCCATTGAGTTTTGCAGAGCCTTTCTTTGTTTAGCAGGGCTTCTCCGATTGCTCTACCCTCCCTCCTACCCATTTTTCTTTAGGGAAGGGGATTTGTATCTCACGTACTCAGATATTATTGTATTCAGTCCTAGCTCATGTTTCTCTAGGTACATTATGTATATGAGACACATTGTGTTATTTTCTGGCTCTGTTATGCGAGCATGTCATGTACCATTTAACATGTACTTCATTGCTATGTTTCATATTTCTGTGTGAACCATTATTTTTGTATTAAGTTATCTCGGTGGGTATGGGTACGCCTCCCCTCCCTCATCGAGGTCCAATACCTCAACATAAAAGGACACTTGCATTAGTCTCGACCCCTCCATCCCTATCCTCTTCCACTTCAACTTCATTGGTCTGTCTCTCTCTATCTCTCCCTCTCTGACTCCCATGTGTTCTCTAATTCTTGTGTCTTTACAACATACTTCGGTCATACATTTTTCTCCTAACAATCGTACGTTGGGCAAAAATCTATTGTCACCAAAAAATTGATCATATAGCCTAATTTACTAGATGGATCGAAGTACACCATGTAAAGTAAATTTGCTTTCACTGTGAGAAATTACTTAATAAACCACCTTTGTTAAGTAATTTATAGTTAAACCCATGAAGAAGAATTAAATAAATGACTATTTATTTAATTTTCTTCTAGGAATAATTAATTAAACAATTGTTCCTTGTCATATTTGACCCAATCATGAAAAATAAACAGATAAATCATTATTTTTCTTTCTTTTTCTCTAAGAATAATTAATTAATCACTAATTAATTATTATTCTTTGTTAAATTTGACTAAATCCCTTAGGAATAATTAAATAAATCCTTATTTATTTATTATTCTTTAACTAATTCCTTGAGATGATAAAAAAATCATTTATTTATTTATTATTTCTAAATAAAAGTTTAAATACTTTTTCCCTCCCAAACAAATATAATAAAATATTCCAAGTGGTTATTCCAAGAATGGGATGAATAATATTTTATTATTGCTCATTATTCGAGGGTAACTCAATATTTTGTTATAAATAGAAGGGTTTTCCATTCATTATTCACTTTTGATTATTGTCATTTCTGCACTCAATGTTCTAACTCTAATTATTTTCACTGTCACACACCATATTTTTGTTGGGTTTATATATTATAGAGGAGCGAGACTCTACACAAGCTGAAGATGTTAATGGATAGCCAAGAACCCATACTATAGAGGAGGACTGGTAGAATCTATTTGTTCCCTTCACAGGTGTTATAATGAAATTATTCTTTACATATCTAGATTCCATTGGATGATTGGAGTTATTACTCTTTATTTTTTCTACTCAACTATGATTGTGGCATAGATCCAAATTTTGGCAGGCTTTGTTTCTATCAATTGCTGCAGATCTACAATGTTTAGCAGCCATTTGTATTTTTGAGATTGTCTGTCATCCACAATCTTTAGTGGGTTCTTTTCGTACACCTTTGAGATGAAAATACTACAACAGGTTATTTTCATTTTGTATACATTTATCATTCATTACAATTCCTAATGTTGTTTCTTCCATAGATTAGTATTTGTCCTTATGATTTCATCAAAGGATAAAAACATTTCTATTTTTATCACTTTTATGTTATGTTGACATTACTATTTTACACTCCTAAACCTTATTAGGGATTGATCCTTTGGTGAATGTATTGAAATTGTCATATGATATATAATGTTGCAGGGGTAAATTCTATAGTTATATTGTCACAACCAATTTTCAATTATGAATGAAAATAATATTATGGAAACCTATGTATTGAGTGGCTCAGTAAAAACATATAGTAGATTTTAGTATTTTATTATTTCACCTATTTATATGTTCATGAATCAAATTATGAGCAATCGTGTTGCATCATATGTGATGAGGTTAGTAGTTTAATTCATTGATTTGTTTTATTGGTTATGTGATAATGTCAATGGTTATGTGGCAATGGTAAATGGTTATGTAGTGTATTACACACCCTACACATGGACTAGGGTTATGGAAAAATATCCCGAGGCAAACTATTATGATTATGAACTGGTTTTATTATCACCTTGTATTTTTGGTAATTCCCTCCTTTAACTTTGAATTGCCTCATATCCAAGACCTCTTTGGATTTTGTTTATTGTCATTTTTTTTTTCATTCAAAACCTACCTTGGTTATTTTTTAGAGGTTCTTGGTATGTTGTCTCACCTATCTCATTCTACTGAACTCTAACCAATCCCTGTGTTGCTCCTTTTTTCATATCATAGTCCAAATTTCTTTCATCACCCTACAAATATTTTGGGCACATTTTCAATGGTTCCAATTATAAGACCTGAATCCGTTGCTGGTGAAACTATTGAGGCTTCTGAGGAATAAATAGCCTTATTCAATAAAGTTCGTTGGTTGGAGTTTATACAGTCTTTCACAACACACAATGACGAAGTGGTCAAGGTGTTCACCCATGCTTATAATGGTAAAGTCACATGAGTTGGGGATGTAGAGATTTCAGTGAATGAGGATTTCATAAAAAAGTCTATGAAGTTTCTTTTGGAATGTGAACGATTCTCAAATAATTGTTAATTCAAAGATGTGCCATTGTACAAATTCTTCCTGTCAAAGAAAACCACATACAATATAATAGGTAGTCCTCTAAACTCATTAAAACCCAACTGAAGTGATATGTTTTTGATAGCTATATTGTATATACCATGTGAAAGTCAATATGGTTTGGTGTTTTGTTACCTTTTTAGGCTGCTTATGGTGTTTTTAGGTTATGAATTAAATCTGCCTTATTATCTGCACAAAAACCTCACAAAAATGTCCAAATTTTATCAAAGGGGTTTGAAGAATCTTTATCATAGACTATTTCATTATGGATTGATACACATATTGGTGGAGTTTATATTAAACCAATTGGGGGACTCATGGAATGTTTTTCCAGATTGAAATAGTTTTTTCAAACCCTTAAAGAAGAGTTGGGAGAAAATATTTCCCCAAGGTGAGAAAACTTATTAAGGTTTTTAGGAACATGTTTAAGAATCCCCATGTCTCCACCTCACTCAAAGAACCCTAGCTATCGATATTCACTGGATACACTATGGTTTGAAAAAA
The DNA here is from genome assembly GCA_031772625.1 of Pinus tabuliformis. Lineage (NCBI taxonomy): Eukaryota > Viridiplantae > Streptophyta > Pinopsida > Pinales > Pinaceae > Pinus > Pinus tabuliformis. The sequence goes on along the minus strand of CM062806.1, from coordinate 419,823,323 downwards.
GAACCTTTTTGTTAAGTTTTTTCTTAAATAAGTCACAACACGACAAAAAAATTAGAGTGGGTTTTACCGAGAAAAACCCTAAACTGTCACTCATACAAAATCTAAAGAACAAGGTGAGTGACTCTATTCATTTTGACAACTATTAACCTACATAAAAGCATAGTTAAATGTGATAAAATGTGATTTCATCAACCCCGGTTAAAAGTAAAATACTTTCCATAATGATTTCCTAAGCTAAAAGAAACAAGCATAGGAAGAAGTCATCTCCATTTGTTCATATAATAGTTCCTAAAGGGTCTTTTCTGGGACATAAAATATCTGAAGTTGAACCTATCAAGGGTTGTGAGGATAACTTTGTTTTTAGTAAATCTAATAACAAAATTGATGCTAAGTTTAGTAAACATAAATAATCTCACAAATGTTTCCAATTGTGTTATTCGCGAGAAAAATATGTGGTCATAGTCCCTTACCTAAAGACCAAATTCATTAATTACAAGAATAAAATGCACAAATAAGGTCACAAAATAAATTCTCAAACAATAACATGAAAAAAATTTGTTAAATTTAGGCCGAAACTATAGGTGGTGAAAAAGCAATTTGTTATTAAATCTTCGAGTGCCAATGTGACAATCACGTCAGGATTGCAAGGTTTTACTACTTCCAAAATAATTTCGTTCAAAGTGAATTTTTTTATATTTTATGTCTTTAAAAGTTGCGAATTACAATATTTTTGTTTGATTAACTTTGTTAATAATAGCTTCCAAATCCTAGATTCTATAAGCATTGTTTAAATTAGATGATTATTTGTTAATTATATATCTCTTATCCTACACATTTTTCTTGTAGCTAAGTGGCCAACATCAATTTTCAATTTGATCTTTTTGGTTGTTATTGCTTGTTGACATGGATTATTAAATTATGATATATGTCTATATGCAAATCACTATCGTTATGATGAAGGTAATCCTATCTGTAGGAGATACCTTCATACCGAGATTATGGGAACAAAACCTCCCTTTTTCATTTGTAATTATTTTTCATGGAAACTCTTTGGTATACATAAATTATAGACTTTGAAAAAATGGGTGTGGGGTGGTGTGGTGTGTGTTGGCCCTCAATTTTGGTCTATTTTTGCTTGAGGAAACTTACTTAATCTTTATATTTTCCATCTATTTTCCATTATATCCATCCCATTTTGATGTATTTCATGCATATTTAAGTATTTAATTTTAACTTTGCAATTTCTAAAGTTTTTATGAAAATTTGATTTCAAGTGAAAAGTTTGACAGAATGAGAAATTCCCGTAATAGCTATGTGGATGACATGTTTGCAGGACACTTGGGATCGAGTTAGATGCATGGATGGAAATATTGGGAACTAGGACTAAACTAATTCCACTTGGTTCGTTCAAAACAAGCTTTATTAGGCCCGGTCAAGGCTGGTCAAACATGACTAGTCACCTAGAAAATCCCTAGGAAATAGGGCAATTTTGTGATTTCATGGGATTGTCCATATTTCTTGGGATGGATTGAATGAATTCGACTTAGATAGATGGATATGAATAGATATGATTTTTAGACAGACTCTAGATCATTTTTTTATAAACTTATATTTAAGCCAAGACTTTGAAGGCTTTTAATATGTAATTTTTGTATAAATTTATGCTGAGACTTTCGAATTTTGGAGATTAATTTGGTGAACCTGTTCTACTTTCATTTTGCTATTCATTGATGTGTATGAGTGACTGAAGTTTCAACAATTGATAGCAACTTCAAGTGTGCAAAGAAAGGGTGGAGGGCCCCCACTCCAAGCTAAGTACACTTCATTGTTAAATTAGCTTAATTTTCATGAATTGGTTACTTTAGAATATTTTTACTTGCTTCATTTCAAATTTTCTTATGAATTGAGGTGTGATTATTTATATTATTGAATCTTAACTTATTTATCACTTTAGTAAGATGGGAGAACAAAGTGTTCAAGTTGAATTCTCCTTCTATTGAATTGATAGACCAAAGCTAGAATTCTTCTTTGTTACATGCAAGTAGTTTTTCTTATGTACTTTTAGTTTTCCAATGATAGCATCTTGATGAATAAATTATGATGAAAAATTCACAAAGATCTCTTAAGTTAAGATTATCCTTTATTGTTCATTTATGCATCTTAAGGTATTGTTAATTCATGATTTCTGATTTCTATTCATTAAGTGATAATTGAGAGAGAAGGACACAAATGGATCTCTTAAGTTAAGAGAGACTTCATCTTTCTTTCATTGCAAAAGTGAGTTAGAAATTGTTAATATAGGCTTATATTTGTAATATGTACTTCTTTAGTTCTTCGAAATTCATCTTCTAAGCTTGGCTATACTTGATATCCATATATTGTGGACTTGCCTCCAATTTTTACAAACCTAGATTGATAATGAATACTTTTGTTAATTTGTGATAATAAATTAGCTCGACATGTTGGCACCGGGGAGGTAATTATCAGCATAGTCAAACAGAAAGATAAACAAAAACACTAAAAATTTGATAAAACAAAACAAATAAAAATTAGTTAAGATAAATTTCTTTTGGTTATGTTTCTTTATGCCTAGAAATAAAAATCCTCAAGGTAGATTTATTAAACAAAACCCCCCATTAATAGAAGTAGGCCCATCGAAGCTATCAACACCAATTGCTGGTAAACGAACAATTGAGGAATTAGAAGAAAAACAAATAGTAGGACAAAGATTCACTTTAATTGAAAGGCAAAATTTGTTAGCCTGGGAGGTGAAAAGAAAACAAACTCCAATAACAACACCTACTTCAGGAAAACAAAAAGAAATTGTTCAAGAAAGACAACCCATCTTAGAATCCATAGGTCAACCCATTTTTGAACAACTTGAGCCTTAAGTTGATATTGAGACAACTAAAGCTATGGTAGAAGAGGGGCATGGATCTGTTATTCTTACTCTGGAACAAAGAGTTGAATATGAAAGACAACAAAGAGAGTGGAGAAGATAAAGAGAGGAAGAGGAAAAATGAGAAAATGATAGGAAAAGAGAAGAGGATAGGAAAAGACAAGAAGATGATGGTGATCAGGAAACTACTTTTGGCTTTCCAATATTGGATACAAGTGCAGTATTAGGAGAAGATGTGAAAATGAAAAATATTCCACCTTCTGTATCACCAAATTTTTATGGAATGACAACGGAAGATCCTGATTCCTTTATGTTTGAATTTTACATATTGTGTAGAACTTATGGATACACTGATGACACACACAAACTTCATCTCTTTCCTGCTACATTGAAAGAAGCATCCTTAAAATGGTTCATGGGTTTAGGAGAGCAAACAATAGCTTCTTGGGATGACACAAAATCAATCTTTCTAAAAAAATATCAAGCCTATTGTAGGCCTAGGGAATCAAAAGAAGATGTTTTTAGAATGACACAACAAGAAGACGAGAGTCTAGAAGAATACTTAGAAAGATTTACATATAATCTAGAAAAATCTAAACAACACTCTATAAATGAAGAAATCATTCGAACAATCTTTCTCAAAGGTATTAGAGATGAATACCTTGACATTCTAAATGCAGTGGGCAAGGGTGATATTTCAAACTTGCCATTTAATAAAATTGAATAATTATGTCAAAAATATTCTAGAGAAAGATAAAAAACAGGAAGGAGATGTAAGTTCAAAAGCAGCAAAATCAACAGCAGGAGGAGTAACAAGAGAAGAAATGGGAAGCTTGCTAGAAAACTTCAAAACTGATCTCCTAAGTACACTAGGGACACAAGTAGATGTTCTAAAAGAAAACAAAGAGAATGAGGAAAAAGAACACATTTTAGCAATCTTTTGTCCCAAATGTAGAAAGAAACATGCATTAAGAGAATGTTCTTTGGATAGTGTTCAAGTGTGTGGTCTTTGTATAGAAAATCATTCAACAGAAAATTGTCTAAGGTTGAAGGAATTGAAAATGAATCCAATGGAGGAAGTGCAGGGAACAAAATGTTTGTATTATGTGGCACTGACAAGACGTTGGCAACCAAGGATTCCTCAACAAAATCTAAAGAAATTCCCTCAACAAAACTATCAGTATCCACCTCAAAATTATTCAAAACTTCAATTCCGTGGCAAGCTTGGCCTCCACAACAATATCAAAACCAAATTGCACAAGGTTCGAGGGGATATGGTTATGGAAATCAACCACCTCAACAATACCAACAACAATATCAACAACCATTTCCATACCAACAATACCAACAATATCTGCAATCCATGCCATTTCCACAACAAAATTCTCCATCACTACTAACACAACCACAACAGTTAAAAATACCTTCAAACTAGCCCAGACCAACTCAATTACGAGTCGAGCCAATGGAAAATCCAAGCAATAAAAAGGATATACTTGCATACAATGTTGAAGAAGAAGCATATTTTCCAACATATTCTATTCTTCCCATAAATGATGTCCATTTAAGGTCTAGAAAGGTGCTTAAAAAGGATTCTCCTCCGATCATAGAAGAACCAAATGAGCAAGGAGAACAACTTGAAACATCACATCCAGAAAAAAAAATTCAGAAAGGAAAAACTATTATAACTCAAACACCACCTTATCCTGAGAGGTTAGTAGAGTAGTCAATTGAAATGAACCTTCCTGAGTTTGACATTTTAGATGAATTGAAAAATGATTATGTAAAAATTCCCTTATTGAAAGCAATTAAAGAAACACCAATATATGCTAAAACAATAAAGGAATTATGCATCAAGAAAAATGGTAAAAAGAAGAAGGATCCTACTACAATCCAACTCATTAGAAAATTAGCAAGCCTCATGTCTACAAAAACTGCAGTAGAAAAATATATTCATCCTGCTATCCCTATGGTTACTATTTCAATAAATAATTTCTCAGTTCCAAACACATTGATAGATTTGGGAGCTGCTATAAATGTAATGACTCTGGAGACAATGAAGTATTTGCAATTAAAAAACATTAGATCTACTTCTACAGTGCTTGAGTTACCAGATATATCTAAAGTTGTACGATAAGGAATACTAGAAGATATTATAGTCTCTTTGGATTCATGGGAGTATCCTATTGACTTCCTCATCTTGTAGACAGAAACAAATTTGGGAGGACATCCTCTAATCTTAGGCAGAAAATGGTTAGCCAGTGTTGATGCCTTTATAGGATGCAGATTTGGAGGTATGATTATTACACATGGAGATGAAAGGAAACACATTACACTTTATTCTCCTGCACAATCACCTTCTTTAGAATCAATGCTTGAAGAACAAAAACAACAACAAAATAAATTAGTTCTAAGTATTAATCAAGTCTTTGATCTTAGAGAAGAAGAAGAGAATGAAGATCTAATGGATCTTTTCATCTCATAACCAAATATTTCAGAGTATCTTAGAGAGATTCAATATGAAGTTGCTAGTAATCTTTTGAAACAGTGTTTTCAGGAAACTTATACAAACAAATCCTTGCAAGAATCCTTTACAAACATTTTTCGTGTAAACACAATTACCAGTTCAACAACAAAAACAATTGAGATATATCCAAGAAAACATTTGAATATTGGTAACCATTTACAATCATCACACGAACAAGAGGTAATAGCATTATTACAAAAATATTCAAGAGATTTTTCCTGGGATTATACAGACATGGAAGGAATTCATCCTATTACATGTATTCACCACATCTATACAGATGAACAGATTAAACTAGTAAGACAACCTCAAAGACAAATTAATCCCATGATGAAAATGTTTTTGAAGGAAGAACTGAAGAAGCTACTCAAAGTTGGGTTCATCTATCATATTTCAGATAGTCAATGGGTTTCTCCATTGGTAATTGTACCAAAGAAAAACTACAAGTGGATAATATGTGTAGATTATCGGGAATTGAACAAAGCAACATTAAAAGATCATTTTCTGCTACCATTCATTGACAATGTTCTATATTCATTAGCTGGGAAGAAATTTTTCTCTTTCCTAGATGGATTTAGTGGGTATAATCAGATTATAATAGCAACAAAAGATCAAGACAAAACAACATTTACTTTCCCATGGGAAACCTATGCATATAATGTTTTTCCATTTGGACTATGTAATGCACCTGCAACTTTCCAAAGAGCAGTGCTTGCAATATTTGCTGATCTAATCCATGAATGTGTAGAAGTCTATATGGATGAATTCATGGTATATGGAAACACATATGATGATTGCTTAAACAATCTTGAGAAAGTTTTAAAACGATGCATAGAAACAAATTTGTCCTTGAGTAATGAAAAATGCTACATGATGTTAACCGAAGGGATAGCTTTGGGACACCATATTTCCTCATCAGGAATTAAGGTGGATCCAACTAAAATACAAGTCATTGTGAATTTCATGCCACCTACAACTGAAAAGGAGGTAAGGAGTTTCTTGGCTTATGCAGGCTACTATAGGAAATCTCTAGAAAACTTTAGCAAAATAGCACAACCTCTATTCAAGTTACTAGCAAAGGATGTTGAATTCCAATGGACAAATCATTGTCAAAATACATTTCAGAAATTGAAGGAAAAAATATAAATTGCACCCATCCTTTGTGGACCAAACTGGTCTCTGCAATTTCATATTTCAAATGATGCATCTGATACTCTTATAGGTGCATCGCTTGGACATAAGTAAAACCAGTTCAATTATGCTATATACTTCATAAGCAAAAACTTAACACCTGCAGAATTGAACTACACAGTCACAGAAAAAGAAATGTTAGCTGTAGTACATGCAGTAAACAAATTCAGGCATTACATAATAGGATACCAAGTATTCATACATACAGACCATTCAGCTATCAAATACTTAATGAACAAATCAATCACAAATGGAAGAATAACAAGATGGTTACTGTTAATGCAAGAATTTAACATTACAATTCAAGATCGACAAGGGAAAGACAATCAAGTGCCTAATTTTCTTTCAAGATTACATACACCCAATGATCCAAACCCTGTTGCAGATAACTTTCCAGATGAACATTTGTTTGAAATAACAGTAAAAAAACAATGGTTTGCAGACATAGCAAACTATCTATCCTTAGGAAAATTTCCAACTCAGTTTTCGAAGAAACAAAAAAGAAAGATCATTAGAGAAATCTCTAGCTATAGTTGGGTAAATGGTGATTTATTTTATACTAGTTCAGATTTAATAATAATAAAATGTGTGAGAGAAGAAGAGATATTAGAAATTTTGGAAGTATGTCATGATAAACCGTGTGGTGGTCATTTTGTAGACAAGTGAACAACTTATAAGGTGCTGCGATTGGGCTACTACTGGCCAACAATCTTTAAAGACTCCAAGGCTTATGTCAAGAGATGTGATAGTTGCCAAAGAATAGGGAGACCAATAGTATCAGATGAGATGCCACTTAAACCACAAGTTCTCATAGAACCATTGAGCAATGGGCTCTAGATTTTGTGGGACCAATAAATCAACCATCAAATGGAAAAAAGTACATCTTGGTATGTACAAATTATGTAACTAAATGGGTGGAAGCAAAAGAAATCACAAAGGCAACAGAAAATACAGTGGTCACCTTTCTCTTTGAGGAAATATTTGTGAGATTTGGCGTGATTAGAAATATTGTAACTGATCAGGGAGCACAGTTTACTTCAAAACTTGTTCGGGATGTTATGGAAAAGTATAAGATAAAGCACTAAAAATCAACACATATCATCCTCAGGAAAACAGACAAGTGGAAGCAACAAATAAAGTTCTAGAAAACATAATGACAAAAACAATATAGCTAAGTAGGAAGGATTGGTTGGAAAATTTAAGAGATGCACTATGGGCATACATAATAACATGGAAAAACACAACTGGTTTAGTCCATACCAGTTAGTGTATGGAAAAGAAGTCTTATTGCCAATAGAATTTTAGATACACACATTTAAGTTGGCAACAGAACTAGGACTATAACTGTTTGAAGGACAACAATAATGAATAATGGATTTAAACAAACTGGATGAATATCGACAATATGAAATAGAAGACACAACATTGGTACAAAAACAAAGAATGAAATGGCCTAACAGATTCATGAAGAATAAAACATTTAACAAAGGAGACTGGGCATTACTGTTTGACTCCAAATTCAAATATTTCAAGGCCAAGTTCACAACACATTGGTTAGGGCCATATGAGATAGAGGAATTCTTTGACAATGGAGTTGTTCAAATCAAAAGAATTGATCAAGAATCTACATCATTTTTGGTAAATGGACATAGGCTCAAAGTTTACAACAAGCCTATCAACAAAGAAGAATTTATGAAACAACTGATACAAGAGACAGAATTGGAAGTAATGGAACAACATAGGCATGTACCTTCTAGTACTCCAGAAGAATAAAAAACAATATATATATATATATATATATATATATATATATATATATATATATATATATAACAAAAATAAAAAGTTTGCTAGTGAAAACTAGGCAACTAGCACCAAGCAAACAAGAATTCATAGAGGAAAACCAACTCGTTTTGGACTGTATGAATTCACAACTTCTTGTTCTACTTTTACAACAACTTTGTTTTGTAGAAAATCCTTCAAAGAAACATGACTTGAGGATAAGTCTTCAGATAAGCAAGGGGGAAGGTCACACAAGAAACTTAGTTGTGCAGTTGAATTGATGACGGAACTTGTATTGTTTGCAGTTGGGACCTGGAATATTTTTTAAACCAATGCCAGTTGGGACCTGGAATAGTTTTTAAACCAATGCTAGTTGGGACCTGTAATATTTTTGAAACCAATGTCAGTTGGGACTTGAAATGTTAAAAACAACATGTATACATTGCATGACAATAGGGACCTGAGTTATTATGAATTAATTGCAGAACCTGAAATGTTAGCAAAAACATGTACATATTGCATAAAATTGTGCATGATAGTTGGGACCTGAGTTATTATGAAACAATTGCAGAGGGACCTGAATGACACTGATAACCCAAGCACCAGAATCAATGAATAATGATAGAACAGAAGGCAGAAATAAATTCTATGTTTCAATCTATCTAAGACATTTGATCAAAAGACATAATCCAATATTGTCAGGGAAGTACAAGTATTGTGAGTACAAATTTTTGCTCTTGTAAATTCGATTTTTTTTTAGAAATTTTTATATTCATTATATACCCATTCTTTTATACCCATTATCCTATGTATATCCTACATTTACCATATACCTAATCCTATGTACATCCTATATTTCATTCCACGACCCTAACATTCCATAACCCTAAGTATATAACCATAAGTATTTTTCCTCGGAGCAAAATGGATTAAAAAGGATGCAAAAGGTTGAACCTGCACAAACAAATCAAACATTAGCACTATGGAGATAATTTTAAACATGACCTAAATGGTCATTTTAAAATTAAATAGATACATTGTAAAACATAAGGGATATGCGCATTATGAAATATATTTAAAAAATACAAAATCAAAATGATTTATGTATTAACCTTATCATAGCGCATAAAAAGAAATGCTATTGGCAAAATATGGATGGTGTAAATTTATAATGGCAAATGGAATATGATATGATGGAAAGCAATATGGTAATACAATGGTGTAAGGATATTATCATAACAAACCTTGTGGAAATACAACATGATGGTGCAAGGTTATCATACCAAGCCTCATGATAATATGATGGTGTATGGTCCTCATAGCAGCCCGGTGGTAATGCATTACAAACCCAACAAAAAACATAATGAATGACTAACATTCATGCAAGCAACGTGTAACAAACAATATATACAACAGTCAAAGGTATGGTGAGTTGGTTTGTAGGAGGATAGCCATGACTGGATTGAAGGACGGCTTCAAATGAATCAAACATAACTTGAGCTAAAATCATAATAAACAAATTTGAATGCAAACAGTAAAAAATATGGTGTCGACAGCACGGTGCAAATAATTACAAATGGTTCCATTTATCAGTTTGATGGTATATGCATGGTATCTGGTCAAAGGGACAACCACGAGGGCATTGTCCAATGAAGATTATACATGGCATACCAGTCAAAAGGACAACAACCAAATAAGTGAAATGATCAAAACGTTTTGAAACAACAAAGAAATAAACCCTGTGCATTCAACAGAGAAGAGCTCTGCCATTGTTGAAGCTCAGAACCATAAATTTGTTGCCATCACAGTTGTTGAGAGGCTCAAGAATACGGTAGATGCCATTGGCCAACAGTTGAGGGAAGTAAAACATTTTGACAAAGGAAGTGAAGGTAGAAATATAGCGCTGAGGACTTGGAGAGATAAGAAAGATAAGTCGATGGAAAAAGAGGAGTCAGTTATCAAAAATCTCGTGGAAGAACTAAGGTAAGTAAAATCTGATTTGTTTATTTAATATGATGTGGATTGCAGAGGAAATAACAGGATCCTTTTCACTAAAATCTTTCAATAAGACTGTCTTTTTTGTTTATGCCACCAGTCACCAAATAGGGGCATTCAAAACACAGTTAAGTGGGCCATGAATCAAGGGATTACAACACTTTCAACAATAGTCAGGTATACTCTATAAAATTGTCAAGTTTGCTGCTAAAACGAAGTGTTTATAATTAAATTTTAATGCACAGGTAGTGGGTTTAATAGGACTATGACATAGCTTCAAGATTATGAACATTGTGTTAGCTGTAGGAAGGAAGAAAACAAAACAAAGCTCAGCCGAAAGAGACAAATCTTCCTTGAAATTCTGAAATAGAGTTTCTTGATAAATTTTGATCGCATGCAATGAGGAATTTTGGGTAGTTTTGAAACGTGTAGCCTTTGTAAAATGTATAGCCAGCCAATTTTACAACTGCAATTGTTCATTTTTATTTATGATCAAACATTGTGATTAAAAAACTGAGTTATAGTTTGATTATATAATGGAAATCATCAATAAAAATAGAGTAGAGGGTTTGCAATTCGTTGATTACAACAGTGAAGTGTTTCATGTCAATGTATACACAGTAAAACTCAGTAAATAAAAAAACTAGTCTGAGCTTGATAGAAGGAGATATTGGGAGAAATTGGTAACATGATCTTTGTTTTTTTATATTTCCATTACCAAACAGATTTCAATTTTTTATTTACGGAGGTGTATAAAGAAGAATGTTTGATTGCATGAATAGAACAGGGCATTGAAACAGAGATAGTATTGCTGCAAAGAAAGAGACAGAGGCCGAAATAGATTGATTTAATTGTTTTAAGAGAGCATCAAAGGAAAAGGTAAGCTTCTATTAACTGAACCAGAAAATATTTTTAAGAATCAATACTTGTTATTTTTCATTATTAAATATGAAGTTAATGACAACAGAAGCCTATATCCAATGCTTTACAGAGACTATGACAACCAGGATAGAGCCAAGATTCCAAATAGAAAACTAGAGGAAGGAAACAATAGAGAAGTTATATCAGGTAGGGCTCATAGGCTTCTTGCAAAGATTTAGTGGCCATAGTGAAGGAATAACAAGAGAATTTGTAAACAATTACACTCAGGAGAAAACAAGAGTAGGAAACATAATAATTCCCGTCACTCGGGAATTCATTTCACAAGCATTGGACCTGCCAATGATATGAGAGAATTATCATAAGGGTTTTCATTTCAAGGAGAAAGCGTGGACTTTCTTCCTCGAGAAAAATAGAAAGGGAACCTTTGACAGGGCCAAAGGTATACCCAGGGAGTGGTTCAATGAACCATGGGGAGAACTGGTTTTGATTATTCAAAAATTCCTCACTTGTGATAGGGGATATAGTGCGGCACAACTATATCATATTAGACTCCTTCAACACATTAAAGGAGAGGTCAAGATAAACTTACCATATTTACTCTTTCGAAGTCTACTCAAGATGATAAAATCAGTCAAAAACAAAAACAAGCCAAAAGAAGCACAAGTTTATCATCAGGGGTTGATAAAAATTTTGGTAGAATATCAAGTAAAAAGTCAGGGGATTATTTGGAGGGAGTTTTTGAACCAAAACCAGTATAAGGAGCAAGTCAATGAGGAACAAAACAAAGTAGAGAAGGAAACCATGGATATGATGAGTTCCCCTTTTTACCCCAGAACTAGAGCTAAAAAGCAAACTAACACAGTCATGATTGAAAATGAAACATCCACCATGTCCATTCCTAGGAGGAAGAGTCCAGTTGAAACAGGTAGCAGGGACAAAGAAGTGAAAATTGTGGACACATGTTCAATATAGAAACAGGAAGAGGATATTATTGAGAAGGAAGCATTAGAGAAAGATTCTTATTTTGATAATGTGGCAGCAACATCATTTGTGAAAAACACACAAGAGCTTGAAAAGGAATTACACTTGAGCAAAATTAGAGAATTAACAGACCAACTTGAAATAAAAAAGATTTTGGAAAAGCATTTGAAAGATAAAAACAAAGAAAGTAAAAAGAATAATTCCAATTTGGTTAAATAAAATTAAAGGTTAAATGAAGAAATAGGAAAATTAAAAAGGAAGAGTGATATAATTTGCAAGAAGGCATTCAAATGGCTCAAGGAAAAGAACATGTGGAAACGTAAATATGAAAAACAGAAAGTTAAGGATACTTTGTATAGAGAAGAACATGACACATGGATCGAATATTTGTTAGAAGCAACACAACAAGAGATAACAGTGTCTGGAACAGCATGTAAAAAAAGGGTGAGAAGATCCAAAAGGAAGCAACAAGCATGAGGACATGCTTGATGATCAGGGGAAGACGTTGGCCCTTACTTTTGGTCTATTTTTTCTTGATAAAACTTACTTAATCCTTATATTTTCCATATAATTTCCATTATATCCATCCCATTTTGATGTATTTCATGCATATTCAAGTATTTAATTTTAATTTTTCAATTTCTAAATTTTTTAAGAATAATTTGATTTCAAGTGCAAATTTTGACAGAATGAGAAATTCCTGTAATAGCTATGTGGATGACATGTTTGTAGGACACTTGGGGTCAAGTCAGATGCATGGATGGAAATATTGGGAACTAGGATTGAACTAATTCCACTTGGTTCAGTCAAAACAAGCTTTATTAGGCCCGGTCAAGGCTGGTCAAACATGACTAGTCACCCAAAAAATCCCTGGGAAATAGGGCATTTTTGTGATTTCATGGGATTGTCCCTATTTCTTGGGATGGATTGAATGAATTCAACTTAGATATATGTATATGAATAGATATTATTGTTAGAGAGACTATAGATCGGTTTGTTTCATAAACTTCTATTTAAGCCAAGACTTTGAAGGCTTAGAGTATGTAATTTTTGTATAACTTTATGTTGAGACATTTGGATTTCGGAGATTCATTTGAAGAACCTGTTCTAATTTCATTTTGTTGTTCATTGATGTGGATGAGTGACTGAGGTTTCAACATTTGATAGCAACTTCAAGTGTGCAAAGCAAGGGTGGAGGGCCCCCACTCCAAGCTAAGTGCACTTCATTGTTAGATTAGCTTAATTTCCATGAACTGGTTACTTCAGAATATGTTTACTTGCTTCGTTTCAGATTTGCTTATGAATTGATGTGTGATGATTTATATTATTTAATCTTAACTTGTTTATCACTTTAGTAAGATGGGACAACAAATTGTTCAAGTTGAATTCTCTTTCTATTGAATCGATAGATCAAAGCTAGAATTCTTTTTTGTTACATGCAAGCAATTTTTCGTATGTAATTTTAGTTTTCCAATGATAGCATAGTGATGAATATATTGTGATGGAAAATTCCCAAGGATATCTCAAGTTAAGAGTCTCTTTCATTGTTGGTTTATGTATCTTAAGGTATTGTTAATTCATGATTTCTCATTTCTATTCATTAAGTGATAATTGAGAGAGAATGACACAAATGGATCTCTTAAGTTAAGAGCCACTACATCTTTCTTTCATTGCAAAAGTGAGTTAGAAATTGTTAATATAGGCTTATATTTGTAATATGTACTTCTTTAGTTCTTCAAAATTCATCTTCTAAGATTGGTTATACCTGATATCCATATATTGTGGACTTGCCTCAAAGTTTTACAAACTTGGATTGATAATGATACTTGTGTTAATTTGTGATAATAAATTAGCTCAACAGTTTGGGGTGAGGTGGGGTGGGGTGCGGGAGACCGTCATATTCTATAAGGGTAGCATAGATAGACGAAGTTTAATACTTTGGTGACATTGAGACTTTGAAATTATATGTTGTAAGTTTTATATTGAATGCTTTTAATATAATTCTTAGTTTCATTCCAATACTTCATTGTTGGTTTTGAGGATTTAAAATATTTTCTTGAATGTGTTTCAAGAAGTCTTGATATTGAATACATCATCACTCACTTGATTGTGTTTTAGTGAGCTAGTGTTAATTATATCTATTCGTTTACACATCATTAATTATTTCTATTTTCCTGTATTTCAAATTAAATTATTTTTCTTATGATTTTCATATGTAGAACTATAGATTAATTTACATATAATGTGCTCTTTTTATTATTGAATTGTCTCCTTGTAAATTGGAATCGTTACATGTATGTACACAACGTAGAAATGATTAATAATTAGAGTGATTTGCTTACTATCTTTCGTTTAGGATAAGAGGATGTCTCTAGTTCGTAGTAAGTTAATGATTTATTTGAATTACGGGGAAATGAAAACAATATTGTAGTTAAATATATTTTACTTGGCCAAGGCATATCTATAACTATTGTTTTCACATTTTCTTTCTAATTTTTTTAAATGTAAAATCTGTTAAAGCAAGTTGAGAGTTATTTAATTTTGCTTAAAAGTAATAATCATTATAGTAGTGTCCTTGCTTGTTCTTTTTTAATTAATGTTACATTAAATGTCAGTTGTATTTGATAATCATTCAGTTTTGGATATATATATATATATATATATCTATATATATATATATATATATATATATATATATACCAATTAGAGCTATTAATAATAATACTTAAAATTATTACTTATTAGTAGTATTATTAATTAATTATAATTATAACAATAATAATAATAATAATAATTATTATTATTATTTTTATTATTTTTTTTTCTCGTTAAAGCTATACTATTCTATTATATTATGTACAGTAAAACATTACATTCAGAAAGACATGTAGCCCAGGGCTAACTGTGGCAGTTCACGACTCAGAATAGGCCCTCGCAGGGGCTTCGTAGCCAGACTTAATCTCTTCCAGCACATGACAAAATTCAAAACTGTACTCACATCTTGCATCAGCAACCCACGCAGGGGCTTCCAAACAAAAACAGAGATATACCCTCGCAGGGGTGACAGCGGAACAGTAACTATGACAACCACTAACATAAGTAAAAACTAGCAGGACTATGACAACCATTACCATAAGTAAAAACTAAAAAGACCCAGACAGAGATTCTTGGCCTATACCCGACGCAGATGAGAACAGAGAACTTATACCGGACCTGAGCAAAAGAAGAAGATGACGGAGCTTGCCGAGGGTTGCTATTCCTCAGGCTTCTCCTCGAGGATTCTGCACCACCCATATCCTTCAGGGCGGCCTTCCCACTCGTCCACTTCAGCCTTTTTGGAGGTCGACGCCTCATTCTCGTGAGGTTGGGAGGGAATTTGCTCCGGAACTCCCGCTGGTTCTTCTTCAATTGTTTCCGGTTGGTCCTCTGAGGGCGCCTCCTTGCTGCCTGAACCTCCCTCCCCTTCCTGAGAGTCTTCAATGAATAGGACTGATATATGTGCATTGATACGAGCATTATTTCTAGAGCAGCCCAGAGTGAAAACGACAGTACCAAACGCTGGCAGCGGGGGCGGTCCAGCACTGGGACTGCCCGAATCCATAAATTGGCTGACCTGTAAGGGAGTGGCACCTGATCCCCTATGGCAATAACGACAACAGCAATGGTGATGAGATTCAGCGACAGGGTTGCGTGAAGAGCCTCCGCGAGCAGAGCCTCGCCTACTAAGCAATCTTTGTCTTGGACGGACCATTTTTGCCTTAATGCTTGAGGTGAGGAGCGGAGCGTCAGAGGAGGAATTCTCCAGCGTGAGTCGCCCCCCTGCGCAATTGAGACCTCTCCTGGCAGATCCGGGACAGAATTCAGTGGCAAATAAATAGCACTCAACCGGGAGTTCCCACTTGAAGAGTTCCACAGCTTCGTAATGGCTGTCTGCAACAGCAGGAGCTGAAGCTTGAAGGGGACGAACGCCCACCAGACAGAATTCCTCCAGAGCCTGCGCCTCACAAGCCTCACATTGCGAATGGGCCTGCAGTGATCCTTTGCCCTTCTTAATTCTTTCAACATTCTCTCGAAAGTAACCCTCCATAACTGCTCTCTGCAACAACAGCTCTTCACCCTGTGCGACATTGAATGCGAAGAGCTCGTAAAATCCATCTTCATTCCTCGGCGGCAGTGTGTAATGACTGCCCTGATTTAACACGGGGCGGTACATGCTCGGCATGTGGCCCGTCCCTGGAAAGCATGTTACCACCCGCATCCGGGGATTATTTTTATTATTATTAGGGATTGAAGTTGGAGGGGAAATTAGCTCTTGGGGTTCGGAAGAGGTCTGTAACTTGAATGCGGATCGAAGTTGACACTAGGGTTTTGCATTAGGGTTCTATGGTAGGACGCGCAGCGGGGAGCGCCACTCCCTCCTATACTCAGGTAGTCACAGAAGGAGGCAAGGAAGTAGGAGGGAAGGATTTCAAGAAATAGTCGAGAAAGATTTCAGAAACAAGAGGCAAGGATACAGTTGGAATAAATGAATCCTAAGATCAGGAATGGAATCAATAGGAAACAAGTAAAGAAAACGAGAAGGGAGGTATCAGCGAAAAAACAACTTCCACAAGAACTATGGGAGTTTGCAAACTCAAATCGAACATCATTCCCCGGGTTGTATCAAGTGATCCTGTGATTCAAGCGCATAGGGACCATATGAAGGAACATGTGATCATCTGCAAATTCATGGGGTTATGGCCAATGGAGAGGGCTTTATACATCTGGATTAGGATCCATTGGAAGCTAAAGGGAGAAATACATTTACATCTGGGTTCTAAGGGCTTCTTCATGGTGGTCTTTGTGATCCTAGAGGACAAAGATCGAGTATTTGAAGGGGGACCTTACCTCTACGCTATGGCAGGACTCTACATGTGGCCATGGACGATGAATTTTGTTCCGGAATGTAAAACATTCACATCCATACTTGTTTGGATCAAACTATACTCATTACCTGTGGACTACTAGCAACCAGAGTCCTTGAAAACCATAGGCAACAAGTTGGGGCATTTTCTGAAAATTTTAGAGACACTCTCAAAGGTAAATATACTTCCTTCGCTCGAATATGTGTGGAAATGGATCTATCTAGAGCCCTTCCAGAAGCCATAATATTAGAGGTATATGATGAAGAATGGGTGCAAACGGTGGACTATGAGCACATACCATTCAGATGCTGCAAATGTCATGAACATGGCCATCTATTCAGAGACTGCCCTACAAACAACTTGGAAAGCAATGGGAAAACCTTTGTGGACAACGATCATGAGGGTTTTACCAAGGTTGGGGGCAAAGGGAAAGGGGGTAAATGATCACACAAGAAAAGATGCGAAGACAAACAAACAAGACACAACAATTTCAAGATCCTAGAGGATGTGGAGGAGAGCGTGGAGACAGTCCAGGTCAAGGAGAATGTCCTTAAGGAGCAGGATATGGAATCTAAAATGGAGGAGCTACAAAGCTGCATGGAGATCAGCAAGGACTATGAGATGAATCCAAGTGAGGTAGGTATGGAGGACCACAAATTGTAGGAGATTCTAGACAAGGAAAATCTAGATCTCGAGCAATTTATGGAACAAAGAAAGAACAAAGGAGTGGACTCATTGCGAAAAGAAGATTATGATCAAGTCCAACAACTCTATCTATGGAGGGCACAATCGAAGGGAAATGGTGTCAAAATAAACCATGAAAGCCAAGAGTAGAGTGGAGTCAAAATGATGGATAATCCATAAACACTATCTCCAAAAAACCCAGGGAGGAAAAGAGGAAGGAAAAGAGAGAATGAACTGCTAAATAAATGTGGGAAACTACTGATTAAAACATGTAAGATGAAAGATCTTACCAACTATTATTTTACCAACCCTTCTTAGTGAAGCTTACAACCTGGAATATTAGAGGTTTAGGAAGTAGAAGGAAATAGAGAAATCTCAGTAATAGAGTAAAAGACGAAAAACCTGACATGGTCTTTATTCGGGAGACAAATGTTCAATGGAAAAACTAAGAGAAATTCATAACAAATGGTTAATCAAGTATTATTATTTAGAAGTTAAAGCTAATAACTCTGTAGGTGGGATTCTCACGCTATGGAATCCACAAAATCTGGGAATCCTGGATGCTGAAGCGTCTAGGAACTATCCTTCTGTGGTTTGTAGTCTCATAGGTGACCAGGAGACTTACATGATAACTAATGTATATGACCCTCAACAGAAAGTAGATAAACCCAAGCTTCTTACCTCCTTGGAAGTTCTTAGAGCACGTTATCCCAATATACCCTGGATACTTGCAGGTGATTTCAATATGATAAGATCTCTCTTTCTCAAAAAAGGAGGCACTAGACACCTTGACAGAGACTTTTAATCCTTCCAATATTTCATCTTGAACATGGGACTAGTGGACATCGAGACTATAAATGGAACCTTCACTTGGAACAACAAAAGAGGAGTTTCCCAAGTGGCGTCAAAATTGGATAGGTTTATTGTTTCTGAGGATCTCCTCCTTATAGTATCAGCCATCATAATGTCCATTCTTCCCTTTGGTGGCTCAGATCATTGGCTAGTTTAGCTTGAAGCTTCCTTTATGGGCACTACGAGGAATAGGCCTTTCAGATTCGAAAATGCTTGGCTCTCTCATCCCAAATTCATGAGTAACATTGCCAAATGGTGGAAGGAGCATTTGAATATTCAGGGTACTAAGATGTACATGCTCCAACAGAGATTGAAACACATTAAATCTAAACTTAACGATTAGAAAAAAAGGGAATTTGGTGATATCATCAAGGCCAGAATGAGTACTGAGTAGAAACTCTAGGAAATCAATTAGATCAACATTATATAGGGCTTCAATGAGGAAATGAAAAAACTAACTGACTCTTTGCAGGAAGAATGGGAGGAGCATTTCTTACAAGAGGAAACATTTTGGAGACAAAAATCGAGAATTCAATGGATAAAAGAGGGAGAAAGGAACACTAAGATCTTACACAATCTACTATGTCCCACAGGGCACATAACAAAATCACAAGGCTAAAGGATTCTCAAGGTATTGAACTTGTCACTCATAAGGACATGGAATCAATCCTAGTACAACACTTCTCTAACATTACAAAGGAGCCATTAGAAGACAGATCTATGTTCATTGATAAGTTCACCTAGCACATTCCCATGTTAGTCACCAACAAGGACAACGAAAATCTAAATAGGCCAGTCTCGGAAGAGGAGGTCAGTGAGGTGATCAAGGAAATGCAAAGTGGAAAAGCACCAGGCTTAGATGGTTTCAATGTTGATTTCTTCAAAGCCTGCTGGGATGTAGTCAAACAGGACATCCCTGAGGTTGTGGAAGACTCAAGACAACACAAAAAGGTTTTGAAAGCACTAAATGCAACCTTTATAGCATTAATCCCCAAAAAGGAAAATGATATGACCCCGGATGGGTTTAGGCCCATCGCCTTATGTAATGTGGTTTATAAAATCATCTCCAAAGTGATAGCCAACAAACTCAAGCCACTGCTACCTTCTCTCATCTCAGAAGAGAAAACAATCTATGTGGAAGGAAGACATATTCTAAACAACATCATCCAAGCACATGAGGTGGTACACTCTCTCAAAAGAAACAAGCAAGTAGGCATGATCTTTCAATTAGACCTTGCAAAAGCCTATGACAATCTCAACCAGTCTTACATTAGAGCCATTCTAAAATCCTATGGCTTCGACCAAAACTAGATATGATGAGTTATGGCACTAGTCACCTCGACCAGTTTCTCCATTCTGCTTAATGGATCTCCCTCTAATACTTTTACTCCTTCCAGAGGGCTTAGACAAGGTGACCCAGTATCCCACTTCCTCTTTGTCCTCATGATGGAAGGGCTTGGTATGGCAATAAAATTGGCAACTGTTGAAGGTAGAATTCAAGGGATCAAGCTCACCCTGGATGGAGAGGCTAACAATCATCAATAATTTGTCGATGATACTATGCTGCAGGGTATGCCCATAGTTAGGGAAGCAAAGGCAATCAAAGATATCTTAAATGATTACACTATGGCAGCAGTCATAGAGGTAATCCAAAACAAGTCTACAGTTTTCTTCTTTAACACTAAAATTGCTAGACAGAGAAATATCACCAAGATTCTTGGTTTTCAAAGGGACCAGTTGCCTTCCAAATATCTTGGCATTCCTCTTACAGACAAACCTCTGTGTAAGAAAATATGGGAACCTATTTTAAAAAAACTTCAGGACAAAATCAGAAATTGGATTTGTAGAATTATAGGTGCTCAATTTATCCTTTTAATTATTGCCAAGTTCTTTGCAACACAATGACTGTTTGGCATATTTCTGATTTACGTAAATTTACAAGTTAGGTTCTTCCAATTTCGACCCTAGAATGGACGTAGGCATACCTCTCCATGCTTCATTGTATTACTCAAGTTATTTAAGGGAAATGCCCCATTTATTCAAAGCAATGTATTCCATATTATTAGGACCTATACTGGTGTTTTTATATGCGATTTTCCTTCCCTCTAAGGGTTTTGCTTCTCATGTCTTGAAGTGTATTCATTACCTAGCCAATTTCTTTGGCTACAATCATAATTTCTTCATCATATACAAATTTATCATATATGTATATATTTTTACATCTATAATTGTCTTTGGTTCTGTTCGAATGATGATTACAATTATGGTAACTTAATATAACATGCATTTTTCTTATAAGTGAATACAACGAAATCTTGTAGGTTCCACTACTTCTATCTAGAATATTTCATGGTGGTAAAAGTGAAATTAACAATTTTACCTTTTTAATGCATGCGATAATTTTTTAGTTTAAAATTCCTTCAGAGCAACATTCTCTCATTATGTGTATAAATACATATAGATATGTTTTCTCTGCTTTTAATATTTAGAATCACATTCTTTCACTTCTGAGGTTTATTATATATATTGTCTTTTATTTTTCCTTCTTGGTCCTATAATTACTATACTTTAAACTTAATGAAATGCTTACATATATATCTACGCTAGAAACCTAATGGATCCCTATAATGGGGGACTTCTTTCAGTTTTCTATGTCCTAATGCTCCTTTTCTCAGGACTATTTGTGCTTGGGCTTATGAGCAAAGAATTTATTATCTATAGGTCTGCACATCTAACCTAAGGATGAGCACAAGCCCCCAACTTTAATATTAAATATAGGTATCTATTTATGCTTATAAATTTTCCTAGTCTACAACTTTAGAAAAAGAACATCATTTAATACATGTAAGTCTCACATTTAGTTTTATGTTTGTTTATGAAAACCCAGCCTTACCACCTAGTACTATCCTTATTAGGGGGAGTTCCTAGTCACTAATTCCACATTGTATTTATTTTATCTACATTGTATCCACTCAAAAATATTTTCACAAGAGTTCCTGGTATCCTTTGGTTACTTGCAAAGATCAAAAGAGATATGGTCTAGTTCATGAGCACTTTTACACACTCTTAAGAAATAAGTGCTTCATACACTAATTCGCATACATTTAGGTTGATTGATAAAGAATAATAATATATTAATTCAACAATATATGATTTGAGAACTATTATTTTCAAAATAATCATCTATTCTGGTTTTCCCAAAAATAAAGTAGTGTATTTAATCAAAACCCCTACTATTCAGAAATCCAATCATACAGGTACTTATCTAAATTCCTTGATGGAATAGATTAAATGCTTCCACATTCCTTCCAACCCTTAATCAACTATTTTTTAGTGCGCTTTGAGATCCACTCCTAGCTGTTATGAAAATTGTGTAGAAACCTTTGTTTATGATTCAACTCCTTAAGACCTTAGTAGCATATTTCTAATATTTTGGGGTGATAACTAGTATTTGGCTTCATTTGGTTTTCTTTTCAAAGGTAATTTTATTTATCTCCCATAATTATTTTCACAAATTCCTCGACATGGTGTTATCTCCAAACATGCAAATTTTCGCTACTGGTCTATCTTTGTCAATGATTCTCTCGTCAATAATAATGGCAGAAAGATGATTTTATTTCCCCTTATTCTTGTAGCTTTGGACATAACTTATTTCAACTATTATCTTGATAATGAGGAGTTAATATCACATGTGAGCTTTTAACATATTTCTAAGAGGATTAAATGCGAAATATCATTTCTTATTTAACCATTTAAAATACATATTTACATAAATATAGTATCTTGTTCTTTTAATTTTCCTACCAATAGTTAAATGTAAAAGTTATATATATATATATATATATATATATATATATATGATTAACGAGTTAACGAAAGAGAATGTAAAGAATAAAGTTTGTATACTCAGAGCAATTCTTTGATACGAAGGTAACAATCAAAGTGAATACTCTACAATAATCTTCAGAACACTTGGAAAACCAAGACATCCATTGAGGATAAGAAAAATATATTGAATAGTGTATAAAATAATTGATATGATATTATTACAAATCAGGGTGACAAACTGCTTATATACTTAGGAAAAAACCTCTTCACCAAGGGTCATGTCCTTAGGGACATACCACTTCATTAACTAACTACTAGTTAATTACTTATTACTCATTATTATTATTATTCTTTACATTATTTTATATATATATTATTCATAACATTTCTTTCCTTTTTGAAAAGCTTTGTCTTGAAAGCTTGTTAATGATAAGGCTACCATTTGTTCTTTGTCTTTGTAATCCATTCACATCTTTTGGAATTCTTTGATTTTCTTCTTCTTCATTGATACAAGATGATACGATCCTCTTAGTGATAAACAAAATTGTAGAATTGAGAAGCGATATAATGATCCTAAATCAATTTTCTGTGGAGTCTTTCGATTGCTTCAAACTTGTAATGAACTCTTTTCATAGGACTCATTTCTAAAAAATTCAGTATTCCTTGTGACATAACTCTAATTTTTCATTTCTAAATTATTCAAATATTTAGACTGACTTAGTTGGATGCTCTTGTGATTCATATTTCGATAAAGGGTTCTTGTGGTTTGATTTCTCTCTAATATATTAGTGGTGATTTCTTGTTTTCTTGGGGTCATCTGATTTATTCCAAGTTTAGAAATCTCTTTATTAATTGTGAGACCTTCACTTGATATTTTTGTTGTTTGGACTACAACTTATGAGTATGTCTTCATGTTAACTAATTTATCATCTCCTTGAGATGAAATATTTACTAGATCAAATTTCTTTCCTTTATTTTCAACTTGGATTGTTACAAATGGAGACTATAACACTTATTCTTTAGTAAGATGTCCTAACTTGTCATTTAGTGACTTCTTGTCACTTTTAAAATTATTTATTTCCATAAGAAGGTTTTGGTTATGATTTCTTAGACATAAAATCTCTTCGCCTTCTATATCATTGACTTTACTTTTAGTATGTTCCTCATATTTTAAACTTTGGATTTTTTCCAATAAGGTTTGATTAAGGTTCTTTAAATGTAAATTTTACTCTTCTTGATCTCATAAGTGCTTCTTGATTCCTTTTTTGTGACCTTATCTTTCTTGACTTGTGCGAGTAGTTTTTCATTGTGATCCCTGAGGTGTGAAATTTCTTTGTCTTTGTTATCGATGACTTCTTCAAGCTCTTTCTGCTTCTTTGGTATATTTTTCTTCTTATATTGAAATATCAATTCTGAAATATCCTTAAAGTCTTCTAATGATGGTGTGATTGATTCTTACTTGGTTTTTATGTCTCGAAATGTGATGGTCTTCCCCTTATAAGGAAACATAAAAAAATGTTTCTCTATCATTAACATGAACGTACCCAATTACTCAAACTAATGTGGATTGAGAATTATGTCAATCTCTCTATTAAACATGGTTACAACACAAAATTTAGATATGCACCCATAATTATCTACTATCACTTGTAAGTCACTAATTTCATACTCTTTTTGGCCATAGATATCTTTTCTTTCACCAATACTTGGCTCTTGAATTAATAATTGACTTGCCAAATTAATATTTATGTAATTTCCTTGTTTCTTGTGCTGATAGTGATATTAATTTATTTTCATTGGATACTTCCTTTTAATGTAATTCATTTCTGATCCATAACTGAAATACCTTTAATGGAAATTTTTCCTTACTTTACTTCTGGCTTAGAATCCATTCTTTTATCTTTGATTGTCGATTCTGTTTTGCATTTGTCAATTTTTTTTTATATTTCATTTTATATGGACACCTCCTACTATATTTGTAACTCATATTTTATTTATAAATGCTAATACTTTCGATCGGCAAAGGCTCTATTGCCGGAGTGGTCGATGGTGAAAGGGAGCAATGTATGGCATCGAATCAATGACAATTGATGGTTTTGTTTTTGTAGTGCAGTCAGAGTAGGGGTACAGAGTTAGGTAATGATGGTTAGGATTGCATTGAGAATAGGCTAACAGTGGTGGTGGCCCTAGCTAGTGAGTTGTTGTGGTTTTGGGTGGCTATCGAAAGTTCGTGTTGTATGGTGATTGTGGTGTTGAAGAAAATGTAATTAGCTTCGGTCTTCATAAATATAATTTTGATCTTTGTACTTTTAAAATAAAACAAATATTGTTTTTGTAAATTGTAAATATGATTTTTTTGCTCATTACATAGGTCTCGCACATGTCGAAGTGTTATAGGAAATTCAAAGAGTCAAATAAAATGTTGAATAACCATTATTGAGAATATATCAAATGTATTTGGGTCATAAACAATGCCAAGAAGCCCTCCAAAATGACAAAAAAAATCCACTTCCCCATGTTTTCCAGTGAAACGAATTAAATGTAGTCATGTCAACTCATATAATGTGAGACATCGGTTCACTGTCATGTCGGCTAATTATGGAGGACAAAAAGCTATAAATACCCTGCTAGGGTCACCACAGGAAACACAAAAGCACAAATTTTCCTTTGATATTTGGATGGGTACCAGGAGGTACAAGAGGAAACTTTTGTATGTCTTTCTCAGGGGTCTAAAACTTTGGATGGGTACAGTAAGATATAATCTCGAACACCTTTACAATCTTCATGGATAATTAGAATAATAAAATTACAGTCTCATCCTTCGCGGTGATGATTGTCTCAGTGTATCTATGAAGATAATTTTAGTGCAAGGAAAATAGTTGTTGTCTCGATGTAGTGTTCATTAGTATATTTGTGTTGGAGAAAATGAGAGATGATACACTCTCTAGAGAACTTATCTCTTCCTTTGCATAACTATTATCCCATAGTAATATACTTGGCATACTAGACCAGGTCATAATCAAGCTCTCGGTTCATTGATAAAGGCATGAAATCAAGGTCACAATGAAGATTTCAATCAAGAGAAGGGACCTTGTTGGCATGGTGAAGCAACAGTAATAAATACCTTAGTGATGTATTAGTGATGGCCTTAATCATGTAGCAATGAGGATGATCTAGGAAATGATGAAGAAGAGGATTGGTGTCTCAGTCTTAGAGTGCCCTAAAAGTTCAAGGGTCATGCTCTTGGTATTCATGAATTGTAATCTCTATAAGAATAATTTTATGCAAGATTTCTGCTCCAAGAGAGAGATGTTTTCTCTGTGGCAGAAAGACAAGCACCTCGTTTTTTTATCTCTTTGGTTTTGGAAACTATTTGATGAATATAAGAAGACACACTCTAATAAGAACAAATTAAGATTATGCTAAGAAGAAAAATTAAAATTCGTCACAATTAGTTATCATGCTAGAAGAATCTTATTAGCATCATTTTCACTAGATTCTTCAAACATGGTTTCAGAGCTAAGGTACTAGAGTCAAAGGAAGGGTATATAAGAGACTTTCAAAGATCAAGTTTCAAAAAGGACACCAAAGAAACTTGAAGGATGTTAAGATCTACATTGAAGAATTTGTTATGAAACCAGTTTGCAAAAAGATAGAAAACAAAGATCAACGCCTTAGAATTCAGCCCATTCGAGGGGGCAACCTCCTATACATTACACTAATGAACAATTCTTGGATGATACAAATAATAAAACCTCCTTTCTATAAATAGGAGTCTAAGGAGTCAGAATATAACCAAAGCCAACCTAACAATAATAATATAAGGACACAAAAATAACAATAGTGGGCTTCTATGGGGTACACTAATAAAAATATGGGGACAATAGGGGCACAATAATAATAATAAGGGATACAATGACAATAGTAATGGGAGAATCACTAGTATTATAGGGACCTAACATGCCCCTCTCCTTCAAAAAAGTGTTTTCCTTAACGCTCAAGTAGTTCTATATGCTTTTATATAAAATTCTCATCCTCCCATGTGGAATCTTCAACAGGTAAGTTCTTCCACTTGATGAGATACACTAAAATTGATTGATTCTGTAACTGTTGAGTTATTATTTATTTTACTACTTCAGGTTTCAATATGATTTTTTCTTCCTCATCAAGTTTTGGAAATATTGTTTGAAATGGGAGCTTGTCACCTATAATCTTCTTTAAGCATGACACATGGAAAACTGGGTGCACTCAAGAAGCTCCAGGAAGCTTCAATTTGTATGCCATACTACCTATCTTTTGCAACACCTTGTAAGGACCATATACTTTGGTGATAATTTATTATCCTTCTTATCTTACTTGAGGGACATTTGTTTATATGGTTGTAGCTATAGGAATACCCAATCACCTACAACAAAACTTCTTTCGCTGTGATGTTGATGATCCAAAATGGATCTTCAATAGACTTCTAAGTCTAAAGTTTTCCTCATAGAGGAAAATGAAAGTCAAGGGCTACTCCTAGAAATAGTCCCATTGCATATATCTTTTCATTCTAAGTCTGATGCAATTTGAATAGGCTAAAATGGACTTTGGATGAATAAGTTATTGCAGAAAGAAGATTGCCATGGTCCTTTGAAAAGGAAGAAAATTCTTATAAAATTGGGATTAAGGCTTTATATGCGTTCCTTAAGGAAATCATATCAGGGGAAAGCGAAGGAGTGGAAAACAAGCTGAAGGATGCAACGATATGCGATTGTGATTATCGCATCACACCTAACCCAAGGGGAAGGAACCGTGGCATTGCGAAGAGCCAATGCAATAGCCAATAGCCTATGCATCGATAGTCGGTGGGCCGATGCACTGATAGCTGATGGGTTGATGTGCCGATGGGCTGATTCACTGCTAGCCGATAGCCGATGTTCTGATAGTCAATGGTTGATGCTCCGATAGCCGATGGGCCGATGCGTTGATGGGCTGATGTACCGATAGCTGATGAGGTTCCGATTGGAGTGATCGGAGATTGGGCAATCAGTGATCCCCGATACAAAGGGCCAATGCACATTGCAATATACGATTACGATATGCCGATAAAAGGTGAACCTGATAGAGTTTATCAATGGGATTTAATAACTTTTGAAATCCGGATTTACGGGATTTATGTGTTTTCCTTGTGTATTGGGTTGTTTTGGCCTATGCCATGCGATAGCGATATGCAATAAAGTGTGGACTCAAAAGGAGTATAGATGCGATTGCACATATTTGAAGTCTGGCTAAAAGGAAAATGATGTGTTTTTAACGCATCTACCTGTGTATTTCATTATCCTACTGTTTTCAGGTTTTCACCTGAGGAAAGGCCCTGATCCCTTTGTAACTACCCCTAATCATTATGCCATGCTAAAAGTGGGTGTTTTATAACAATGATGGATTTGTAACATGCAGAGCCACAGAGCCAAAAGCCAGAGGGCCAACCGAAGATGCAAAGGAATGATCACACACAGAGAAACAGACATGAAGCCGTAGAGCTGGAAAAATACCTCATAAAAGCGAGAGAGAAAGATTGAGAGGCCGATTAGAGAGTTTTGGAGTCACTTGGAGGTCGAGTGAAGAAAAGATCTCAATTGACAGTAGTGAGTTATTGTTGAAAGTCAATGGAAGGTTGCTGAGGATTGCTTGGAGGTCGAGTGAACTACAGAGGCACGTAGAGGCTGAGAGAAGCTCGTGAGAGTTAGAGCCAGAGCCAAGAGCAAGAGCACTAGAGCCGCAGCACTAGAGTGCTTGATAGAGCATAGCCACTAGAGGTTGGAGTAAAAGTCTCAGAGCTAAAGAGCTCAAAATAGACTTATAAGAGCCATGGGCTATAATAAAGCTGAAGAATAGCAAAGAGATTGGAATGGTTAAGTTGTTTCTCATGTTCATAGTGTGCTGAAGATGGAAGAAGGAATTCTAGATACAGTGAAAGAATTCTGAGGGAGTTGGTGCAAGCTAAAGCAAGATCACTCAG
Source organism: Pinus tabuliformis (assembly GCA_031772625.1). Classification (NCBI taxonomy): domain Eukaryota; kingdom Viridiplantae; phylum Streptophyta; class Pinopsida; order Pinales; family Pinaceae; genus Pinus; species Pinus tabuliformis. The sequence continues at coordinate 419,794,800 of CM062806.1, read as the reverse complement.
AGCGCTGATTGAAGGAGTCAAGTCTAGAGAAGCCTAGATCTGCCCGCAAAGTGAGGACAACCAATAGGATAAGATCGCATTCTAATCCCATAAGTTCACTTGTAAACAAATGGAGTTGAGCATGGAGCTTGTAAAGGAATTTATGCCATAATCCCAAAGATCCTAGTTGAGTTGACTAGAGCTCATGGAGATGTAGCCCAAGAGTTTTGGGTGAACTCCTAATTATATTGTTGTCTTATATGTTTGCTTACTTACTGCTCTATTTGTTGTTATATGTATTTTATATCAGTTTAAACAAATGAATTTAAGGCACATGATCAGTTAAAAAAAAACACAAGCATACAGCTATTTTCAAGCACTTTTAATTCCGCAGTTGGTTAATGATAAGATCTTGGAAATATTTAAGCTTTGGAAGTGGGAGAGGTTCTTGTAAGCTGACAAGAAGCCTTTAGTGCCCCATTTTTAGATCAAGTGGTATCAGAGATTGAGATTGATGAACGCCACCTTCAGGAAGGTGATATCAAAGCTGGTTAGACTAGAGCAAGTGGTATCAAATCTGAGTGCTTGATTGATAGAGAAAATATTGCTTGTCTGAAAGGTGTTTAAACAGTCAGAGGTTTATTGTATGCTTATTTGTAGACTGATTGTTTTTTGAGTTGGAAAAGGTGAAGGTAAAGCTATTGATAGCTTAGTCTGGGAGAGGACAAAAAGGAAGAAGGGTTGAAGGCATTCTTCTTATCCCAAAGGACCTCAAGGCAATCCTTGAAGAACAAGAGGTTTCTTGCAAAAGGTTGTTGAATAAGCTCTTTATTAATCATTTTTGAAGTTCTTTTTTTCATTGGCATAATGGTAACTTCTACAAGTGAGTCCTCAAATTCTTATTTCTTCACAAGATTCTTTAATGAAGACAAGAAGCAAGACTTGTTCACCATGATGGATATGGTGAGAGAAATGTATGAGGATGGAAGGAAGAGCAGAATACTTAGAGAGTAGTTGAATTCCATGAAGGAAGAGAAGCGGTTGCTTTCTGACAAATTGTAGGAAATGGAGAGGCAACTTCATATTGAAAATATGAACCTAAAAAGGATGGATGAGCTAGATACATAGCTCTTTATTGCCAAAGAAGCCTTAGTCAAGTATCAACATGAAGAAGAAGTAAACAATTCATGTTTGTCTTCAAATTCTTCTAAGAATTCTTATATTGGTTCTGTTGAAAAACATACCAGAGGCATAGGTTCCAAGTTAATGTCCAAGATGAGATATGAAGGAAAAGGCTTGGGAAAACATGCACAAGATATTTTTGAGCCAATAATGGTTGAGGAAAGGCCTAAGTATTTGGGTCTTGGCTATGGACAAGCTTATGGAGAGAGTTCCAAAGCTGCCATGAAGGCCATTGAAATAGTTCCAAGAAGGATTTTCATTTCAGGTGTTCTACCTCAAGAGTGTGAAGATTGTATTCGTGGAGAATGCAAGATCATTTGCAGGATGCATGTGTTCATAAGCATGCACTTGAACCAGAGAGTTCTGGAAACTCTGACAGCCTTGAAGGGATTGATGAAGTTCGAAAGGGAGCCACTTCTTCATCCAATTCACCTCCTCATGAAGGCAATAAAGGTGAAAGAGAAAGGTATAAATTTGGTTCTTGTCATATTCCTTTTGATTATGTTCAGCATGGTAAATTTCCATATAAGTATGGGAAAATAATTGCATGTTCCTTTTGTGGTTTGGATAACCATAATGTTTCTAGATGTTGGAAGAGAATGGCCACATACAAGAAACTTTTGAAGGAAGGGAAGCAAGAAGCCAAAAGTCCATTGGACAAGGAAAATCATGTTTTGAAGAGGATGCAAATGTGTTGCACTTATTGCCATAAGCAAGGACATGTTGCTACAAAATGTTGGACTCTGAATCCAACAATGCTTGCATGAAAGCTGAAGAAGGTGGAAATAGAAAGTGGAAGAAATGGAAAGGAATTTTCCATGGATGATGTGTTTCAGGATGATTCACATGTTGATGCTGATGTGCAGAAAAAGGTAGCACATTTGAAATGTATTGGTAATAAATGGTTAGAGTTCTTATCCAATTAAAGATTGCATGTCTTTTGATTTGATGCATCTATTTGCATTTCTTTGTTAATGGAATGCAAGTTGCAGGATTTTACCAAGAAGGTGAATGGAAAGGTTGAGTAGGAGACTCACTTTATTACTGCAACATTATATTTCATTTCAACTTCAAAAGTACAGTGTGCTTAAGTGAAAGTTGAAATATGAAATGCATTCTAAAGCTTGATATGCATGAACACAGGGATGTTGATGATTGTCCTTGTATTTGAACATGTATGTGTAATTAGCTCGAAGGGTTGATTGCTTTTTTTAAACATGCATGTAATATTGACTTAATAAAAGTTGATGTGGTCTCCAAGATGGAGATAATGATGAAGTGTTTCATCTTTTGAAAAGAATCCTTGAGATCTTTTCTACATTCTTGACTTGAAGGGTCATTTGTTGTAAAGGCATGTTTTGTGGGCTTGTTATCTAGTCCATCATTTGTATGCAGATGTAAGACATGGAGGTGTTCACAAGATGTGAGATCTATTTATTTTGTTGAAGAAGGAGTTTAGGCCATCCAGTTGTTGTCTATGTTTCTATTGTTGTTAACAGTTGTTGTTGAAAACTTGTCAAAGAGGTACAAATGTAAATTTTTGTGAAGCTGATGTAATTTCACATTTGTTTGAGCCACCTTGGATCAATGATCAAGGAAGAGAAGTTAAAACTACCTTCTATGACCATGTCAACAAGAGTTCTACAGGAAGGCAAGGAGGAAGACAGTTCTTCCTAGGGGGACTAGCACATCTACGAAGGAGAGTGGTCAAAGACATTAGTTCAGAGGCACTATACAGAGGCAAGCTGAATGAAGAGGGTGAGTTACTCTCATTTACTGTTAGGATCAGTATGTCAGTCTTTTGGACACCAAAAATTCTTTAGCGGGAAGGCGTGATCCAAAATGGATCTTGGATAGACTTCTAAGTCTAAAGTGTTCCTCACAGAGGAAAATGAAAGTCAAGGATTGCTCCTGGAAATAGTCCCATTTCATATATCTTTTCATTCCAAACTGATTCAATCTGAATGGGCTAAAATGGACTTTGGATGAAGAAGTTATCGCAGAAAGAAGATTTCCATGGTCCTTTAAAAAGGAGGAAAATTATTATAAAATTGGGCTTAAGGCTTTATATGCGTTCCTTAAGGAAATTGCATCGGGGAAAAGAAAAGGAGTGGAAACCAAGTAGAAGGATGTAGGGATATGCAATTGTGATTATCGCATCACAATATCACATCGCACATAACCCAAGAGGAAGGACTCGTAGCATTGCAAAGAGCCAATGCGATAGCCAATAGCCGATGTGCCGATAGCCAATGGGTCGATGCACCGATAGCCGATGGGCTGATGCACCGATGGGATGATGTGCCGATAGCTGATGGTTGATGCATCGATAGCTGATGGGCCGATGGACCGATGGGCTGATGCGCTGATAGCTGATGACGCGCTGATCGGAGTGATTGGAGATTGGGTGATCACTGATCCCCAATACAAAAGGCCAATGCACATTGCGATATGCGATTGTGATATGCCTATAGAAGGCAGACTCGATAGAGTTTATCAGTGCAATTTCCTAACTTTTTAAGTCCATATTTACAGGATTTCTATGTATTTCTCGTGTATTGGGTTGTTTTGGCCTATTCCATGTGATAGCAATATGCAATAAATCACAGACCCAAAAGGGAGTATAGATGCGATTGCACATATTTGAAGTCCGGATAAAAGGAAAATGATGTATTTTTAATGCATCTACCTGTGTATTTTGTTATGATGTTGTTTTTGGGTTTTCCTTGAAGAAGCCCCCGATTCCATTGTAACTACCATTGATCATTGTGCCATGCTGCAAGCGGGCGTTTTGTAGCAATGATGTGTTTGTAATGCATAGAGCCATGGAGCTAGAAGCTAGAGAGCCAGCCGAAGAGGCAAGGGAATGATCACGCACACAGAAATGGACAGGAAGCCACAAAGCTGGAAGAATGTCTCACAAAAGCCAGAGAGCATGATTGAGAGGCAGAGAAGAGAGCTTTGGAGTCACTTGAAGGTCGAGTGAACCAGAGAGCTCAATTGAGAGTAGCGATTTGTTGATGAAGGTCACTGGAAGGTTGTTGAGGGTCGCTTGGAGGTTGAGCGAACTACAGAGGCACACAGAGGCTGAGAGAAGCTCGTGAGAGCCACAGCCTAAGCCAAGAGCTAGAGCCAGAGCCAAAAGTGAGAGCATCAGAGCTGCAAGGCCAGAGTGCCTGATAGAGGCATAGCCACGAGAGGATGGAGGAAGAGCCTCAAAGACAAAGAGGTCAAAACAGACTTCTAAGAACCATGGACTGTAATGAAGCTATAGAATAGAAAAGAGATCAAAATGGTCAAGTTGTTGCTGGTGTTTGGAGTGTGCTGAAGATAGAAGAAGGCATTCCAGAGATAGTGAAAGAATTTTGAGGGAGTTGGTGCAAGCTAGAGTAAGATTGCTTAGAGCACTGATTGAAGGAGTCAAGTACAGAGAAGGCTAGATCTATCTGCAGAGTGAGGACAACCAGCAAGATAAGATGGCATTCTAAACCCATAGGTTCAGTTGCAAACCAATGGAGTTGAGCATGGAACTTGTAAAAGAATTTATGCCATAATCCCAGAGAGCCTAATTGAGTTGACTAGAGCTCACAGAGACGTAGCCCAAGAGTTTTGGGTGAACTTCTAATTATATTGCTGTCTTATGTGTTTTCTTAGTTACTACTCTATTTACTATTATATGTATTTTATATCAGTTTAAGAAAATGAATTTAAGGCACATGATCAGTTAAAAGGAAACACAAGCATACACCTATTTTCAAGCACTTTTAATTTCACAATTGGTTAATCAAAAGATCTTGGAAATATTTAAGCTTTGGAAGTGGGATAGATTCTTGTAAGCTGACAAGAAGCCTTTAGCACCCCATTCCAGATCAGTTGATCTACCTAATGTTTCATTCTATTCTGTGCTAAGGTGAGGTTATGCTTTAAGAGTTGGAGAACTTGTTGTTGACGCTTGATGTGATCTTCCACTGCTTGAACCTTCGTATTTTATCTTACATATGATGTGATGGATGGTGGATGATATCCATAAAGTGCCATAAATGGGGTCATTTTTGTTGCAGTATGGAAGGAAGTTTTATAGCACCATTCATCCAGAGGCAACCATTTGACACATTGTGTATGTTTATCAGATACAAAGCAATGAAGATATCCTTCCAAACATTTGTTTACTATCTCTGTTTGACCATGAAATTGAGGATGATAAGATGAGATATGGGCTAACTGAGTACCAAGACAAGAAAATAATTCTGTCCAAAACTTGCGAGTGAAAATGGGATGTCTGTCACTTACAATAATCTTTCGGTTTCCATGTAGCTCTTGAATTGTTTTCATAAATGCAATAGAAATTGTACTCGCTTTAAATGGATGAGATAATGCACAAAAGTGTGCATACTAGGTAAGTCTGTCAACTACCACCATGTTAACACTCTTTCCTTCAGACTTGGGTAAACCTATGATAAAATCCATTGAAACCTCCTCCCAGCATTGGCTTGGAATGGATAAAGGTTATAATAGACCGGGGGTCTTAATTGTTTCAACTTTATTTTGCTGGCAAACCAAACATTCCACCACAGACTTTTGAATATTTGATTTAAATCCATCCTAAAAAGATTTCTTCGTAACACTATGGTAAGTTTTTAGAAGTCCAAAATGCCCTCTTAAGGGAGAGGTGTGCAATTCCCTAAGAATCTTTTGTTTGAGTTTGGATTTCTTACGTAGGTATAACCAATCTTTGTACCATAACAAATCAATTTTCCAGCTAAATCTATAAGATGTACTAGGATCTTGTTGTAACATTTGAATGAGTGCCCACACTTCTTCATCATTCTTCCATTCATCCCTTGCTTCGTTTATCCAATCTGGTTGGATAATAGAAATGGCATAAAAAAATTCTTCCACATCCTCATCCTTTCTTGAGAGTGCACCCGCCACAACATTTTTCTTCCTTTTTTCGTAGATGATTTCAAAGTCATAAACCAACATCTTTGTGACCCATTTTTGTTGTGATTCTGAAGATAATATTTGTTCTAAAAAGTATTTAAGACTATCATGATTTGTTTTTACCTTGAAGTGTCTTCCCATTAGGTAGGGTCACCATTTCTTAAGTGCATATAGTATTTCCAACATTTCCTTCTCATAAATGGCTCTGTGTAAATACTTTCGTTTGATTGGACAACTTTCTAAAGCAATGGGTCCTTCTTCTTGCATTAAAACAACACGAATTCCATTTCCTAAGGCATCACATTCCAAAATAAAGATTTTTGTGAAGTCCAGTGTAGCTAAGCCTAGTGCTTGGCACATTGCCTATTTAAGATGTTCAAAAGCCTTCGTTGTTTTTGGAGTCCATGAAAATTCATCTTTCTTCTATAATGGTTTTAGAGGTGCTGTTATTCTCCCATAATTCTTAACAAACTTGCAATAATAATCTGTCAACCTGAGAAATCCTCATAGATGCTTTATGGATGAGGGGATTTTCCATTCCCTAATGGTTTTAATTTTTCTAGGGTCTACCTTAACACCTTCATGAGATACAATATGACCCAAATATTCCACCTCTTGTACTCCAAAGAAACATTTGGAGCTTTTTGCATATAATTGTTTCTCCTCCAATAGTTTGAGTACCGTGATAACACGTTGAGCATGATCCTTCCAACACTTGTTGTAGATTAGTATATCATCAAAAAATACTATCAAAAATTTTCTAAGGAAGGGTTTGAAAATGGAATTCATCAAACCTGGAAATGTATAAGGTGCAAAAGGCATGACCAAAAATTCATAATGATCCTCATGAGTTCGAAATTTTTTTTTTGGAATGTCTTTAGTATTCATTCTGAATTGATGATATCCTAAGTGAAGATCCAACTTGGTGAAGTAAATTGATCCATGCAATTCATCCAATAATTCATCAATGACAGGAATGGGAAATTTATCTTTAATAGTGAGATTTTTGAGCTCCCTATAATCTAGACACATGTGCCATGATCCATCCTTCTTGTGAACCAATATTACTCGAGCAGAGAAAGAACTTTGACTAGGTTGAGTTATACCAGCCTCTAACATTTCTGCAACCATACGTTCAATTTCACTCTTTTTGGCATAACTATATATGTAAGGCCTGATGTTTGGAGGAACACTTCCTGGAATCAAATGAATAGAATGATCATGATCACGAATAGGTGGGAGCCCTTTAGGAGTCTCAAATACCCTCGAATCATTGTCCAAGACTATTCGTAGATCTGGAGAAATAGATTGTTTTGTTGTGGGAACCCCTAGTGAACATAATTGTGCAATTGTGCCTCCTCATTTTTTCTTTAGAAGCTTTGTCATTCTGTTAGAGCTGATTATCCTTCTCGGTTTCCCTGCGATACCCCTTAATTCAACTTTGTTTCCTTCTGAAGAAAATTTCATGAAACGTTCTTGAAAATTAAAAGTTATTGTACCCAAGGATTGTAGCCATTAGCCTCCTAGTAGAACATCAGCACCACCCATTGGGATGGAAAGCAATGGGATATTCAATATGTATTCTCCCATGGAAATCTTGATATTATGGTGCTTTCTTGAGAAAGTTATCATTCCTCCACTTGCAACCATCACTTGACACTCTTGTGCTAGATATAGGAATCAATTCAATTCCTTGGCTATCTTACAATGAATAAAATTGTGGGTACTGCCCGAATGAATCAAAACTATTACCTTTTTTTCTTCATATGCCCTTCAATCTTGGTAGTTTGAGGAGTGGTAATTCCAGCCAATGCATTACAATATATGGTCAGATTCATTTCTTGCTTCTTTAGGGTTTGTTCTTGGTGTATATCCTCTTCTTTTGATGTTTCTTGTTCATTTTCTTCCTCCTATTCACAATCTATGTAAAATAGTTTCTTCTTAGCACACTTATGACCTTTAGTGTATTTTCTATCACAACTCTAACAAACTCCTTTTTCTTTTTTCTTTTCCAATTTTCTTGGTGTCAACCTTGTAGGTTGTGGATGGTTAGGGGAAACAACACTTTCATCTTTATGATTGTGATTGGTAGGCTTCCTTGTTTCCATACTTCTGCTTTCCATTTTTCTTGCCAACCTAAATGCCTTCTCCAATGAATCAGGTTCCCAAAGGCAAACTTCATGTTGGATATTATCCTTTAATGTCCTTATGAGCACATCAATCCTATGCTCCTCTGGAATATCTTTTACCCTTATATTCAAATTTTGGAAGTCCTCAATGTGCTCCATCATTGAATCCTTTTGTTTGAGATTTATTAATTGGCCAAAAAAAATGTTGCTTTTTGTAACTTCATAATGTGCTATAAATTCATCCATAGAAATAGCCCAAGTGACAATTTTTTTACGAGAGCAAAGTCATCGATACCATACAAACTGATTTGGTTCCAAATATAAAGTTGCAATTCATAACTTTTGTGTGTTTTGGACATTATGGAGATTGAAAAATTGCTCCACCTCTAGTATCCATATTGTGGAATCCTTGCCATCAAACTTCCTCATATCAATCTTTGGAACATAGTGGTTCTTTGATCCAATGTTAAAGTCTATGAAATCATGATTAGCATTTATTTTGTTCTGATCATGAGTTTCCTTTACTACCCTTTCGCCATTAGTAAGCATTTCTTGTAGAAATGTTTTCAAATCTATCTTCAAATCTTACATTTTAGCTTCCACACCATCCATGCTAGTTTCCATGCCATTCATCTTAGTTTCCACACCATCCATCTTAGTTTCCATGCCTTCATCTTAGCTTCTACGTCATTCATCTTAGCTTCTACGCATTTCTTTAAACCATCCATCTTAGCTTTTACGCCCTTCTTTAAACCATCCATCTTATCTTCTACGCAACACATCTTAGCTTCTACGTCTTTCTTTAAACCATCAACCTTAGCTTCTATTACCTTTTCTGCAAGTGAAATTTGTTGCACTTGGTCTCGTAATTTTGATATATCATGTTGCATTTCTTCCTCTTCATCATGAGTCATGCTAGATCTTTCAGATTTCATACTAGGTTTTTCCATTTTCTTTCTTCGAGGCATCAATTACTAATAATAATGCTTCACTATATCATTTGAATTCCTTCAAACTAATTTTTCAAACCAAACATATGAAAAAATTTAAAAAAACTACACACCATTTTTCACTTTATTGGAGCTCGATATTGAAATGACTCTAACTCTGTAATTTTGGATCTCCAAGGTCTGAAATTGTGATCTCCAGTACCCCTTTGTTCCCTCTTTCCAATGCCACTAGTATGATCAAAATTGGATTCTCCAAGGCAAAGTTATGCCCCACGTCCTAAGATGACCTGCTTATATACTTTTTTAGTAGAGCGATCTTGTACGAATTGCCATGTGTTACTGTTTCAATCTTCAGACCTAAAAAAAATACACAAAAAAAAAGTACATCCTCTTTCTGTAGCTTCTGACGAAATTTCAATATGATTCTTATAGAGAAGGTTACGAATATTTTCCCAACGTTACTTGTTTGAATTTAATTCAGGAGTCTACAAGAACCCTAACTGCCTCAAATTATATATCTAAAAATATAGCGAGACAAGATCTAAAATTCAAACCCAAACTTCACAAAGAATTTGGCTCCAACAAATTTTAATTTAAGAGTCTGAACCTTCCTATAAAAATAATTATAGCGAAACTTCCATGATGACCTCTTTGTGATGAAATTGTAGAGCTTGCAAAAACCATAACTTCGCCAAATCATATCTCCAAAAATATACTGAGCAAAGATTTGAAATTTGGACACAATGTTTGGACTAATTTCTTCCCAAATGGGTTTTTCTTTTAGCTTCTGAAACTTCGTAGAGAAAAATTTATATTGAAAATTCCATGATGACCTGTTTGGAGTTGTGAAACCCTAGAATCCAAAGCTCTGATACCAAATGTTATGAAACCAGCTCACAAAAGTATAGAAAAGAAAGATAAATGCCTTAGAATTCAACATCTTCAAGGGGAAAACCTCCTTTAAATTACATAAATGAATAATTCTTGGATGATAAAAATGAAAAACCCTCCTTTCTATATATAGGAGTCTAAGGGGTCATAATATGACCAAAGCCAACCTTACAATAATAATATAAGGACAAAAAAGTAACACTAGTGGGATTCTATGGGGAACGATAATAAAAATATGGGGACAATAGGGGCACAACAATAACAATAAGGGATATAGTGGCAATAGTAATGGGGGAATCACTAGGGACCTAACATAATCAAACCCTAATTTCGATGAAAACATAGATCAAAGAAGTAGTCTACAATACCAAGATATTTTATTTTCGCAGTCATCATCAAAAGGCCACAAATACCCTCATCAAGTTGTCTACAAAGAAAGATAACTCGAACAACCTCAAAATTGATGATCACATCACCTTGGAGAGAGTCATAACCCTAGAATAAATCTTTGTATACACTACAAAAGAAGGCAAAGCATATTGAAGGCAAGAAGGAAAAGTGTATTGAAGGAAATAAGGCATAGTCATCTCCAAGACAGGATCATCTACTTTCCATAGAAGAAGATCATTCGAGGAGGAAAAAAGTCATCCTCATCAAAAGGAACAACCTCTTCTATTAAAGAAGGGCTTTCCATCTGAGAGAAGATCATGCAAGAGGAATCTTTAATACATCTTATTCAAACATCATCAAATTGATCAAGTAGAAGAGTTCGCCTTCACTTGTCAAGTAAGTATATTTCATTCTGTAATCAAGTTTAGTTAATTACTTCGTGTTTGCAAGGAGATCGATAAATTGGTTGTGTACTTAAAATTCCATGCATAAGAAAGGAGGATATATATAGTCCCGAGAAGAGACGAAGAGAAGTCATATGAAATTAGTCCTAGGTCCTCTCATCCCTATGTAGAAGGAGAGGTGACATAAAAGAGAGATATGAAATTCTACGAGATATACTATCTGAAGTGTAGTGAAGAAGGTCATATCACGTAGACCTGATTGAAGGTATCAAATAATGAAGGAATATCTTCATAAAGTCTCAATCAGGAGATGAAGATAATCATCATTGTTCTATATGATAGGCAAGGTAACAAATGTCCATGAACAATAATATTACCTCATTCAACAATTTTTGGTCCCTATGCTATATAGAGAAATACAAGTTGATGGAAAGGAAAGAGAAGTTTGGTACTCAAACAAGACATAATAGTATAGCTAAGATTGAATGTTATGGAAAGATTATGGAAAGAAACTCATATCACTAGAAAGATGGAGGAAGCTAAAGGAAAGGGCCAAGGAAAGATGGAGTAACAAATCTTTTCTATGATCAAGATGGTTTCGCTCAATCAAGGAAGTTGCTGAAAGAATCCTAGATGACCTAAAGGTAAAATAAGGTATGTATACTTGTATTTAATATTATAAATCCATGTCATATGGTTGCAGGTAACATGGATCACTACTTATACATTAAGAAGCATGATTAAGAGAAAATGATCTCCTCCTCTGAAAGGATGCAGGAAGACATAAGTCACACTAGATGAAATCAACATAATATTTCCTCATATGAGGTATGAGGTGGTTGACTACAATTAAGAAACTTTTATTGAGAGCTCCTGGGAATGGAATGTGTGAGGAAGGAAGATATCATGAGATATACAACCATGATAAAGGCAATCAAAATCCAAAGTCCAAGAAGAGTTGACTTGGAAATATCCCAGAAAGATATGAAGACCATGATGGAAGTCTAAAAAAGATGAAGATGATTGACAATGGATATCTTTAGCAGATCTGTCAACATGTATGCATGATGTTGATAACTACAGGAGGATGTCATCATGAAGAGCCATATCGTAAGGTATGACTTGATTTAATGTTATGTTTTGATTTCTTCAATAATATTTGGATGAGTTCATGCAGGGCTACTAGAAAAAGAGTTGTAAGTACAAGTATAGCTAGCATTCATGTGGTGGATGGAAATCAATGAAAGAATCATGATGAATAAGTAGTCATAGATGAAGGTTCCAGATATGTATCAAGAAGGCCACTTTCCATGAAGAAAGGAATGGCATGACGAACCAAGAAGAAAAGTGATGGATGGATAATTCCCTACAAGGAAGAAGCTCGATTGAATTTCATGACATCAAGGAAAGAAATTAATTAAGCAGCTAAAGGACCTGCGAAGAAGAATTAGTTGATGAAAAAGGAGAGTTCCGAGTTAAGAGGGAGCCTTGGAAAGTCCCTAATTGAGAGGGAGCTTGGAAAATTTCCTATTCAGAGGGCACTTGGGTATATTCCTTTACACGAATGGGCATATCTTCTCTAGTTGAGAGGGAGAGGTAGTCGCAACATTCTTGTCTTCAGTTGCAAAGAAGGAATGGAGGATTGGGTAATCATATGGCATCTGATGCTCTTTGATGATGTGTAGGGAATCCAAGTTAAGAGTATGCAAGAGTACCAATATTTTTTATGACTGGGAATGCAATATAATAATAGTCCTTGAAGGTCATACTCAATGAACACCCGGGTGGGTATGTACCTTGAGAGACAATGATGAACGCATCTATAATCATTGGTCTTGCCATCATTGTATCTCATGGTATCATGGAGAGATGGACCTGTTAGTCATGGCCTTGCACTGTGACAATGTTAGTTGATATGATGATATATAGATGGGATTACCAATCTGATTCTTCTTGTTGGGTTGTGTTATATTCTTTCCATGACTAGCCCACACAGTTAACAAGGGGGTTAGAGGGGGGGAGGAGCTCCCCCTTCATTGCTCTGATTGTGAAGCAAGGGCATCACAAGGGGGGTTTGATGGGGGTGAGTAGCCCCCCTCTATGGGGTTTGGGGCAGTGGCCTGGGAAATTTATTTTTGGACTCTATATTAGTTTGGGCAGACCTACCTATGGTTTTGTGCATGGTTTTTGCACATGGTTTTGGACGCAATGATTTTCGGTCCATGTTTTTGGAGGCAATGATTTTTCAGTCCATCGTATTAGATGCTTTAACATGTATAAATATGTATTGTAACATGGAAAGGAAGATAATGAAAAATCAAGCCGATAGTCCTGGTTTTGGGATCCAAGGGAAAATCTCTGTGTACATGTGTTTTATGTGTCATTCTCTCGCATTGTTCATTTTCTGTGTTTTATAAATCATATGCAGGTAATTTCTGTATGGGGTTCAAACCTACATTTGGTATCGGAGTTGTTTTGGCTTCAAGGGGATGACTTTGTTGTTGAGGGGTTTCGCTCAGGTCTGTGGTAGACCCTGTTTAGTGGGAGATCTGTGGGATCGATTTTGGTGGTGAAACAAGATGACAAGAAGTGGAAAGATAGAGATTGAGAAATTTAATGGACAGAGTTTTGAGTTGTGAAAACTCAAGATGGAGGATCTATTGGTGGATAAAGATGAGTGGATCACAGTAAATCCATGTACTAAACCAACGGGAGTGTCCGATGAAGAATGGAAGAAGTTGGGTTAGAAGGCAAGGAGCACAATACAGTTGTGTGTCTTAGATTTAGTATTACTGAATGTATCAGGGGAAGCTAAGACTAAGGATTTTTTGGACAAGTTAGGGACTTTGTACCAATCTAAGTCTCTCGTGAATAAACTATTCCTACGTAAAAAGCTGTATAACCTAAGGATGAAAGATGGAGACTCGGTGATAAAGAATTTGAAGAAATGTAATATTGTGGTAAGTCAGTTATTACATGTTGATATTAAAATTTTAGATGAAGATAAGTGCATCAATTTGTTGTGTTCTCTACCAGATTCATGGGATAGTTTGGCTATTGCAATAGGTAGCAATGCAACTGCCTTGCAGTTTGATGAAATAGTCTCATCCTTGCTGACGGAGGAGACGAGAAGAGAAAATATGGAGAGCCAGATTGGTGATTCCTTTTCTATACGAGGACAGTCCCAAAACAGAAACAAAAATAAGTCATCGAGTGGGAGATCTAAATCTAGAGGGAGATCTAAATATATAGGAAAACCTATAAAGGTAGTTTGTTGGAAATGCAGAAAGGAAGGGCATAACAAAAGGGACTATAAATCTAAAGCTCCTGAAAAACTAAATGGATTTGATGATGCTCCTACTGGAGAGGTGAAAACCACGTCATATGAAGGTAGGGATGTGTACTTGGCTTCTTTAAGTATACATGTAGATCACGACACATGGTTGATTGACTCAGGTGCATCCTTTCACTTCACTCCCCATAGAGAGTGGTTCTGTGAGTATGAGAAATACAATGGTGGTGATGTCTTCTTAGGGGATGATGGGAAGGCTAGAATTGCTTGTTACAGAAAAGTAAAGTTGAAGTTGCAAGGTGGAAGGGTTAGAACACTTCTGGTTGTTCTGCATATTCCTACATTGGCCATAAATCTAATTTCTCTAAGCAAGTTGGATGATGCAAGTGTAAAAATAGTGTTCAAAAAGGATACGTGCAAGATGGTTAGGGTAGCATTGGTATTGATGCGGGGAGTTTGGATTAGAACATTGTACAAGATGCAAGGTAGCACTGCTGTTGATGGGTGCAATAGTTTTGTGGTTCCTGCAAGTGGAGCAGAAAATGTAGTGGTCTCTGGAGAGAAGACCATGTTGTGGCATCAAAGTCTTGGACATATTGGAGAGAAGGGCCTTCAAATACTTCATGGTAAAGGTATGGTAGAAGGTATGAGTGATAGCTCTCTAGATTTTCATTTCTGTGAAAATTATGTATATGGGAAGAAGGATTGGGTGAGTTTCCCCTCTGCTAGTAAGAGGGAGAAACATATATTAGAACTTATGCACAGTGATGTGTTTGGACATGTGAAGGTTCCATCACTGGGTAAGTCTATGTACTATGTATCATTTATAAATGACTTCTCAAGGAATACATGGATATATTTCCTTAAGAAGAAATGTGAAGTCTTTGATGCATTTAGAGAATTTAAGGCTCTGGTAGAAAACTAGATAGAGAAGAGGATAAATGTGTTGAGGTCAGATAACAATGGAGAGCCTTGCAGCAAGGAATTTGAAGAATTTTGTAAGAAGTGTGGTATAGCATGGCGGAAGAATACTCCATACACACCTGAGCAAAATGGAGTTGTAGAAAGAATAAACAAGATGTTTATGGAAAGAGCAAGAAGAATTCTCAGTGGTGCCAGGTTAGGAAAGGAATTCTATGTAGAGGTGGTGGAGACAGCATGTTACCTGGCTAATAGATCACCTTCATCAATGTTGGAGAATAAGACTCCACAACAGGTATGGACTGGTAGGAAACCCTCTCTTTCACATCGAAGGGTATTTAGATGTTATTCATATGTACATGTTCCAAAGGAGAAAAGAACAACGCTGGATAATAAATATGAAAAGTGCATATTTATTGGGTATAAGGATGGGTTAGATGGTTATAAGCTTTGGAACCCAGTAACAAGGTTGTGTACAGCCAAGTTCTAGTGTTCAAAGAGGTGAAAGATGTTATTAAACATGAAGTCCAACCAAACTAACCGGAGAAGATATCATTTGAGATTAAGGAGGAAGCATCAAACTCTATAGAAAAGGAGGAATCAGAAGATGAAGAGCCACAAATTCCAGGTGTTAGAAGATCAGTTCGAGAAAGAAGGCAAATAGAAAGCTGTAGTCCATCTGCTTTCTGTTCAAATTTTGCTTTGTATATTATTGATGATTATCCCAGAACTGTGAAGGAAGTAGTAGATTCAGAGGATGGAAAACTCTGGAAAGAGTCCATGGTTGATGAAATGGCATCTTTTCACAAAAATGAGGATTGGGGTCCAATGGAGTTGTTCGCTAGAAGGAAACCCATTGGCAGCAAATCGGTGTACAAGAAGAAAACAAATGCAGAAGGAAAGGTGGAGAAATACAAAGCTCAGTTGGTAGCAAAAGGTTATTCCCAGGTATCGGGAATTGATTTTGGTGATATGTTTTCTCTTGTTTCCAAGGTAGCTTCTATTATATTACTTTTATCTGTTGCTACTGCTTTTGATTTTGAGGTATAATATATGGATGTCAAGACAACACTTCTTCATGGGATCTGGAAGAGGAGATCTACATGAAGCAACCTATAGGCTTTGCAATGAAGGGTAAGAAAGAACTGGTATGAAAGTTAGGGATGTCTTTGTATGGGTTAAAACAGTCACCAAGGATGTGGTATCAGAAATTTGATACATTTATACAGGGACTTGGCTTCACTAGAAGTAAAGCAAATCACTATGTGTATTTTAAATTAACTGGTGACTTTGTTATTTATGTGGTCTTGGATGTGGATGATATGTTGCTGGTTGGAAATGACAAAGAAATTATCCAAGATTTGAAGACCCAATTGTCCTCCAAATTCAACATGAAAGATATTGGTGCTGCAAAATATATTTTGGGCATGGAAATTAAAAGAGATTGGGGAAAGAGGAAGCTCTGGTTAAACCAGAGGAAGTATGTCAAGACAATACTGCAGAGGTTTAATACATAGGATAGTAAACCGGTGAAGGTTCCTATTCTTGTAGGTGTAAAGTTATCTGTTGAATATTGTCCCAAGACACA
The DNA here is from genome assembly GCA_031772625.1 of Pinus tabuliformis. Classification (NCBI taxonomy): domain Eukaryota; kingdom Viridiplantae; phylum Streptophyta; class Pinopsida; order Pinales; family Pinaceae; genus Pinus; species Pinus tabuliformis. Next base: position 419,778,133 of record CM062806.1, on the reverse strand, counting down.
AGAAGAGGAAGAGGATATGTCTCATGTTCCATATGCAAGTGCAGTCGATACCTTGATGTATCTGATGGTCTATGCTAGACCAGACTTTGGACAGGCAGTGGGAGTATTGAGCAGGTTTATGTCAAAACTAGGGAAGGAGCATTGGACAATAGTGAATCAGGCTTTTAGGTATTTTCATGGCATTAGTGATTATGGTTTATGCTACCAAGGAAGACCACGACTAGATAGAGTTTTGAATATCCGTGGCTTTGTTGATGCAGACTGGGCTGGAGATTTGGATCAGAGAAGATATACAAGTGGGTATGTGTTTAACCTATTTGGAGGTGCAATCAGTTGGATGAGTAAGAAACAATCTGTAGTGGCACTATCAACTACAGAGGCAGAATACATGGCAGCCACTCATGCAAGCAAGGAAGCAATTTGGTTGCAGAGATTGTGTTTAAGTATGGGGTTAGTATAGGGAGCTATAAGGATAGAATCTGACAACAAAGTTCAATTTTCTTGGCAAAGAACTCTCCTTACCATTCAAAGATAAAGCACATTGATGTTTAGTATCACTTTGTGAGGGATATGATAGAAGGTAAAAAGGTGTTGCTGGTAAAGGTGTACACTTTGAAGAATACTAGAGACACATTGACAAAATTTGTGAGCTTTGAGAAGTTCTCTTGGTGTAGAGAAAAAAGGGCATTAAAGGGCTGGATAAATGACTAAGCTCTCTTGTGGCCCCTTGTGGAAAGAAAACAACAAGTGAGAGAATGTTGGGATATGTTATATTCTTTCCACGACTAGTCCATGTAGTTAACCGAGGGGTTAGAGGCGGGGTAGAGCCTTCCCTTCCTTGCACCGATTGTGAAATAGGGGGGTCATAGGGGGACGGCAGCCCCCCCTATCCGGGGGGTTGGAGGGGGGTAGGCAGGCCCCCTGTACGGGGTCCAAGGTAGCTGCCGGAGAAATTTTTTTTTGGACCCTATATTAGGTTGGGCGGACCTACCTATGCTTTTGTGTATGGTTTTTGTACATGGTTTTGGACATGATGGTTTTCGGTCCATGGTGTTGGACAAGATGGTTTTTTGGTCCATGGTATTGGATGCTTCGGAATGTATAAATATGTATTGTAACATTGAAAGGAACATAATGAAAAATCAAGATGGTAGTCCTAGTTTTGTGATCCAAGGGAAAATCTCTATGTATATGTGTTTTATGTGTTATGCTCTCACATTCTTTATTTTCCGTGTTATAGAATTCGTATGCAGGTAATTTCTGTAGGGGTTAAAACCTACACTTTTTATGGGATATTCTCCAGATCGAGAGTGACCAAGTACCATTATGAATACCTCACTAGTTAAGAGGGAGTGTTGAAGAAAGTGTAAGTAGGCTCGGTCTTCATAAATGAAATTTTGATCTTTGTACTCTAAAAGAAAAGAAATATTATTTTTGTAAATTGTAAAAAAGAGTTTCTTTCTCATTGCATAGGTCTAGAACGTGTTGAAGTGTTATAGGAAAGTCAAAGATTCAAATAAAATGTTGAATAAACCTTCTTGGGAATATATAAAATGTATTTGAGTCATAAAAAATGTCAAGAAGCCCTACGAAATGACAACCACAATTATATTCATCATGTTGACCAACAAAATAAATTAAATGCAGTATTATCTCCTCATGTAATGCGACACATCGGTCCGCTGTCATGTTAGCTAATTATGGAGGAAAAACAATAAATACTCCGATAGGGTCACCACACGAAACATAGAAACTTAGATTTTTCTCTAATCTTCAGATGGGTATAGGAGGTAGAGGAGGAAAGTTGCAGATGTCTTTCTCAGAGGTCTAAAACTTCAAATGCATATAGTAAGATACAATCTCAGACACCTTTGCAATCTTCATGGATAATTACAATAAGAATATTACAGTCTCATCCTCCTCGATGATGATTGTCTCAGCATATATATGATGATAATTTTAGTGAAAGGAAAATAGTGATTGTATCTGTGTAGTGCTAATCACTATATTTGTGATAGAGAAAATGGGAGATGACACACTGTCTAGACAAATGATGTCTACCTCAGCATAACTATGATCCCATAGTAATATACTCAACATACTAGACAAGGTCATAATGAAGACCTAAATGAAGAAAAGAGACCTCTTTGACATGGTGAAGTAGTAGTAATAAATATCTGAGCGATGCAGTAGTGATGGCCACAATGGTGTAGCAATGATGATCTAAGCATTAATGAAGAAGACGATTGGTGTCTTTGTCTTGAAGTAGCCTAATAGGCCAAGGGTCATGGTCTTGGTATTCATCAATTGGAATCTATATAAGAAGAACTTTCTGTAGGTTTTCCTCTCCAAGAGGGAGAGATTTTGGCCCTAGTAGAAAGCCAAGCATCTTGTGTTCTTGTCTCTTTTTTTTCATAACTATTTGATGAATACGCCAAGGCAAACTCTAATAAGAAAAAATGAAGATTGTACTAAGAAGAAAAATTAAAATTCCTCACAAGTAGTTATCATGCTAGAAGAATCTTATTAACTTGATTTTCACTAGATTCTTCAACATGTGGAACCCTACAACATCTGTGCAATAGTAGGAGAATCGGGTCTAATCGACGGCTGGTTTGATGGAGTTGTAGGTTTGTTTCACCACTTCTCTCTTTTTTTACATATATGTAAATATATTTGACTTCTTTTTCTAATATTTATTTACTTTTATTTATTTGTTTTATTAATTTTTTTTAATTTCTCTTTTTATTTATGTATACGTTGATTTCAATAATTTTTTTCACTTTTTTTTTTTTATGATTCCTTTTTAACCGCTTTTCTTTATAATTTCTTTTTCCAAATTTCTATTTTTCTTTTTTTAATTAATTATTTTTTTCTCGCTTTGACTTTCTTTTCTTCCTTATTTTATTTTTTATAATTTTTTTCCTTTGAATTTATTTTTTCCTTACATCTTTTTTAATCACCAAAGGCTTTTTTATCCTCCACAATATCCCAAGACTAAGAAAGGAGATCGAAGGAGGTAACCTAAAACCACTTAGGGTTTAACAGCTAGCCCTACCAAACCAGAGAGGGCTCTCTGTATGAGCTCACAACCAATGATGATAGGAGTGGGAAAAAGATATTAGGCTAGATATGTTTAGCTCTACGGTTTTGAATATTTTATGGTTTTCACTAGATTAGGAGTGAAAATCAAGGAACTAGGTCAAAAGATCAAATGCTTCAATAGCAAGAGATATAAAGGAGCAGGGTAGGCATGCCTTTGTGATACTTTGGGGTTTTGTCAATGTAGTGTAGGGTTGAAAAGAAAAGATAAAAATGAGCATAACAAGCATGAACTCATTTATCAGAACACAAGTGACATAAACATGAAGTTCCCAAGAAAAAAGATCTTAAAATTAAGAATTATGTTTAACGCCTCTTAGGAAAATTAGTGAAAACCATAGATATGGAAAGAAGATCAAATTATCATTCATATAAAACTATAGCAGAGAGAAAACATTATCACAAACTCACAACACAAGAATTCCTAAATAAGAGTTGCAACGGTCCTTTGATTTCCTATAAAAAGTGAAGTACAAGCTCCAAGAGTTCTACTCAGTCGATTCTAACGTGTTCTCTCACTGAAAAATAGATACATATAGACTACAAAACCATCTTCCCCTCACTCAGGGTCGAATCCTTAAGTTTAGGAATTGATTACATGAAGTGCTCAAAAAAACCCTAATGTCTAGGGAGGTTAAAACAAACCCTCCTTTTAAACTTTGACTAAAATCCTCCTAAAAAATGAGGCCTAAATTTACATGAAGATAACTCTAACAATATTATTTACCACTCATTACATCATAATTACATGAAGCAAAATTAATTACACCTTGAAAACTCTAAACTAGCACAGATAACTGAGAAACAGGAGTTCCACGCAAAAACATAGTGAATTCTCTGAAAACATAGCATGCATCTTGTAAGTGATTTTTGTAGGGGTCCTTTACTCCAAATTTATCTCATGATAGCTCATTGGAAGGATATATTTGTCTAGTACCCCACAGAGTTCTTAAGAACTTAAAAATATAGATTTTAGCCCTCCAAAACCTAGTTCTCCCACATCTACTCTAAAAATGTAGCGTGCTCCTCAAAAAGAGGACAAAAAAGTGTTTTTAAGGGACATTGTGGAGTTTTTGACTTGCCAGATCATAGTGTAGTAGAGCTACAATTTTCTTGGATTGATGTAGATTTCAAAAGGAATCCAAAAAACTAAGACTTTTATCAAATAGAGGCCCCAAGTAAAAACATAGCATGGGCCACACTACCTTTTCTCGCTAAATCCTCTTAAAAATTAGAAAAATGTGCAAAAACTCAAAAAATTGCCAAAATTTCTTAAAATTTGATCCATGGACCCTTTGAAAGATAATTCAAACTATCAAGGATGCATCAAAAGGAAACTCCAAACTATCCTTGAGCTTCTCTAGGATTTTCTTTAGTTTTGTGTTCATGCTCTTAACCCTAATTTGACAAATCTTGTTTTGGATGTATTAATGCCTATCCATGTGCCTTTGAAAGTTGGTGTACCTATTGGCCTTCTCAAGAAGCTTCTCCAAGTGGAAATTAACCTTATCCAACAAATAATCTCTCCCTTTCTCAACATCTTGTGTAATGGATGGGCTAATGTCTTACTACTCCAAAGGTGTAGATGTTTCACTTATTTGGTATTCTTTGCTCTTTATGCCCTCGGTTCTAGGCCTCTTTGGCTTGACTTGAACCTCATTTTACTCCATTTTCTCTAAACGAATGACTTTCTTACCTCTACTTGCCTCATCTTCTACACCAATTCTAGGTTTTGACATTAGTATTTGGTTCACTTTCAGATGCCTATTTTCCTGCTGTAGAAATGAAATCATGTAGTTGGCTTTAGCCAAATCATCTTTCAAATCTCTAATCTAAACCTATTTCTCATGAACATGCTCATGAAGTGATGTCTCAGGGTGATGCGAAGATGCTTTTGTGTCACCTGAAGTAGGCCTGGCCCTTTCCTCTCCTCTAAGAGAAAATACAACCCTCTTCCCTCTGAGGTAGGTTAGAGTGATTTCTGCCCTAGGTTTATTCTTCACCATAAATATGCTAGTTGAGCCAACCTCCCTTGGTTTGGATGATGTTGGTGTTGTAATGTGGCTACTAGGCTAACTATTAGAGGGTGGAAAAATTGTGGACTGCATGAAGGTTTTCCAGGAGATATTGTTGTGTCCAAGCTAGTGTAGGACAATTATTTTAATCAAATAATGGTGTTATAGGCTAGCGTGGTGGTCGCCTTTTCTATTTTTCACCATTTCTTCCATCGTGACAAAATTTCGGCAAAGGTAGTGAGGTAGTTTGAGAGGCTTTACAGCAGCGAAATGCATCACCAATCTAACATGATACTTATACACTACTGAAAACCTACCCTCACATGTAAAATATTTCATGATGAACTTCGTTAATGGAGAAAACCTTTCAAGAAATAGTCTAAAACGGAAAAAACTCTTGGGAGCCTCTTTGAACTAAATTTTGATGAAAGCCCTATAGTTTGAAATGTCCAAATTTGAGTTTTTGAGCCACTCTTCTCCACTGTTCAGTATCCCTGTGGTAGCAGCTATTGTCTCTGATGAAATGATGATATCCACACCTCAAATATTGAGCTTATCTCCTCTAAGGTTTGTGGCAGACGGGCTAGCTAGTTTAGCATGATAACCTACATGTTGGATTTGCTCACAAAACCTTAGGCAACGAACATTATGGACACACTTTTAGAAAATGGTGAGGAGAACAAATCATGAGCGTTACGGGGTTCAAATCTTGACACCTCTCCTCCCTTGTTGTAGGTTTTCTTTTTAGTTCCCATATTTAGATGTTTCACAACAATCTAGGCTATGAGGAATGGGAAACCATGGTTTTAGTTAGGGAAACTAGGACTTAGGTTTTGATATTTGAAGTGAGGAGAAGGAGGAGTTAGGGAGAGAATTAAGAAATGGGAAAAAATTTCTAGGTGGGTAGGGGTCTTAGGGAGTTTAGGGAATTTATAAATAGGATATGGAGTGATGGGAAGGGCATCAAACAATTTGTACATAGTCCACACTACCCTTCTACTGAAAACATAGCGTGGGGTATACGATTAACCCTAGAAGTTATGAGGATGAATGGGAAAAGTTAGAAATGATAAGGGATTTCTATATCAGTGTAAGGGTATATTATATAGGGAAACTAGTTTAGCCGTGTCAAAATCAAACCATGGAGTAAAAAAATGAAAATGTAGCCTAGAAACCCTAGGAGAGAGTCCCACACACAAAATCTGAAAATTGCACTTACTAAGGTGGCGTTCACTTTAAAGTTATCGGTACTAATCTAGAGAGGCCTTTTTTTGCTACAGAAAAGGATGGTATTTGTTCCTTTGCCTCACACCTCAGAAAACACACCATTCAGATGAAAACGTAGTGAAATGAGCAGAAAATGTAGCGAAATGCACAAAATGTAGCGAGTAGGTTTGAAAACATGTTGAAGAGGCAGAAAATGCAACGAAATGGTTGAAAATTCACTGGGAGAGTAGGAATTGATGTTGAATGAGTCTTGTGGGTTATGAATGAGCAATTGGAGTCTTTTTACATGTGAAATGATGAAAAAAAATGTGTGGATGTCTATAAAACATGCAAAATCACTTTTTCTTATATATGTCAAAGGATGACAATGTACCTTTCTCTTTTGCAGCAATATCTTCATAAATGTTGCTTTTATTACCTTTATCTCCTAACATGCTATCTCCCTTGGTGTGAATACTTAAGGCACATAACAATGATGGCTCCTGGCTTTGAAGTTGGACATAGTAATGGCAATACCAATGGAAACCCTAGACCAAGACTTGTATGCTGACACTTCAACTGATTCGAGACCAATGATGACATGAACATGACGACTAATGAGAACCATGATTATTGAAGGGAGTAGCATTGAAGTAAACTCAAAAACCAATTATCAAAATGTTTATTTGAAGACTTACTGAAACCATAAATTTTTTTACCTAATACCCTAACAAAACTTTGAAAGATAATATTTGATCATTGGTGATTGGCATGACTCACAAGCACTAACAAGATTGATGAAGAATATGGTAAAATTGAGAACCTCCAGGTATATAGTGAAATTATTGATCACGATGACAACTAATTTGAAGAAGAATTTAATGGCCAATAGATGACATAAGAGAATGTGGCTCTAATGCTAATGTAACAAACAAAGTTCATATACTCAAAGGAACGCTCTGATACCAATGTAACGAACAAAATTTGTATTGTACAATAATAGTTAGAACACTTGGTACACGAACACATCCATTGAGGATAATGAACATATATTATATAGTGTATAAAAGAATTGATATTAGATGACTACAAATCACAGTGACGACGTGCTTATATACCTAGGCAGATACGTCTTCACCAACGGTCATGTCCTTAGGGACATCTCTTCATTAATTGATTACTAGTTAATTAATCATTATTTATTATTATTATTTTTTATGTTATTTATATTATTTTATATATTTTTTGTTCATAATAGAAAAATAATTTGGAAATATGGAAAATAAATTAGACATTAAACACAACAAAGAGGAAATGAAAAGAACGAAATCATTTGGATAATGAGTGTAATAAAGGAGCCTTGAACCTTATAATTGTTGGTATAAGACAGAAAAAATATGAGGACACAATAGAAATAGTAAATTATGAACTAAGAAGTAAGTCACAAATTTAAATAAATTATCTCAGCGAAGCAAGAAGGTTGGGCAAGATACTTGAGAATAAAGAATAGATTGATTTGTGCTAGTACAAGTTTTAGTGGCCATAAATCTGACATACTTAGTAAATATTCAAGATTTAAAGTGATATGTAACTTTGTAAATCATGATTTCATTACAAAAAACCAAGTTGAGTTAAAGGAGGTTGAAAAAGTAAAGGAAGCAAGACAGGAGGAAAATGAGAAAATATTAGAAACATGAAAGATATTATTAAAGATAAATACCAAAACAAGAGTAATAAATAAGAATTTGGAACACTTCATATCCTTTTTCGGAACTTTCATGGATTTCATTGATGTAATGGTCTTATGTTAAGTTAGATCCTTTGTGAAATTGATATGCTTTTTAAGTTGAGATTTCAGAGCATGATGAGTCTAAGGTAAATCACATATGTGGATTAATTTTGTGGTTATCCTGGAATAAGAAAACCACGTATATAAAAGAGGAATAACCTAGTATATAAAAGAGAATATTTCTACTCACACTCGACTTCATGACATTGAACTTATTAATCGGTATATTTGGGTTGAAATATCTAACATTAATGCTAAGAGGATCTATATGACAATTATTTATTTGACACCTTTCAATTCTACCTTTTATTAGAAGAACAATCTAAATAAAAAATTTCCTTATAATACCATACAACAAGGTATTCATAGTCTTAAGAATCAAGGTAATATCCTCTTTTCAAGAAACTTCAATGATAGAACCCCAATTAATAAAGCTATTATTCTAGGAAATGATTCCAACCCTCATCCTCTCTGGCTAAATGAAAAACTTATTTAGCTAATAAATACAAAAAATACTCTACAAACTTGCCCAAAAATATATTTTGTTATTGATATACTCAAGATCTATAGTTAGGAAGACCTAGTAATTTGTAATGGCGTAATAATGTCGCCAAAATCCAATTACATGACTTGTATTCATTCGATCAAGAATAATGTCATGGATAATATGATATATGACATCCCTATTTCCAGCCAAGTTATAAATTTTGACCCCCAACTGACCATGATCTTGGATCTTATCATATAACTTTAATATTAAATCTAAACATTGCCATGTACAAAAACCATGTTGTTTATTTTAATTTTCCTCTATTTCCATAATATTATTCTCACAAGCCTATCAAAATAACTTATGAGAGACCTTAGCTCCTATCACTTAACACTTATCAACATGCATGCGAAAAAATAATAATAGGAAGAGTGAGATGGAACACACCTTACATAGGAAGGTTGGTCTGTATTTACCCTTGGTAGATGAAAACTCCATAGATCCACTCCTTAGTTGCTTACAATTATGACCTACAAACAAAATACCAATAAATGTGTCAAAATTCACAATCCTACAACAATGTTAGCATTATGAAACAAATAAACCAAAGTACACATACATTCACATGAAGTAAACATTGAATAAATGTGGGGGGAGTCATTGTCTCTCATTATATAACAAAACATACAATATTTGCAACACCTTCAAGTTTCTTGACTTAATATCCTCCTCTCACCAATAGCCATAGCCAAGCTCATTGTATATTTTGATCTATCTCAAGTTAGAGCTAAGTAATCAATCTAAAAACATATTTCTATCTTAGCCTTCCTCCTTTTTCTCTCCTGGAGTATGTTTTCTTTTGTAGATGAATTGACAAGGTAATTAGATAAACCAATATATCCCTTTAACCTAGAATGACTTCGTCCTTTCATTCTTATCTTGAATCTGATCATGTTTTGACCCTTAGAAAGTCTTATCCATCAACTTTAGCCACCTTGGACACTTCAATGCTTTATGTCTAAAAGTTTAGAGCATTCAACTCTTCTCTCCATAGTTTATGAGGTATTACAACACCTTTTTCCATTGCCTTGGGAGAATGGGGGGGGGGGGGGGGAAGGGTGAAAACATGGCTTATCTCAAGGTTTCAATGAAGCTAATGCTATAATATAGACTTATTTATATGTTTCTGCTATAATGGACTCAAGAGAGTGTTATTTTGAGCTATAAGGAACATGAAAAATAATTGTGAGAATGAAATGCACCCAATTTTTAACAAAAGTAATTGATATCATTTTAGAATATTTAAATAAGCATTTACCCCTCATTAGTTGTAAGGATAACATAAAAAAAAAAAAAAAAACTCTATGATAATTTTCCTACAAAATCTCCACTTCCATTATCAATTTCTCTATCGAGGGATCATATAAAAAAAAGTAGAACTATCAACCCTGGTACGATAATGATTCTAAAATTCCTATATAAGTGATTAGGGATGTTGATACTTATTATTTAAAGATTGATAAGATGAGCACATGAAACATTCTTATTAAAAGGAAGGAAACAAACTATAAACAAAAAATAAGAGTAGTTCATGCACCTATCTAAATCTAATCCTAGAATTTGGAGGAAATTTTAATTCATAAAACTATAGAAAATAATTTGATTCCCTTGAAGAATTGGAATTTATACCTTAAAATCCTTTATGTTTCCTCTAATTCGATGGACACCATTTTGAATACCCCTAAAGAGGATGATATATTTTCTTTGTAAGGTATCAAACTATATTTAAGTTTATTGCTAATGGTAAAGCTAAGGGTATTCACTGTTACTTACTTGAAATTTTTAAAATGGAATCTGAGCCTATCATCATCCCTCATGTACACAAGCTCTTCAATTTGGTAGTGTAGCAAGGATTCTTTAGGACTTAGATGTATAATCTTATTGGGCTTATGTTAAAAGTGGGGATAAAACCATTCCCTCTAATTATATAAACATTATGATTAGCCACATTTTATCTAAGTTGCATGAAATTATTTTGGAAAATAATGTTAACCTATGGCTACATATCCATGGTAAAAGAGATGCCATGCTGGGATTATGATATATCATTCAACTGTGGGCCACCTTTTTAACTTTAGGATCATTGTAGAGGAATGTCACAATAAAAAAATGATTTCTTATGTTACTTTAATGACATTGGAAATGATTTTGACAACATTATGATGACAAAATTTTGGAATAAGCTAGAAGATATATTGGCTACACTCAATTTTCATTATTTTTGTGATGAGGTGGTATGATAATTTTATTTCCAAGTTTGAGAACTATGAGGGTTGTTGAAAAGAAATTAGATACAATATCAAAGTCAAGAATTTTTTTTCCTTATCCCCTACCCCTTTTGAGCACATTTATTAATAATATATAAAAGATTTTTTGGAAGATGTAAGTTGTATTGGCCCCAATGGTAGTGATATAGTCATAAATCTTCTCCTTTATGTCACCGATATTTTCTTTTTAGAAATATGTCATTATAATCTTGGAAGGAAATTAAGAATCCTCCAATATTTTTTCTCCAAAATGAGTGAATATTAATACTAATAAAAATAACATCATAATAATTAAATCCAGAATGACTACATATGATACTTTCATATATGACAACAACTTCTTGTAGAAAGTTGCTTCATGTGCATATCTTGGAATTGATATCTGTCACATTAAACTATATTGGGATTATAGCACTGAAAAAAGGATAAATGGAGGATACAAAATTTATTATGGACTTGAAAACAATTGTGACTTAGCTGATATTTGGATATACAATAAAAATAAAAGTAAAAATAAAAATAAAAGCCCCTCTTTTTTATCACTCCTATGTTATATGGATGTGGGTTGGGGTTATATTATCTCTAGTGAGTCATTTAGCAGATCCAAAATGAATTTCTAACATACAATCTCAAGGTTAAAGTAAATACTCTTTATCCTATCATCTTTATTGAAGGAATACTTAATTTATAACCTACAATCTCAAGGTTAAAGTAAATACTCTGTATCCTATCAATTGATTGAAGTAATATTGAATTTCTAACCTACAATCTCAAGGTTAAAGTAAATACTCTCTATCCTATCATCTTTATTGAAGCAATAATTTCCCTCAGTAGAAGCATGACTATGGTTTGGTATCTTATGTATGAAGAGAAGTTAAACAACGTGGATGTTGTGAGGTTTCCTAAACTCGCTTCTACTTCTAGCCAAAGCCCCCATCTTCGACTCAAATGGAGTGGCATAAGGATGCACAGTCTTGGCACGTTAGGGGATAAAGGATATTAAAAATAGTATTAAATCAAAATTCAAGGAAAAAATCAGGAAACTAAGATATTATAATGAACTGATCAACCCCAATCTCAAAAATAAAATATATCTCCCTACCTTGACTAACATCTAGAAGAAAATAAACACAACTAAAATAAAAAATATCTCATATGAGCTTGATAGTGAAACACGACATTGGTCAATTCCCAAAATACCGTCAGATGAAAGAGTTTATTACCTTTTGAACATTAGGAGAGTTGAATATGAAAGTAAATTTATCTCAAATTCTCTATCTTCCACTTACATTCGATCGAGGTTTTAAGTCAACATGACTTTGATGATCTTAGTGTGCTTCTCTTAGTGCTTTTCTAGCATAAGAATAAATTTCTAAATCATTTCTTGTAGTCTCTTAATTTTGAGGTCCAACAGACCATATCATTCTTAAAAGACATTAATCATCATTATCATCAATAAACTTTAAGCTATCAAAATATATCAAATAAATTAAGTATATTTTCTTTCTCGATATATATATAGAGAGAGAAAAAAAGTTGAATTGCATCACAATCTAAATATTTATGTTTGATATGAGCACTATACATGTTACAATCTAGAATTCAACTCAAACTAGCAATATAACACACCTACTTTTATATATATATATATATATATAATTATAATTAGGAAAATCAAATTCAATTTCCACAATTTCTCTTATAATGACTTCTAATTTCTATTTTAAGTCTAAATATTCATTGGCCAACTTACAGAATATAAAATATATATAGTTTTATATATAATATAATATATCTCGTTTTCTATATATATTAAATTATCATTATGAGTTATTATATAAAATATAATAAAATAAAATGTAATAATTTCAGTTTTGTTGTTGAGTCAAAATATCTACTCCACAACCTCTACTCCACAACCTATAGACTATAAAATATGTATAATTTAATATGTAATACATATGCCAAATTATAATTATAAATTATTATATAATTAAAATTTTCATAACGATTGAGTTTTTAATTTGATATAAAAAACTTAAGAACCAATCCATTTTAGAAGAGGCGTCTATAAATTACGTATGGGGCAATTTCATAAAAATTATAGATACAATCGGTATATATATATATAATTTGTTTTTGTTTTTGTTGGCTATAAAACAATATGAAGGCAAATTCATGAAAGTTGTATACAAATTAACTTATAGATTTGTATTTACAATGTATTTCAAACAGACCATATGCATCATCCTTTTTTGTTTCGATAGAATGAGTTTCCATTTCATAATATCACGAGGTGGACTGTTTGATAAGCTTATGGGTTGATGCATTTAATAAGTTGATGATGCCCCTTTTATAAGTTAAAAAAGTTAAGGATATATTTTATAAGTTTAAAATATCTCTTATTATTTAATGATTGGTATAATAATTATATGATTATATTAATTAAATGAAAAAAATTATGGATTTAGAGGGGAAGAATATCAATTTTGGAATTTCATTTATTAATTTATAGAAGATGTCTATAATATATCAAAATCTTTGATTTTAAATGATAATATTATTTATTATTTATTAATATAAAGAAAATATATAAAAATGTGTCAAAATTTTTGACTTTTCATTAATATATATATATATATATTAATTTTCAATATAAAGAATTGTATAAAATTTTTGAAAGTCTTTTTGGCGGGTTTTTTTGGCGGGTTTTTTCCGTCGAAATCCGGCAGGAATTTATTGGAATCCCAAGTTTGATAGTTAGTTTCTGCACAATGAAAGCGTCCAAGGGGTTTTTCAGGGTGCTGAATCCAAATATGCAGTTAAAAAACTATTTTAACTGCAACAAATCAAGATTTAACCTCAATTTCTTCCGCGGGATTCCGTCACTGGAATCTCCAAAAAATCGCATTATAGACAACTCCTTTTTATAACCTTTTTATAAACCACTTCCTCTTAGAGTGCCCTGCTTACAACCACATTAGATCTCAATTTCACAACCTCTGTTACAATACTGACCTTCCTAGCCTTTTACAATGCCAAAATTATAGTGAACTCGGGAGGCTTCTCTCCAAGCTTTTTGAGCATAGGAATAAAATTTTAAATCAAAATAAATAATTTGTCTTTTTAGGTCCGATAGATCATTATTTGGTCTCAACGGACGTTAACCATCATCATCATCATCACAATGGTAAATCTCATCATGATTTAGTTAAAAATAAAAAATAAAAAAATACTGATTTTGCTGTATAACCCGTTCACATATCAGATATTCTCGTATAAATATTGTCTAGTTTCTTTAATTGCAGAATAACAGGATTGCTGGTTAATATAAAATGAGAGAAAATAACTCCTGCAATTATAAATTGCCACTCTTGGATCTATATATATCTTCATCTTCATACGTTCAGTAAACAAATTTCCACGTAAATATTAAGAAGTTTAATAAAAAATAAAAAAATCCTCATTTTTCTGTATCACCAGTTCATATATCAGATATTCTCGTATAAATATTGTCTAGTTTCTTTAATTGCAGAGTAACTGGATTGCTGGTTAATATAAAATGAGAGAAAATAACTCCTGCAATTATATATCTTCATCTTCATACGTTCAGTAAACAAATTTCCACGTAATTATTAACAACTTCTTAAATGGCAAAAGCAAATTTCATTTAAAAGTTCATCCACGTTCAAATCTCTATGTTTCACAGACGTGTTCAGAAGAATAGCAACATTAGCATAAATTAATTCCAGAGGGATCGAATACAATACCATCATATTCGATCCGACCAACCCATGGAAGCGGGCCCGTGTAACACGTTATTTTCAGGAGTTGCCAAATTACTTTGTCGACTTTGCTTCAAAAAAATTTATTGCGAACAATTCTGAGGGTTTGAGACCTACTGATAGTTTATTCAGTATCTTGATGAGCTTCTTGCTTGATTTGTACCAGAAATTTGTTTGACACATGACACTTCACTGCACATTGCTGGAAACTGCATAAACCCTTGCATCCCACTTGAATTTGACATACATGACAGGCTACTTTCAGCTTGCTGTTGCGCAGAAATTTTGAGATGCAGGTTCAATTTTTGCTCTTTTCGGTGAAGACTGCTCAATCTGCTTCATGTCATGGATCGCCATTACTGCTGTACATTCCATGACGCAGATTGAACAGCCTCCACTAAAAAGAGCAAACACTGAGTTTGCATCTCACAACTTTGCACAACAATAGGTTGAAGCTAGTGTCATGTGTCAAATTCAAGTGGGGATGCAAGGGTTTATACTGATGGAATCTGAAGATTTTTCGGCTATGCGTTGTGAAGAGGGAGTTTACATGAAAGGGGAATTGCTAAACATCTGGTGAAGAAGACGAATAGGCTTGAATGTAGAGATACAACGCGGCCAAATCGTAACGGCACCCAAACAACCTCAAGAAGAAAATATATAAAAAATTTGTCTCTATCGACGTATTTTTTTTGAAGCCAAGATCAATTTTCTTATGGTGATAGAAATGTAGCGGATTATACGGCCCACTTCAATAGTTGGTGAGATGGGATGTGATAGTGTAGTAGTCGATTCTATAGTGCCAGGTTAATGGTCAGAGATATCATATTTTACTCTATGAAGTTTTAGATATTTTAAAATAATAAATGGTTTAGTAAATGAGGTTGTATCATATGAAGTTTCAGATGCGTTAAAATGATAAATGGTTTAGTAAGAAATTGGTTGCTAACAAGTTAGAATAAAGAATTAGGGAGAAAAAAAATTGTGTATTTAAAAGATTAATCTCATTTATAATCATTATAAAAAAAATATACATAAGAGTCAATAGCTTATGGAGAACCAAAATTCTTATTTCTTAGTTATAAATTAACTCTCATCAACTTCATTGTGAAACAAGACATTAGAAAGGAACCAAAAAGGTTTAGGGAGAAGAGTATATTTTTCACACTGTTTCATAAGACGAAACATAAAAATATTTCATTTTACAATATAAAACCTTAAAAAACAATAGAGACAACTATGTAAATATCTTGAAAATTACCTTTTAAGATAATTTTTTCAATAAAAAGAGTGTTCAGAAAATGAAAACACCCAATGTCACTTCCCATTAAAAAAAAAAAAAAACACTAAATATATCCCTATTAAAATTTCTAAATTCTTTTTAAATAATTTGAAAAACGTAACTCAACTAAATTATAATTTATCAAAATATTCCACAATTATCCATCAAATGCTAAAATATTCTAAGATAAATTCACAACCTAGTAAATATGCCCACTTATATGAAACCTGATATTTTACCACTACATGCCCAGCATGAATTAACTGGTGTGGTAGGCATCATTTTATGAGAAAGTACCGGATTCATGGCCTCTTTAACGAAAATGGGAAGACTGAAAGTGACGATTGATTTGTTAGGGAATATTTTAATTTTGTTGCAATTGTGGGGAAAGGTGTTAGTCATTAAATATAGTTTGTTTGAAGCTACTTAACACAGCCATTTAACGAAGGGATTTCGTGGGCCTTATTTTAACTGTAATTTCTCGTACCTGGCAATACTAATTAAGTGCCAATACTGACTTCACTGCCACGTATCATACGTTTTCGAATCAACCGAGGGTGGCCTTCCTGCTCCAGTTTACTCGACTGTTTCCGTATTTTGGCCCCGCAGTTCGGTTCACGCAACACTTGAGCGGATGGCCAGTCCGGCAAGGCTTTCGTTTCGATTCTTTTTCTGCCACCTTTAATGTTTTTTAAATACGTAACATATTTTTTTGTTTTTTCTGTGGTGTCATTATCTGCCTATTGCTTTTTATTGAGATACTAATGGGCATGGGTGTTACACCCTGGTCAATCAAGTAGGTTAGTTGTTTTTTCGATGCACATATTACTTTTATCAATATTATATCATTACAATATAGTTAATATATTGTAAGTATCGAAATGGATATGGAGTAGGAGATTTTATAAACATTAAGGTGATAGAAATGAAATTAGATAAGAATCGAGATGCAGATTAAAAATATATATTATTTTTATTTACACAATTTTATTAAAGGGATTTATATAGAATGTTTTTTCAAAATTTATATAAAATTTAATGGGATTAAAAATATTTTTTAATATAATTCTAATAGAAATATTTTGAAACAAAATGATAAAAATAAAAATTTATGTATTCAAGGTTCTGTGATCCATAATGAATGAAATAAAGTTTTTCAATAGAAATTACCTGTGTTGCATGGGTGCCCGCACCCGGGGGTGGGGTTCTCGAACCCGTCCCGGGTTCCCGCACCCAAGTACCGGATTCGGGTACGGGTTCTTCCGAGACGAACCCAGAAGAACCGGGTTCTTCCATGAAGAACTGGGTTCTTCAAAAAAAAAAATGGGTTCTTTTCCTTTAATGGGTTCTTGGGTTCTTCGGGTGCTTGGGTTCTTGGGTTCTTCGGGTTCTTCAGGTTGGGTTCTTTGGGTTCTTCAGGTTCTTTGGGTTCTTCATAAAAAAACTATATTAAAAATTTAGTTTTCAAATAATTTTTTTTATTGAAATTTAAAAAATAACTTATAACAAAACCTAAAAAACCCTAAATCAATTCTTGTAAATCAATTTGGAATGAAACATTCTTCCACGATCCTTACCATCAAAACCTGTGTTGCACGGGTACCTGCACCTGGTTTTTAAAGTTTTTTACAAGTCTTGTTTTTTAAAAATTCTTGTAAATCAATTTGGAATGAAACATTCATTCCCGAGCCAAATAACCATCAAATTATAAATTGCAAATGCACACATACAGGTTCAGACATTTTTGGTCAAATAGAAAGTAGGATTGAGACCAGCCATAAGCTGTAATCAGCTGATGCTGTTAAATGGCGAAGGGCTATTTTGGACAATGGCTAAATTAAGTATCAAAATCTGCCAATTTCTCACAGCATTCTGATAACATCATGTTAATATTAAAACTAGGAAAATATGCCTAAATCATATATGATCTCTACAAACTTGTACACCAAGTAATCTCTAAAAACTGCGAAGATGTTTTATGTTTAGATAATTAATATTCAGGCAGAGCTTCACACTCAAAGACAAACTATTCCTCAAGCCATCAGATGGTTGTTGTGCATTTTATTGGGAAACAAAGATTGATAAGCGTGTTTTGTGGAAGGGTAAGGCTGCCACTGTTTTTGGGATTGCTTTACCACAGAGCACACCATGCATGGGGCAGGTGGATGATTAGACATCAAGAAAATTCTAGACCACTATCAGGTTGAGAAGAATCTCCTATGAAAAAATTATGTTTTTATATGGGAGAGACTAAACATTCAAAGCAAAGTTACAAGGTCAAGCTCCAGCCAGAATGAGCAATTTCAATAAGGAGAGACGCTGTCTTGAAATTAGAGCAGGAGGTAGAAATGCTAACACTCCTTGGCTGTGTAGGAGGAAGGGTCTGTACAACCATACAACCACAACCTGATTCATTGATAGGCATCCTTGCAAATGAACCTAAGCTGCATAGATATTATAAAGCCTGTGTGTAACAAAATTTGTCCCAAGTTTCACCAAAATAGCTGAGTCTAGCATTTATCCTAGTATGTATTTTGAATTTTCAGTTTTAGTAGTAGCCTTGAGCTCTCTCACATAGCTGTCACAGTGTCATGGTTACACGGAAAAGATTCAAAAGAACAGTTTTTTGGTGATAAATTTTGAAATTTCAATGTCAATGTTGAATGTTCAATGATGTGCATGTTTAAATGGTTATCATTAAAGTTTTCTTGTTTAAAGTTGAAAAAATATACAAATTCAAATTTCATATATATTATTAATTATAAATTTATAATTTATAAAATTTAATTATTAAAATTTAATATTATTATATTACCCGACGAACCCACGCACCCTGTTTCCAAAAATGTCGTCCCCGTCCCCGTACCCGTCCTCGTCCCCGTCCCCGCACCCACGTTTCCTGGCAACATAAGAAATTACATGAGAGAATTTTTTGGCTAAGGGGTTTAGAACAAACAAGTATGGTTCATCACGAGGACGAGATCAAAAGGCAGACCATGGCAAAAGCTTAAATAGAGAGCAATGTAGACCATCGTTCATCTACATTGCTCTCTATTTAAACCTTTTCCATGGTCTCTTTATCTAATAGTGATGATAAAACACACTTATTGATTCGAAAAACATCAGCAAAAAATTCTCTCATATAATCTTTACTAAAAAACTTTATTTAAAAATTAAATATTACAATAATTATAACCATTCCCACGAAAATTTCAAACATACATTTTATTTCCGCTTACAGAAATCCATAAACAACTCACAAGAACAAATGAAAAAGATGTCGAAGGCCGCAGGAGAGGCTGCCAAATGAAGGTAGTCTTATGTAGGACAAAACGTCTTTACACTCGAGAAGGCTGGCCAAGAACATTGAGTGAGAAGGCTGGCCAAAACGTCTTTACTCTATTTCTATGTCGACGAAAAGATGCATGCATGATCTGCTTGCTTTCATTCTTTATCTATATCTATAGAGCTATAATATTTTTTAATGTAATAGAAATAAAGTATAAGTAAGTTATAATGCCTTTTTAATTATTATTTTTTATAATTATACACAACCATGACGTTAGTTTAATTTTTACTTTAATTTCTTCGTTATTTTGTTAATATATAATCATTATTTTAGTTTTTGTTACTAGTTATTCATTAAAGATATGAAATTAATATCTTTTATAATTTCGTCTTTTCTTAATTTAAAGATGTTGTGATGTTTAATATCTTTTACTAAGTTAAATGAAATGAAATAAAAATAAAAATAAAAATAAAAATATAATCATTTTCTCTATAGTATTTTTCTTTAAGGTGTTAAATTTTTCTAGTATTATTCTTAATGTAACCTATTTGAAAGCTAATAATTAAACCTACCAAAGGCTAAGAGGGATTAAATCTCTCTTCACTCTAAAAGAGGTTTACACTAAAGAGATTTGATCCTTCTCAACGTTTGATAAATTTGGAGTTAAAATAGATCTAGGATGGTTGATAGTTGTAAATTAGTGTAAATGCATAATGTTGGCATTGTCATAGTTATAATAAAATAAATATTAAGCAAAGCCTTTCGGTAGAAATCACATAAGAGAATTTTTTGGCCCAAGATTTTCGAACCAGCAATTGTGGTTCATCATTAGGAACAATTAGCTAGTGAATTGATGATTACATATTAACAATTAATCAACAAGATTAGATTAACAATTCGTTAGTGAATTGATGATTACATATTAAAAATTAATTATATTTGCGTTAACCTAAGAAAAATACACAACAATAGGAAAGTATCTATGTTAACGTAACATCAATGGAAAATTGTTAATTTTAAAACTTTATGTTTAAGATTATTTAAAATAATTGAAAAAAGTTATATTTAAGGGCAAGAGTGAAGAAATATTATTTTTATTAATTTTTTAGTAGTTAAGGTAAATTTTACTTGGCCAAGTTATTAGTGATTTTTGAGCACAAGAGAACTAATGCTATTGACTCATGTTATTTAAGTGAAATATTTAAAGAGGGAAATTAAACACTAATGATATTGACTCATTATATTCATGTGAATTATTTATAGAGAGAAATTAAACTAGCCTAGATACATCTTAACTTCAAATCAATGTGTTGAGAGAGATCCCTCTGGGTACTTTGTAGATCTCGAGTTAATATAGATCTAGACTAGTTTATGAGTCAGTAATGTTTAATTTATATGAGGATTTAGTTTGAAGTTATAAGAGAATTTTGAGGTAGTGATAAAGATTTGATTAAAAGGTCTCATGACCCATTCACATATAAGTGGATAAAAGTTCATCTCAGTGTTTTTCAATTTTAATGGCCCATTAAGAATAGCTCCATTGATTTGAAGTATTGTTGTTAATGTAACCACCTCTCCTCAAATCTTAACTAAATCACCTAATATAATTTTTGAATTATTATATTAGGCCAAAAAAATATAGTGGGGACAATATAGTGCAATACTCACTAATCTAAATTAGTAATTTGATGTAATAACATATTCTCATTTTTACAAAAAGGACAAATAAGAAATCACTAAAAACATTAATAAAGTGTTTTTAATAAAGTGTCATGTACAATTTTGTGTGCATAAATTTGACTTGACATGTTATATTTTTAAAATACAAATGAAATATTCTCAAAATTTAAAAAAATAAAAAGGACATGAATGAATATGTGCTATCTAACTATTGTATGTCTTGGAGATTTTGGTTGGAAACTTTGATTTTGTTTTGGGTAAAATTTTGATCTATGTTTTTTAAAATGTGTTTTTGACTATATATATATATATTCAACACTCTAAAAACTTCATGGAGAACTCAAATTGTGGAGAGTTTACAAATCATACATATGATTACAACAAATATTTGTAGGATTATGGAGAAATGAAATGGAAAATATGCCAAAAAAACATCCAAATTGTATAACAGATAAAATAAGAAAAAAAATCCCTTAACAAATATTTTCACAAGACCCTCATGTTTGGCCACATTTTTATGTTCAGTGTCTTTGTGCCTTCACCACATGTTTCACAACTACCTACACATAAAGTCACACCCTACCCTATTTTCACCGAAATCAGATCTAGGTTAGATATCATAAATCACCATACGTTCCTGCAAAGACTTCAAATTTCATCTAGGTAAACCCTTATATCCACTCGAATTTTACACACATGAAAAAAGTATATTCAACCAACTGTCTACTCAATTATGAGTTGTAGATTCAGCCTTTTATTTTTTTCATCGAGGTTGTTCAATATGTCATTTCATGGATAAAAATTCCACACTTGGATGGAAAAATCAAGTGAACTTTTCCCTTCAACAGCTGAATTCGAAGATGTTGGGACATCATGGAAAATATTTATTGCTTTAGGAATTGATTGCTTTGTATGATTGAGAAACAAATGCCTCATTTGCAAGCCTATTTATACTCAATCATTAAATCATATTGCAGTAAATTCGTCGAGTGACATCCCATGATATTCTAATTCAGATAAAGTAGGGTGGGTTAATTTAAACTTTTCATTTAGGATTGCAATTGTTATTCATGAAATGAAGCGAATTGAGAAACCTTCACGAAAAAGATTGAAGACTAAACTTTTATTTGAAATTTTGCCCAACAATTATTGAAACTCCGTTGTCTTGTATATCAAATTCAAGTGGGATGCCAATATTTACCCAAATGCAATTTCATGTTTACTAGCAATGTGTGGTGAAGTTGAATGTGTCAAAGTGGATCCTATCTTGTTGAAGATAGAGTAGGTTGTGTGTTTATAAAAAGGTAGTTATGAAACATATATTCAAGGAAACAAAGATGCTTATTTGATTCTAGACACTTAGAGTGGACACATAAAAGGGCACCTAATTAAGGTTGAGGTTGTGAAATCTTTATGAAGCAAATTTCCTATACAAGTCATGTAAGAACCTCATCAAGCTAGGGAAGAAATTATAACATAGGATCTCACCCTTAGAGGTATGAAACCACATATAAAAGGTTATCCTTAATTAAGAATTTTCCACCTTATTGAAATCTAGAGAACACAACAAAACACAACTACGACTACCAAATTACAAACAAATATGAAAACAAAGAGTGGCATATTTAACTCTATTTTTCCATCCATGTATATACAATATTTCATGTCAATTACATCAATTTAAAAATCACGTTTTCCTCTTCATATTTTGGTAGTGGCTACACTTTCGAATGTCCACAAGTTCAGGCGGTGTTGCGGTGAGACAATGAAGGTTGTGCTGAACCGGTGGAGGTAGTGTTGGTCTATGAAATAATTATATCTAAAAATACCCCCCTTAATCATTTCACACAAAAAATGTTGTTACACTCAAAAAATTTTATATACTAAAATTTTATTACACCGTAAATGCTCCTTTATTTTTCCTGTGAATTTTGGAGAATTATTTTATGAAGGGTTTCATAAATAGGTATGAAAACATGTCTTCTAATCTACAAAACTCTATAAAAAATTATTTATTTTTGACTAATTCTCATATGAAGTGATACTCTTATAAAATACATGATTCCTTGGTAATGCAATAGAATATTCGTTGTCATAGAAAAAGTTGACTTACTCCTTGTTGGAAAAAGTAACTATGTTTGGTCTCTCAGTAATGTAATTGACTCATTATGTAATGTACTTGTCATAAGAACAAAGAGAATTATTATTATTATTATTATTATTATTATTATTATTGTGACTTATTCAAACATGGGTTTCATGCTTGGGTCACCATGTTTTAGGTCAAATCCCCCATTGAGGACACCTAGGATTTATTCTAGGTCTATAAAATTATTGTATATTTAAAAAGACCATTCGTAGGCTTTTGAATCATGTAAAAGGGTTTAGTATTGAGTCAAATATGAATTATGAAACCTCCACACCATGTTTGAATAGGAGAAGATCAAGTTGGCCTAAGGACCCATTCGACCCCACAAGAAGCCTATAAAAGGGAGGAATATGAATTCATTTGAATAATCACTTCTCATTCTCTCTCTTCTTGGAAGAAGTGCAAAAATTTGTTTGTTAGGTAGAAGTGCAAAGTAGGAGGCTAGGAAAGTATGTTGTCGGAAAGTCTAACTAATTGCATGTTTGAGGGAGTCTAAGGAGTCAAGGAAAATTGAAAATTTCATGGTGGTATATATTAGTTTTGTGCTATAGATTGGGATAACAAAGTCTCTCAAGTTGGACTGCTATCGGAAGCCTTAGTTGTTGCAAGTTGCTGCATAGTCGAAGTTGGTGGAAAGGATCAATCTTCTAGAGGTTGGCTTGGTGTGGATGGAAAGTCTGGGCAAGGTCTAGGGTGAAGAGTCTGAAATAATACTATTGAAAGGAAGAATTACTTTCATTGGGTTTTCCCCTAGAGTGGTCTTTCCATGGCATGTGCCTACATCTTGTGTTCATTGTTTTATGTGTTGTTTCTTTATGTAATTTCTTAGTGAACTAAAAGAATAATATATAAAGAATCGTAATAACAAGTAACATCACAAGCACTTATCAATATCAAGAAAATATTTACTTCCTTTCTTATTTTCCAACATGGTATCAGATATTTGGTAAGAAAGAAGAAAGAGGCAGACCCATTCATTGTAACTCTGTGAGGGAAGGAATCTATTAAATTCAAGGAATATGTCTAACTCAATCAATGGTGATAACAAACCTGAAGGAGAATCTAACCTTAGATCCTAGAAGAAGAGTATTGGCCTAATCCTTGAGAACAACAAAGTATTGGATTTTGTAAAAGGAAATATAAATAAGCCTACAGAAGAATCCAATGATATCGACAAAGCAAAATTAAGGATTTAGAATTTGTGTCTATGACTCCGAAGGTAGAAGGGATAAAAGAAAATATTGTCTCATTCATAACTAACATCGATCATACTCAGGAGATGTATGAAGCCTTGTTGAAGCTATTCATTATTAAGAACATTGGTCAAGTATCATGTTTGAAGAATGACATGAGGAATATGAATATGAAAAAAGAATATAGTGTGGAAACTTTATTTGAAGGTATCTAGAATCATGGATGATATCTTGGTCATCGATTATATTGTTCTGAACAAAGAGTTAGTGATCTCTACCATATTAGGATTACCACCCTCTTTGGGTGCATTTTCGATGGGTCTCAACCCTTGGAAGTTTGTACGTTTTCCTCAAGATTTGAAGGGAGCCTAACAACTTCCAAAGATAAGTATGTCTGAATTTAAAGTTTTGGTTCATGTACTCATTTAGTTTTCATTATATTAAATAATAATAACCTCTCTCCCTCTCGTGTCTTGATCAAGAAAACATCTGAAAGAAGGAGGATCTCTAAATACAAGGTTAGTCAAGAAAGAAAAGGAAAACATCCAAAAGAAGGAGGATATATGAAGACAAGGTTAGTCAAGAAAAGAAAAGTATGCTTTGAATACATTAATTGAAAGGATTATTCATTTGATGATCTATTACTAACATTTTTATGGCTAGCAGTATTGAATCCTAGTGATTCTTGTTTGGGTGATTCAACTCTTGACAAATCTACCGACCCCACTCTTATCTAATTTGGTATAACCCTAGACACATTAGGGAAAACCATAATTGAGCGGTATGATAATGTGAATATCTGAAACCCTAAAATCCTTAGGGATATTTTGAAATGCTTGTTGAAGTCTTTATTGATGATTTCGCTTTTAGGATTTTGGCATGATTGGGAAATCCTAACTGGTTAGGACGGTGTTATAGACATTTTTGTGCCTCGCGTCATGGAGCATGAAATGTCAATAATTACAGGGATCCTCAGTCCCTAAACATGTTGTTCTTACCCCTAAAAGAACAAGGTCATCAAACAACAGCACTTCCAATCAGTTCTCCACCTGAAAACACTTCAAAACAGGCTTATTTTGGATCATGTCAGCTGCTCCACTGAGCTTCTGCGCTGGAATGCAACTGTCCCTCCTTGTACCTGCGCTGGAAGTCAAAATTAATGAAGGCTACCTGCGCTGGGCGAGATTGGCCAAGTGGCACAGTCATCCTGCAAGGTGTCAACTGCCCAGGAAGCTTCCAAACTGACACTTGGTTCATGAGATTCGCCCTGTGATGAGTAAGAGGTACTTGATCACCATGTGTAAGCAAGGATCTCCAAGTGGACTCAAGAACTGAAGATTAACTGAAGAGGGAGAGGACACTAGTCAGCTCTATGCCAGCCTCAAGCTGACTCATCCTCTCTTCTTCTCTCCTATATATAGAGCTCTTCTATGAGGTCTAAGGGGGCTGGAATTTTGTGTAAAGCAAGGAGGTGCTGTTGGATTACAGTTAGAGCTATTGGGTGATTGTTTTACTAGAGGTGAAGAAGAGAGTTCTTGCTGCTGGGGAGGTGCTGCTGGATTGGAGCCATCATTGGTTGTAACCTTCTTAGAACCCTGTTACTTCTATCAATAAAGTTTTGCATGTTCTCCTATATACTTGTATTGCATTGATGTATTGTATTTACATGTATATTTGATTCACTCTAATCCATGCATCAGTTATGAGTACATGTATCTTGTAGTTTCCTCTCTTGTTTTGTGCAGGATCTGTGTGTAGCTGGACCAGCAAAGAGAGCAAGGAGCTGGGAACAAGAGACAAAGAGAGAGGATCAAGATCGACTAAGCGAAGGACATCAGGTTGGTTAATCTTTTCATCCTTCTCTCTGTACTTTCATAAAGGAAAACATCAAAGCTTTACTTTCAGTTGTTGCTAAAGACTGTCACCTTTAGAGTAGGGATAGGGTCATCCGCATCGGATACTTTTCCCCACAACAAACTGGCGACTCCGCTGTGGAGCCTAGTATCTTGTTGGTGTTTGTAGTATTTTGCTATTCATTTCTTGAAGAAAAGAGTACCAAATCGAAAAGCTTTTGACTATATCAAAAGCGAAGTAGAGGGACTGCTACTCTTGCTCATTTGCTGGGCAAATTCAAGATTTGAAGAGCTTATCTACAGAAGACTCTTTACTCTTTGTGATAGATCTTCATCCTCTTGATCATACCTTAGCCTGTACTTGACCTATAGCTTTTTATTTCATCAAAAACAGTGCATTTTTGAGCTTTTTATGACCCGGAAAACTTTGTAGACGAAACTCTCGTGAGTCAGTGCAGGCTGTACACAGGTAGCCTGCATTACAGCGCAGGTACTCCCTTCGGGAACTGCGCTGAGAGTGAAATTGGCAGACTAGAACCTGCGCTGGTCCAGTTAGCCCTTGTCTTGCTCAGTCTTCCTATTGTGTCTTGGCCCTGTTTGCACTTGTTTTTGGCTGATTGCTTGCTGGTTATTGTACTTGCTGTAAACCACTTCTCCTTGACATTATTCCGCCTCAGTTGTGTGATGAAACTGTGAATGTTCTTTTAGTATTTCTTGTTGCAGTTACAGTTTCCCATTGTGAAAAGCGAACCAGTATAGCTGTGACCTCTTAGATCCTGAACTGTAAAAGTGTCTTTGTGATCTTAAGAGATAGTTTTATTACTGTTCATGGTTGTTTGAGTTTGTTTGCTTTGCATTTCATGGTTTGAATCTATACATTTCCTGTGTTTTTAAACAAGTCTATCATAAGGTGTCTTTTTGATTGTGGACAAGCTTGTTTATTTCTACTTGAAATTAGATTCAAAATCATACAACAGTTTCCTTTTTGTCTAGCATCAACATTAAGGATAACGAAAAGAAATACATGCATTGTGCATTTTGCATTTGATTGTATGCTTGACGATTTAGGAAGATGTGCATTTTAGTGTGTGTTCTTTGATCTGTGGAAAAAGTTGTGTCCTTCTTTTCCCTCAAGTAGATTAAGGTTTTCAAAGTTGAAAGATTGAAAAGATTTGCTTCTCATTCTTAGATTGCATATAGGAAGTTGTATATATACATCTCGTGGCGAACCTGAAAGGCAAACTGTTAAGAAAGATCAACATTAAAATAAACTCAATTTACATAACAACGCTTTGGAATTTAACGCAAACATCTAGAGGTCTAGGTAGAGACGTGTTCCGGCGTCGTTAAACATAGTGACTGTCGATCTCTACGAAGGTGGGTGATTCCTCCTGAGAGTCGGTGGCACTAACACGGACTTGAGCTCCCGCGTACCGTCGAGTATATTGGGAGACCCCTATAGGCTTTTATCCTTTATCCTTAGGAAACCGTGTCGGCCGCCCTACTGATCGCGATGCAGTGAACACAGCATTCACGAAGATCGACCACCCGTACCGTAAAACGTATTCTGTGGTTTCGCGAAAGGTTTGGCACACCCTCTGCCTAGATCTCCAGAGCAGTTTCTTTTGGCCTTTTTCAAACTCTATAACTGAAAAAGTCCAACCGAGCATTTGTCACTTCGGGCTCGTTAATACATCGAAGGCGACTAGAGTCATCTTTAGCTTTTTCTCGACTCTTAAAACATGAAAAAGCAAGTTTGTGTCTAAAAGCGTCGTTAATAAAATTTATTTTAAAGCGGAACATAATCACCTGTTATTCCCACGTTGATCTTTCAGTTGAAAAGTATGGAGCCCACCAACCAAGGAAGTAACCTTGGCGGAAGTCCAAATCCCTTCTCCTCTTGGGGAGATGTTGGTGCGCCTCATATGGCTACATTGTCGCTTCCAGGATTGACAATCGGCCTCCCTGTATGGCTCTTTTCAACTAATGTAGTCCAGATCGCCACTAATCCTGAGCATTCGAATCAACAGTCAGAACAATCTAGAACTACCCACCAGCCTTCCACTTCTTATGATACTTCCTCTGATCCTTCATCTTCGCAAGGTAAAGCTGGCAAAAGTCAGCCTCCCAAGGAGAAGAAGGAAAAGAAGAAGAGAGAAAAGAAGCAGAAGGAGCCTCTGGCGAAGGCGACTGGGGGCAAGCAGAAGAAAGCTGACAAAAACCCACACACTGCACCGACCGGGCCTAAATCGCCATGTGTCATTTGCAAAGGGAGCCATTTCCATCGTGATTGTCCTTGTATTCCCCGGATACTAAGGGACTGGTCCCCAAGGTTGCACAATCCGGTAGCATCAACCTCTGGTTGTCATGTTGATTGCATTCCGTCGACTAGCGAGAGTGAAGGACGAAGAAGGGGACCAAGATCACCCTGTCTATTGTGTGAAGGTCATCATGCCATCCACAAATGTCCATTCTTAGATGAGGCCAAGAGAGTTTTGGAAGATCGCCTGGTGTCACCGGTGCGACTTCCACCTGGATATCAAAAACTCGCGCCTAATCCCTCGATAGTTGAAAATCCGGTTGAACCACTCAAGTGGTCAGCTGAAGTGTCGGTCATTGAGAATGAACCTACTGAATCTAGACTAGACGAAAGTCTAAAGGTCGATACGGCAGTTGGCCCGGTTCTTCCTTCAGAGGTTCTATCGTCCAATGACCCCGTCATTGAAGACCCGTCTTCAAATGACACCGTCGCCGAAGAGTCGTCTTCATGCGACACCCTCACTGATGAGAACAAGGATGACACCATCCAGGTTCTTTTCATCAGCACCGACTCCGATGAGCATCAGGGCAATGCGCCCATTCCTTTATCGCAGGAAGGAACATCATCAGAGTCATATCCGGCCGTATATTCGGTCCCACCGCCAAGCAACCTGGTTGTATCCTTTGATTGGAATCAACTAGGCAGACCCCGGTTACCAGCCAGTGTACCATTCAGAATCATTGTCCAGATCTATAGAATGATTATGGCTGGTACTATCATTGATGAAGGGGCGTCTGTGAGTATCCTTTCCTCTGTTGCTTGGAAAGCACTGGGTTCCCCGGCGCTTTTACCTGAGTTGAGAAATCTCTCAGGTTTTGATAAAGGAACCAGTCGACCATTAGGGATCCTCCCCGATGTACCTGTTACATTGAAGGGGAAGACCGTCAGGATGAACGTGTTGGTAGTTCAAGGACCCTTGGATTATAACCTACTCCTTGGACGCGACTATATTTATTGCATGGGAGCGATAGTCTCCTCACTCTTTAGAGTAATGTGTTTTCCACATGAAGGAAGGGTGGTCAAGCTCGTAGACCAACTTTCATTTCCGGGATCTCGCATCGCAAATAGTCAAATACCAATCCTAAATGGTCTGTTCACTCAAGATTCGCCTCCGCCCCCGGTCCTCCTTCCCGATGAGCGCGAGTGATTCGGAAAGAAAGACTAGGACCCAGGGGGCATGCACCCTGGTCTGCTTCGGGCAGAAGAAACTCCGGGTATAAGACAAAATTTCCGCAGGAGAACATGACTAGTCCGTACCCCGTCCGTAGGAAGTGGGGTTGTTCTGGAATAATGATCTTTTGTTAAAGTTATGTGTTTGGGAATCATTCACCTTTGTCTAAAAAAGTGGGCAATGCCCAAGTAGGAATTCCCTTATTACAACAAGTAGTCACCATCTTTAAATTCAAGCCTCGCCCATCGAAACATATGTTTTGAAGGATAAGCAGGGGCAGTCTACTAAGAAGGAGACCGTATTGTTGTGACAGAGGGTAACCATCTTAGGACAACCCAATGATAGGCACCGCCGAAGAAAGAGATTGATCTGCGGCAGCAAATCGAACCGTCTTTGGAATAATAAGAAAGAGGCAAGCCTCCCTCAATAATACCAATGTTTTATCTTTGAGTAGTGTTCTTCTATTGTCACAAATAGCTGTTTGTTAAAAGTGGGCCGACGGGAAGCCTGAGTACTGCGTAAGACCCCTTAAAATAACGAGAAGACAAGTATCGTTAGCATTAGATTAGCAAGATGACAAATAAATGTGAACACCCAAAGAAAAGCAGAAGTAGGGGAGAGGAGGGGCAGCCTCGAAATTCTATCCTATACCTGGGGGCATGCAAACTTTCTGGAGTGCAAGCTAGGGGCGGTTATTTATCTGGTTTTAAGATTAGCCGTTTCCAAACTTGCATGAAAGAAAGCCTGTGGGGCAAAAGTAAAATTTGCCAAAAGTGAGCACAGCTGTGGTAAGGCATAAGCTCTATAAAAATTGGTCCTTACGAGAGGCGTTCTTCATATGACTGGTATATCGAGCAGTTTTAGCATATAGTTCATGCTCGTTAAAAAATAAACGCAAATCCGAGCAGTTTTAGGACTGAATTTATGCTCGTTAAAAAATAGAAAAGTGTGAGCAAAAGTTTCCCTCAGAGTTCAAGCTCATGGAAAAAATGAACCGGTAAATAACCTTTTGAGATCGTAAATTCATCAGCCATAAGAACCTTGATCGTGTTTTCATCCATCACCTCCACTGTTCATTTGGCCGATCATTCACTTCCATTTGTGTGTTTACCTCTTTTGAGAAACAACTGCGAAGAGTGATTTCACCTAGCCATCCTTGTGACACTGCCGTGATTGGAAAATTCCAACCTGTACCTGGAATCTGTAGCTATCCCTGTTTATCACTCGTTCCTCAGAAGACGGGTCTTCTTTCAGCTCTTTTCACTGACTCGTAAAACATGAAAATTTTGCTGAGTTTTGGCCTTCCAGCTCGTTAAATGACCGGAACGCTATCCCTCCTCTAAATTTTAATCTTTTTGGACCTGAGGGATTATTGCACAAAAGGATCGAGCGCTTGTCTTGTTCGGCTCGTTAAAAGTACCGAACAGCCATCCCTTCTGTATTGTTTTATACTTTTTTGGACTTAAGGGATTTGCTGACGAAAAAGGAATCATGGAGTTGACTTTCTGTACCTTTTCAGACTCTCTAAAAATGAAAAGGACCGAGTTTTCCTTGTCGTTAGACTCGTTAAAATGATTAAATAGCGACAAACTTGTCTTTAGACGAGAACGAGTTTCTCTATCGCTAGGCTCGTTAAATCATAGCGATGGGCTTGCCCGAAGGGCAGGTTATAGAACAAGCATATGTTATCCTCCTCAAGCTTGACAAAAATAAAGAGGTACTGGTCAGAAATGACTGGGGAAAAATTGGGAGAACATTCAAAGTTTAATGGTAGCAAGTCACTCTTGAACATGACACTTTTTCTCCGTACCACATCGGGTTGGGTTGTTTCATTCACCGGTCTCATCGCCATGGTCTTCGCCAAACCATCCACATTTGGGGTAATGCTACCGATCCATCGCATCAGTGTCGTTATATGTTCAAGAGGGGTCATTCTGAAAGTGTCAACCGTGTCCCATCCACTGCCATACATTATCCTTCATCCATTCATGATCGCCACCCTGAATCATATGTCACAGTTTGTTTTCACCTCCACTAAAGTCATTAGCTCCGTTCCGTGTCATTGATGTGGGATTCATTAAGGCCCTCCTTTGACGGATCGCTTCTTGTCGACTTCAACTCATTATCCAAGAAGTTGATCTAGGAACACCCCCATCAGTACTTTGAAGCTTGCATGCCTCAATGGCAAGTTTCTCACTTCCGGCGACAGGTATACATCAATGACCTTCGACCAGAAGATTTTGCGTGGCGTTCGACGCCAAGTCCTTTTTTCACGCCACGTGAATTGTACTGCAGTACCTTGAGGGTCATCGTCATTATTGGTGATTCCTCTCGCGCTTGTTAATGGTTTTCATTATTGACCGGTAATCAAGCGATGTCTTTCCATGTTCGACTTCAGCGCAATTTTCACATGGATCGACTTGTACTTAGAGTGAAGATCGAACGAGTTTGAAGACCCCGGATCTAGTTTCATCCATCCGGGCTGCGATATATATTCAGGAAATATAAAAGCATTTGCCGTGTACATCATTGCAGCAGATGATCATCCTACTCAAAGGATGATAATTTCAGCAGAAAATTATCAGTCTATCTTCAGACGATCGTCTGTCATATGTACCAAAATGTATTTATAAAAGCTGAGCATGGGAATGCCCGCCTCAGCTAGATCATGAAAATAGAATGAAAAATAATGTATTGTATTGTATTGTATTACAGGGCACTCTCCTCAACACTGGAACGAACTTCGGATCCTCTAGATAAAGCATTTCACCCGATAAACGGCCTCATACTTTAGGGGGCAACTGTTATAGACATTTTTGTGCCTCGCGTCATGGAGCATGAAATGTCAATAATTACAGGGATCCTCAGTCCCTAAACATGTTGTTCTTACCCCTAAAAGAACAAGGTCATCAAACAACAGCACTTCCAATCAGTTCTCCACCTGAAAACACTTCAAAACAGGCTTATTTTGGATCATGTCAGCTGCTCCACTGAGCTTCTGCGCTGGAATGCAACTGTCCCTCCTTGTACCTGCGCTGGAAGTCAAAATTAATGAAGGCTACCTGCGCTGGGCGAGATTGGCCAAGTGGCACAGTCATCCTGCAAGGTGTCAACTGCCCAGGAAGCTTCCAAACTGACACTTGGTTCATGAGATTCGCCCTGTGATGAGTAAGAGGTACTTGATCACCATGTGTAAGCAAGGATCTCCAAGTGGACTCAAGAACTGAAGATTAACTGAAGAGGGAGAGGACACAAGGCAGCTTCATGTCAATCTCAAGCTGACTCATCCTCTCTTCTTCTCTCCTATATATAGAGCTCTTCTATGAGGTCTAAGGAGGCGGGAATTTTGTGTAAAGCAAGGAGGTGCTGTTGGATTACAGTTAGAGCTATTGGGTGATTGTTTTACTAGAGGTGAAGAAGAGAGTTCTTGTTGCTGGGGAGGTGCTGCTGGATTGGAGCCATCATTGGTTGTAACCTTCTCAGAACCCTGTTACTTCTATCAATAAAGTTTTGCATGTTCTCCTATATACTTGTATTGCATTGATGTATTGTATTTACATGTATATTTGATTCACCCTAATCCATGCTTCAGTTATGAGTACATGTATCTTGTAGTTTCCTCTCTTGTTTTGTGCAGGATCTGTGTGTAGCTGGACCGGCAAAGAGAGCAAGGAGCTGGGAACAAGAGACAAAGAGAGAGGATCAAGATCGACTAAGCGAAGGACACCAGGTTGGTTAATCATTTCTTCTTTCTCTCTGTACTTTCATAAAGGAAAACATCAAAGCTTTACTTTCAGTTGTTGCTAAAGACTGTCACCTTTAGAGTAGGGATAGGGTCATCCGCATCGGATACTTTTCCCCACAACAAAGAGAGCAAGGAGCTGGGAACAAGAGACAAAGAGAGAGGATCAAGATCGACTAAGCGAAGGACACCAGGTTGGTTAATCATTTCTTCTTTCTCTCTGTACTTTCATAAAGGAAAACATCAAAGCTTTACTTTCAGTTGTTGCTAAAGACTGTCACCTTTAGAGTAGGGATAGGGTCATCCGCATCGGATACTTTTCCCCACAACAGACGGAATGGTAGGGAATAAAATCTAAGAAACTTTGAAGTTTTGGTAATATAGTGTTTTCTATGTTTCTATATTAGAAGCCTAGTTCATTGGGGTTTGGTGGAATCTGTTTTCTACATTGGAACTCTAATTCATTAGGGTTTAGTCGAGTGTGCGATAAATACCCTTATATTGTATTAGAATTGATTTATTTGCCATGTGTGTGTTGCATGATCAAACCTTAGTATAATTGAAATGATTGTGTGTCTATCTCTTATTTGATATTTTTGTGAATTTGGGTTTGACTAACACGCGATATGAAATGTATGTTTCATGATGATGAGATCTAGGCATATCTATATATATATATATATGTGTGTGTGTGTGTGTGTGTGTGTGTATGTGTATGTGTATGTGTATGTGTGTATGTATGTATGTATGTATGTATGTCCTCTTGGTTGAATCCATAGCTTGGTCTAGGTCAGATGTATTAATATGATTGGAAATATGATATGCTTACATATGGTTATGAATTCCTAGATATATCTGTTGACCTAGTCCTTGATGGTCATGAATCTTAGGATTTGATGGAAGTCCTTATTTGAGATTCTTGGATGATGATGTTTGGAAATATAGGGTGTTGTATCTAAACCCTACTGAAGTTAAAACTTGTTTAGTATGTATGATATAACAACATGAAATATATTAAGTTATTGTGGAAAATGAAAATATAGGGCTTTTCAGTTCAATCCTAGTAGCAATAATGTCTAGTGTGAAATGTAACAATATGAGATCTATGTATTCAATGATTGTTGAGATTGGAATTCTAAGGTTTTGGAATTAAACATTAGTCAAAGTAAAATATCCGGAATATGATGATTTGAGATTTGTATAATATTGTTGAATTTGTGAAAATGGAATTCTAGGGTTTTGGAGTTGAACTTAGTAGAAGTAGAAATCTTTGATGAATGTTGACTATATGATAATTTGAGATCTGTGAAGAAATTATTGAAATTTTAATTTTTGGTTGAGTATGATGATTGTTATAGACATTTTTGGCCACTGCAACCCCAAGCATAAAATGTCCATAAACCAAGGGCTCCTAAGTCCCTAAAAGTGTTGTTCTAACCCCTAAAGGAACAAGGTCAACTGATTACAGCTTCTCCCAGAAGTTCTCCATGAAAAACTACTCAGAACTGGTCAAAACAGGATCATTTCACCTGCTCCATAGGCAAAGTGCGTTGTATCTCACCTAAATACACTCTGTGGGTGCATTTCATTTCAAAAACCCCTTCTATGGGGTGCGATGGGTGAGAAGAGACAAATGGCAGTGTCAAACCTTGAGGTGGAGAAACATGGAGTCTTCTAGAAACTTCTCCTGTGACACTTGCCTCTCTGAATTCGACCAAGGATGAGTAAGAGATCATCAATCTCCAAGTGGAAGAAAGAACTATCAGATTGAAGACACTAATCAAATAACAAGCTGACTCATATCCCTTATAGATATCTATATATGGATCCCTCATCCCAGAGATCCAAAGGCTGGAATTTTGCATCTGGTAAGGAATTGTTGTTGGTTTCTTCAGGCAACATCATAGTGTTGGGTGATCTAAGCTTTGCATGAGGTGAAGAAGGGCTTACTTGTTGAGAGGATGATGCTAGGTCAGAGCAACTGGTTGTAACTCTCTTGGCTCTTTCTTGCTTATCAATAAAGCTATTCAAGTTTTCCTCCATACTCAACAATGTAAACTTTGAAACGGGAACTATAAACTCAAAATGGGAACTCTGTCCCAAAAACCCCAAAAAAACCACAAAAACAGTGCTCAAAGCGAAAAGTGTGTATACTGGAACGATGTTTTTTTTTTAGGTGTCAATTTTGCGGCTGTTTTAAAAATGGCAGTGACTACGAAATTTTCTACGAAATTTTCCTGCAAAATATAGCTTCAGAATGAAAGTGTTGATACTGGAATAATGATTTTTTTTTAGGTGTCAATTTTGCGGCTGTTTTAAAAATGGCAGTGACTACGAAATTTTCTACGAAATTTTCCTGCAAAATATAGCTTCAGAACAAAAGTGTTGATACTGGAATCGACCCGCCGCCGGTCCGGCGGGGCGGGGCGGTCCGGGGGTGCCGCTGCGTGGAATTGGTAATGTGGATCGTCATTTGATGCGTGGAATTGGTAAAACCCAAGCTGCCCGTCAATGGAGAATGTCTGCGTCTTTTCACTTTGCCGAGTCTCTCTGTCGCGTATTGTCTCTCTGTCCGTTGTATCGCACATACAAGCTGATGTCCACCCTCGAAACCTGTAGTCGGGGATGCGAAGGCAACCTAACGTCACCTTAAAATTTTCATCAAAACTATAATGCTAACTATATATAATTGGAGTACAGACAAAATAATAGAGCTCGACCAAATATAGATATCGTTGCTCAAACATTCACATAATAAATAACAAATTTAATATATACAATTAATTTTTCAAAAACATGCTACTTGGACCATTGCTGACCTAAGAGGCATCCTTCACAGTATCATATAATAAAATACAATATATTATAATAGTCTTTAAGAGTCCATGAAGTGTAATATGGTCTTGAAATACACTATACATGTGAGGACTTCCAACCAAAGGGCGTATGCATCACTAAAGAACTTATCCAATCCTAATATTTGTATTGTTCCAAAGCATAAGGGTTCAATGAATATGCACGATTGTTTTTTAACTAAGCGCAATCATATCTATGAGAATCCTCCTATTTTAATTCTCTCATGCATCCCCCTAGCAACTTCCCCTGAATCCTTCTTCTTATTCCAAGAATGGAGGTGAGACACCTCTTTAGTCTTCCTAGTCAGAATTTGCCTCCAAAATTTCTTAGGAGCTAGCTTAGAGAGGTGTAAGAGATTCCATTGTCTTTGACGAATGTATTGCCTCTTTTTCCTTTTAGTTAGGGCTTTATATATTTTTATCTTGTCCATTTTAAGAGATTCATCAACAGCTTCCTTAATTGCTCTCCTCGCACTTTTACACTCTTTGTCATACCATGGATTGGTTTTGCTATTTCTTTTATTATTTGATATAGGAAAAATAATTTGCAAAATTTGATAACTAATTCTCTAAATCCCTTTCCAAGACTAACACTTGAAAAATCAATTAGGTAACAAACATGCTATTAGATAGAACTATTTGTTTCTTTATTTCACCAAACCAAATTGAAAAAATAATTTTATAAATTAAAAATCAATAATACAATCTTAGAAGCAGTTTAAACCTATTATTATAATCATGATGTGAAATTGAATAGCTAGATTCTTAGCACATCTAATATTCTCTTTTATTCTGCTATCAATGATATCATATTTTCCAACGTTTGATACATTGTGCAAGGCCTATCTATATAAAAGGATCATGAAATACAAAAAATGGAGAACCTTTTCCCACGAGCGTGTGCTTGACACAATAATACTTGCAACAACAAATATTCAATAAGATGCAGACACTTTTAAATTGGTTGTAATTTGGAGAACCTGATCTTTTTTCAACCTTTTGAACTCATTTCTGTATCAGCCATAGCCAATATTATGCTTTGACTTCCTTAAAATTTTCAATGGTTAGAAGAATAAATTACTGATTAGCAGAAATAGTAAGATATGTACAATTTTGGTTTTGTTAATATCACAGTTATGAGATCAAATTACATGTTATAAGTTTAGAAATTTAATTTAAGACATCATTAAATCATTATCCAATATAGCATACAACATTTAACCTTATAAATAGTGTTTTATTAGCACAGGGTCCACATTAAATATATTATTTACTTCTTCCAAATCATCTGGGGAGGGTTTCAAATGGTCTGCCTTCCATACGCTACATGCAGAAAATACATTCCAAATAAGATTTAATTTTATAAATAGTGTTTTTGTTAGTACAGGGTCCACATTAAATATATTACTTACTTTTTTAAATCGTTATACATCTTTACAAAAAAAGAAAAAGGCAGTGACATCATTACCAAGGCAGTGACATCATTACCATGCAACTCTTGTGTTATAAAGAATACGAAATTCAAATATAAAAGTGTTTATGAATATCAAATATAAAAAATTATATATATCGTATAATTTTTTATTATACATTTTTATACTTTGAAATTCGCATATTTTAAAGCTCCAAATTACTTTTCCATTATTCTAGAGTCGTATAAGACAACCAAGTTGAATAATCAAACACCAACTGGAAACTAAAAGTCCGATATCTTGCGAGAAAACTCGAGCGTTGTACTTAATATGTTATTTCTCAAGTGATTCTCTGTATTCTATGTTTTTAAGAATTCCTAACTAAGAAGTTGTTTGCTAAACCAACCAAAAACCGAGACAATCAGGCACAAAATCATGACAATTTGTAATAAAACAATAACTAATATACTGTATACAATATTGAGGAAAGCTTGATGATGGTAATACAACAAGGAGAAAAAACTAAAATATTCAGTACCGTAGCAGATAATCTGTCTGAATATATAAACTAGAGCTCACAAGCTCCGAAGCCGGTACACGTCGATTCCCAGAATCGACCCGCCGCCAGTCGGGCGGGGGCGGGGCGGGGCGGGACTGGCGGCGGGTCGATTCCGGGAATCGACCCGTACCGGCTTCGGAGCTTGTGAGCTCTAGTTCATCCCACATTTTATATAAAATTAGGAAAAAGTAATCTAAACTAGGTTAAATGTCATAAATTTTAAATTAGAACTAGTAACTATATATACAAATTAAAATACGATCATGGTAAAAATAAAACAAACATAAATAATGAGAGATAACAAAAGCATTCCTCTTTATCTGATGTGTCCAATTGTGATGTACCCATTTGCAGTCACATATGTGAAAACTGTTGAAATTTTCCATTGCCTACGCTTGTGTTAATCGCATAAGCTACTCTAATTGAATCTCAATTCTAATTTTATGAGATCGTAATCTTGATGGTATATCGTGGATCCGTCAACATGAAACTTTCCTGACTTCTACCCATATTGGTAGTATCCATAGTGAAGGCATGGCATTCTCTGATCCTTTAAGAGCGGGCTACCGCCAACGTTTTGTTACTTATACACCTCAGTGACGTGGAAGTATGTGTGCGCTGCCTTTTCCTAACGAACTATGAAAGTATGATTTCGTTAGACCGTTCTTTTTCTCTGTCCACAATTAGACTCTGATCTGGTAACATTTTGTCTCTTTGTAAGATAAATCTCAAAGTCTGTGATTTCGTTGAGGTATGATTGCTTGTCACAACAAAGAAAAACAATGCATTTCCATTGCCAACTGAGATTATTAGCTTCACTAATGATCTGGTAAAGCTAATGCATTTCTATTTGTGATAGCATGATACAACCATGCTTGTGCCAGATGGGCAGTTTTGTGCAAGTCCTAGAAGATTAGACTATCCTGAGAAAAATGCTAAAGAGATTGGTTGATGTTGAATAGTGGTGGACATCAGATAAAAGTTTCATACTAACACAAATTCTGGAAACTTGTGTAAAATTATTGCAGACTTGCACATCAAAAGGAACAAGAATATTTTTACGCTGCGAAAATAACTATCATTTACGTTCTTTTTACCTATATTCATGAATTCCTCCATCGATCAAATTGAATCACCAATCTTCTCACGATTTTGTGGCACGTCCAATGTGATCTAGCTTGTGCTCACAATATTATATCTTCGTGGCACATCTCAACAATTACTTGTCAACCAAGGTGAGCAAGTTTATGAATGCTCGAATGCCGCGGCACTTCACCACAAGATTAAATATGGACATAGGGATTAGATAATTCAAATGGTACCAATCAAATTAAATGGTGCTAATTGGAACATGGAAATAAATTTAGATCGAGGAGAGAAAAGTTTAGCTCCAACCTCTAGGAGCAGAGGGTCATATGGAGGATCAAAACATGTTACAACGATTAATTTTTTTTGGTGTGGAAACGCCACTGACCTTTTTTGTTAGGGCATATTGCAATCTATTTTTCTATTCATGAGATGTAGTATTGTTGTCGAATCATTTCCGGTATCCGCAATATCTTCCACATATAGATTTGCGAATTGCAACAAATTGGCTCGTGATCCCAAGAACTTTTTCAATTTCTGGCGATATTCCCCGATTTGGTAGCATGTGAATCTCTACATTATGTG
This sequence comes from Pinus tabuliformis, assembly GCA_031772625.1. Lineage (NCBI taxonomy): Eukaryota > Viridiplantae > Streptophyta > Pinopsida > Pinales > Pinaceae > Pinus > Pinus tabuliformis. The sequence continues at coordinate 419,738,243 of CM062806.1, read as the reverse complement.
TGTTTCATTCTCAAATTTTCAATGTAATTACTAACATATCACAACCGTTACCACTTTCACATATTGATAAAACAAACAATAATGTGCATGGGATTGTAGCTTTCTCTGTCCAAGCGTCTCAAACCTGGAAAACAAAAATAGCTATTAAATTGCAAACAGAATTATTCTGCAAAACATAGTAGATTTATATTTTAAAACCACAAGCAAACAATGAGGATATCGTGGTGAAATTGCACCAATCTTGAAGACGAAGTGGTGGATCATACATGTCGTAGCTCATTGTCAAGATTCCAATTTTTCCGATAGCTGAATATCAAAATACACCCAACAGTGAAGTTTATATAAAATGTGGGATGAACTAGAGCTCACAAGCTCCGAAGCCGGTACGGGTCGATTCCCGGAATCGACCCGCCGCCGGTCGGGCGGGGCGGGGCGGCGCGGGGGTGCGCAGCGCACCCCGCGTCGCCACGCCCCGCCGACCGGCGGCGGGTCGATTCCGGGAATCGACCCGTACCGGCTTCGGAGCTTGTGAGCTCTAGTTTATATATTCATTTCCATAACCACGAAAGACCAGATAAAAAGATCATTGTGTGGTTCAACGTGCCATCAACATCAAAATCAAGAAAGGGAATGAGTCCCATCCCTATGTTTCATGCACCCTTACCTCTACAATTCCGTAATTCCAGGGAAGTAATATTCCCTCTATTGGTTACATGCGGTTCACGAGTACTTGTTGTGGCAGCCATATTATTCTTGTCCACTCCTCGGGCGATGGTGGTTCCACGGCTGACTGAAGGAGAAATAATTATGTGGGAGTTTGAGAATGACCACCGCCATGTCTTCAGCTCAGATTCAGAATCAGAATCAAACTCAAACTCAAATTCATGGAAGTGGAAGGAGATTGCTAAGATGCCTTCATCATTATTCCAGGATTTTATAATGAGAACTACTTCCGGAATGATAAATTATTCAGCGCTTCCAAGTTTAGAACGTTTACAGCCTCCGCTTATAAATGACATGTTTAAGTGTATAGGAGTGGGAGAAAACGTGTGCTTCATAACATACAAAGAAATGGTAGAGGTACTTGTTTATAATTTAAGTCAAAATTCATGGAGATGGCTTCCCAGTTGTCCAAACAAGGAGTTTAGTATGGTCAACCCAATCGCCCTCAAAGCTAGACCTGATATGAAGGTGAAGTGAAGCAGCTCTCTTAAAATCCGAAGCCCTCTCCATTTAATGTAGTATATATCATTGGATTTTTCACAAGCCCATTTATATATACCCCTTTAATTACTGTTTTTGCATTTCTCCTCGACTACAGAAGATACCTGCAGCAATATTATTTATAGTGTTAATTTTGTCTTTGATGCTCGGAAGCTTAAATAAATAAATATATATTTTCTAAGTTCATTGCAGGTTATGTATCTTTCAAGCTACTGCACATTCGTTTTCTTTGAATTTTCCATAACTTTTCTATAAAAAGTGTATGAGTTGGAATTTCAATATGTTTTATTTTTGTTTTTAGTTATAAATTGAAATAAAATTATATTTATTAAATATTTAAGAATAATTAATTTGTGTGTTCTGATGATAATTATTTTAAAATAACATTTTTCAAGGAAAGTGCAGTTTGATCGATTATGTACTAGGAATACGAATTCTTTCTTCAAGTTTTTATTCACAAACTTTGATATTATGCATGTGGATTGTCTTTAAAATGTAAACGTATAATATCTATTGATGGCATAAGGATGGAATACAAAATATTTTTTTAATATAAAATTGTAGAGTTTATAATTAATATCAAATTAAATGTGATTGACAATATTTATTTAGATTAGAATGTAAATTTGAAATCACATTGAATTTCAAAAATCAAAATGTAAAGTTGAAGGAAAAGATAGGCAAATGACTTTTACTATTTCTTCTCACATGTAGTTAGATTAGTTGCAATCTAATTTAGTTCCCATGTTCTTTATGGGCAATCAAAGAATGCGATTTCTCTTTTAGCAGATGTATGGGCTTACTCATAATGCATTCTACATATTCACAACTAATTCTCTTAGATGGGGCATGTATTGTAAATATGGAAATAATAAGATGAAGAGACATCAGAATATGACTTCCAAGAGTCTCTCTCCAATATATATATTCATGATACTTATTAATAAAAAAGTAAATATTTATGGAGGTACCAATACCTCCCTTGACATGGCATCAAAGCACATGTCTTAATTTAGCATTTCCCTGCTAAGTAACTTCTCTTCTCTCCACTCTCTCTCGGCATAAACTTTGCATTTTGTGTTGATTTCCTGGTGTTCTATGCCTTGATTCTACTCCTAGTAATACACACTCTACTTGTTCGATCAATTAATACATTGAACAGTTGAAGCACTGAGTGTGTCGAACAGTGTGAATAGTGAATTCACTTGTGTGTTGATTTAACTCTCTTGAAGCTTATGCAATGTTCAGGTCCATTCGACATTTTCTTTTGAAACTCAAATTTCATATGTGGTCATTCTTTTCATTGGTGCATTGCGGTGCATTGGTTGAATACATACAATTCTGTGTTTGTTGGTCAAAATTCCTCGTATGTGCGTTGAACATTAAATGTACGTTGCTTCATATATTTTGGTCCATATGCTCTTATACTAGTTTGTATGTTAGATGATTTGTGTTTGTGTACATGAGTCATAGGCACTCAATAGATAGTGCTTTGAGGAGTGAATGTAATGCATTATAACCTGCATTTTTCCTCGAGTGACCTTGATTATTCCTTGTGCATTATTTTTATGTCGTATTATCCTCTATTCCTTAAGGGTCCCTTCAATTTTGCTAAAGGTCCATGTGATATTTCCTTGAGTAAGCCAATATGGCATATGTGTTAAGTAGTGAATAACACATTAGTTGTATGCAAAATGATATATGAAAGTTGGTTATGGTTATATGGTTGTGGAATTGTATTTAATATTGTGCACAAGAGGAGAGAAATCATTGGTATTGCCTGCTTTAAAGAATTATTTCACACTATTTCACACTATCTAGGTGGCGGTGGCGGGGGATGGGTGGGCGGGGTGGGCGGGGAGGGGGCGGTGGCGGTGGAGGGGTGGGCGGGGGCGGTGGCGTTGGAGGGGTGGGCGAGGGAGAGCACAACTGTGATTTTCGCATTGATTTTTTAGTTAATTATTATTTTTTGAAAAAAAAAGTTGTTATTATTATTTTTTTGACATGAAATTCATAAAAAAACTATTATTTGACCATTTTTAGTTAATATTTTTGTATAAAAATTGTGATTTTGACATGTTAATTCTAGCAAACAATTATCAAAACGTTTAGTTTTTTTTGTTATATTTATGTTAAAAATGGTTATTTTTATGTCCATTGTTAAAAAATGTTGTTTTTTAGAAACAATTATTTCATGTGGATTGAAAAATTAATTAAGGATGTATAAATATGTAGATTATCTAAAATTCAAACTATCGACTTTCTAATTTAAAAACGCAAAACAATAAAAACCCCACTAAAAAAAAAAAAAAAAATTAAGATAGAGAACAAGAAAATATGAATAAAATGACCACTTCAAAAACTATCAAATTTAGAAAATAATTTTTTACATTTCACACACTAGAAAATTTAAAGTCAAAAAATAGGTCTTTTAAAAAAGGGTGTGATGCATAATACTCACTTTTTAAAATCAGGATGAAAATCACTACCATTCACTACCATTCTAAAACTTAATGCACATGAAAAAATTAAAGTTCCAAAAACCATGTTCTAAAAAAAACATGTGTATTCTGCATCACCACTTTTGAAAATCGGGTCATTTTTTTGCCACCTCTACAAAACGGGTAAAAGTATCAGTTCCCGTTTCAAAGTTTACATTGTTACTCTTGTGTATTCTATGTTTTGTGCATTTGTATGGTCAATTTATATCTGATCCTAGATTGTTTATGATAATAGATCCATGTTCTCGTATAGTGTTATGCTGTTTTGATTCTATAGGTACTCTATGAAGCTGGGTATACAAGGAAGCGAGTAGCAAAGGACTATCAGAAGAGAGAGAAATCGAGAAAGGAACCAAACACAAGATAGAGGTTGGTCTCCTTTATTCTTCTCTCATCTATCTTTCATAAAGGAAAACGAAAGTAGTTTTACTTTGTTTGTTTCTAAGGTAGCTACCACACCTTAGTGGGATTAGCACTTCTACATAGACACTTTTCCCTATAACAAAATGGTGACTCCACTGGGGAGCGACTAGGTTGTTTGTTTATCTACATTTGTTTACTTTATAAACTTACAAACGAAGCCTGAAGTTGAGCCAAGTAGCTTTCGAACTGCATTTGCTATGCAAATGCAAAGTAGATAAATGTCGCTTCAGTCAATCTCCGGGTTTTGTTTATGAATTAAACAACTGATTTAAAAACTCTCTAATTGCCCTTGTGGTGGCTCTAGTAACCTCTTTAGATCTACCCCTGTTGTTGATTTACTGATTACCACTTGCTCGGCCAAAATCCCTGAACTGAACTGCAAACTGTGACCCGGAACCCAAGCAAAGTCTCATCCCTGGCCCAGCACAGTCTCTGTTCCGTGAATCTGAAATTCAACGCACTTCCCGAGTGTAGTAGGTGCGCTGCATTTCAAATTCAATGTGTTAGAGGTGCGCTGATCAGACTAGGCATTGATTCCTAAATGTTGGTTTCTGTATTCACTCTTTTCAGATCTATTCAAGAATTTTGATGCCTGTAGTAAGTATACCTCTGTTTGAAACCCCTTTCTTTGCTGTTATTCTACCTCCATTGTGCAAGGAACTGCAAATGTTTTTGTGTATTTGTTGAGTCACTTTCAGTTCTCCTTTTCAAGAAAGTAACGTAATTGTACTGTTGTTTCTTGATTTGAAAGTGTCGCAAGTGTCGTTTTCAGTCATAGAAGAGAGTCTGATTGCCCTTGATAGTCAATTACCCTATTACTGTTGTATTTGATCTAAATTAGTAGTTTTTCTAGTGTCGAAAGCAAGTTTTCATTTCCAAATCGTAAAGTGTTGTCATTATCTTCATTTTGATTTTGAAAAGAAACTTGTTAGTAATTGTTGCTTGAAAAGTAATTCAGATTTGCGCATTAGCTTTCTTTTTATCATTCACGTATTAAGAAGGCTGAAAACAAATACATGCATGTGCATTTTCATTTAGACTGTTTGATTGGTTTGATTTAGGACAGTGCATATAGTGTGTGCTCTATGCTCTTTGTGAAAGAATACTGTCTCTCTTTCCTTAGTAGCTAGGATTTTCATTGCACAAAGAACATAAAAAGACTATTTATCATCTTAGATTGCATTTTAGGAATTGTACACCTACATCACGCGGTGAACCTGAAAGGCAAATTTCTTAAGCAATATCAACTATAAAATAAATTTAATGAATCTAGCAACGCCTTGGAACCTAACGCACAACATCTAGAAGTCTAGGCTAGAGACGTATTCCGGCATCGTAAAGCCTGGTAACTGTTGTTCTCATTGTTGGTTGGGTGATTCCTCCACTTTGAGACGATAAGCGCTAGTACGGACTTGTGCTCCCACGTACCATCGAGTATATTTTGGGAGACCACAATAGGCTTAATCCTTTATCCTTAGGAAGCCATGTCTGTCGCCCTATCGATTGCAATGCACTAAACACAACATTCGGGAAGATTGACTGCTATACCATAAAAAGTATTCTGCAGTTTTGCGACTGGTTTGCTAATCCCTCTGCCTAGATTTCCATAGCAGTCCCTTTCATTCCTTTTCAGACTCCTTAACGGAAAAGGTCCATCTGAGCACTTGTCACTTCATTCTCATTAAAAATCGAAGGCAACTAGTGTCATCTTTTGTTTTTTCTCGACTCTTTAAAATTGAAAAAATAAGTTGTGTCAAAGCGTCTAAAATTTATTTTAAACAGAATAATCGTCACTTTTCCTAGGTTGGTCTTAGGTTGAGAAAATGGAGTCTACTGACCAATGAGTTCCCCTTGGAGGAAATCCTAGTCCCTTCTCCTCTTGGTGAGATGTTGGTGCACCCCACATGGCCACATTGTCACTTCTAGGATTGACGATTGGATTGCTTGTATGGCTTTTCTCAACCTCCATCGTTCAAAGCACTGCGATTCCTGAACAATCAAGTCAGCAACTAGACAATTCCAGAGTTACCCCCCAACCCTCTACTTCATCCAATTCTTCTTCTCCTCCTTCCTCTGCGCTTGATGGGGCTGGTAAAGCCAAAAATCAAGTATCTGAGAAGAAGAAGGAAAAGAAGAAGAAAGAGAAGAAGACGAAGGAGCCGAAGGCGAAAGGGCGCAACCAAGCGTCGTCTAGTGAAAATCCACACACTGCACTGACCAGGCCTAAATCGCCATGTGTCGTTTGCAAAGGAGACCACTATCATAGAGATTGTCCCTACATCCCTCGGATCTTAAGGGACTGGTCTCCTCATTTACACAACCTGGTGTCGTCAACCTCTGATGATCATGTTGAAAACGCACCGTCGACTAGTGAAAGTGAAGCCCCTGGACAAAAAGGAAAGTGCAAATTTCCTTGTAAACTGTATGAAGGTGATCACACCATCCACCGTTGTCCCTTCTTAGATGAGGCTAAAAGAGTTTTGGACGATTGTCCGGTTTCACCGTTACGACTTCCTCCTAGATATAAGAAACTCTTGTCGAGTCCATCGCTAGTTGAAAATCCGGCTAGCCCACCCAGGTGGTCGGCCGAAGCATCTATCATTGAAGATAAACCTTCTGAACCCGTACCAAACGAAAGTCGAAAGGTCGAGGCAGCAGTTGACCTGGTCTTGCCTTCAGAGATTCCATCTTCAGATGATACAGTCACCGAAGAGAACAAGGATGACACCGTCCAAATTCTTTTCGTAAACACAGACTCTGATGAACATGGGGGAAATTTACCCATTCCTTTACTGCAGGAAGGAAGTTCGTCAGAGTCATACCCGGCCGTCTATTCGGTCCCACCTCCAAGCATCCTAGTTGTTTCCTTCGACTGGAATCAGCTAGGCACACCCCGTTTACCAGCTAGTATACCATTCTGAATCATTGCTCAAGTATATAGAATGGCTATGGCCGGTACCATCATAGATGAAGGGGCTTCTGTGAGTATCCTTTCCTCGACTGCTTGGAAAGTGCTTGGTTCGCCATCGCTTTTGCCTGAGATGAGAAATCTAACAGGATTTGACAAAGGAACCAATCGAGCGTTAGGGATCCTTCCCAATGTGCCCATAACATTGAGAGGGAAAATCATTCAAATGAATGTAATGGTAGTCCAAGGACCCCTGGATTATAATCTACTCCTTGGAAAAGACAATATTTATTGCATGGGAGCCATTGTCTCATCACTCTTTAGAGTAATGTGTTTTCCGCACGAAGGAAGAGTGGTCAAGCTCGTAGACCAGCTTTCATTTCCCGGTTCACACATGGCAAATAGTCATATACCATCCCTAAATGGTCTTTTCACACAAGGAGTGTCTCATCAATCCCCAGTCCATCCTCCTGATGAGTGCGAGTGATTCATAGGACATGACTGAAACCCAGGGGGCATGTACCCTAGTCTGCTTCAGCAGGAAATCTTCAGGTATAGGGTAGGTTTCCACGAGGGATATATGACTAGTCTGATACTCCCGTCCGTGGTTGGAAAAGGAGGTTAGATTGGAATAAGATTCCCTTGTCAAAGTTATGTGGGTGGAGGCGTCTGTGCCACTCGCCTTTGTCTATTTCGGTAGGCATCGCCGAAGAAGTGTTTTGTTTGAAGTCCAGATAAAACAATCTTTGGTAACCTGAAAGAGGTAAACCTTTCCTGATAAAATGAATGTCTTGTCGATAGAATAGAAGGTGACCTTGAAACTCTATTTTATACCTGGGGGCATGCAAACCTTTTGGCGTGCAAGCAAAGAGCGACCATTTATTTTTTAAATTTGTAGGTCCTCTAACCCTTTAAACTCGTAGGATTGGTTGTTTCCTAACTTGCATAAAGAAAGGATGTGGGGAAAAGATTTGAAAAATTGTCGTTTTTATATATGAGACATCCTTATTATACCACTGGATATTTAGAGCAGTTTTAACGCGGACTTCATGCTCGTTAAAAAATAAACATAAGCAATGAGCAAATGTTTCCCCCAACGTTTAAGCTCAATAAAAATGAACTAATTCCTAGTAAATAATCATCGTGAATGTAGTACTTCAGCCTTTAAAGCCTTGGTCGTGTTCCCATCATCACCTCCACTCTATATTGGCTGATCATTCACCTCCATTTGATTGTTTACCCCTTTTGAGGAACATCTACGAAGAGCGATCCTGCTAGCCATCCTTGTAACGCTGCCATGATTGGAAAATTCCAAACCTTACCTGGAATCAGCTGCTACCCAATTTTATCACTCGTTCCTCAAAGACAAGTCTCCTTTAAGCTCTTTTCAACTGACTTGTAAAATATGAAAAGATTGCCGAGCCATTGACCTCTCCAGCTCGTTAAAGGGACCGGAAGTGCTATCCCTCCTTTATATTTTAATCTTTTTTAGACCTGAGGGATTATTACACAAAAATATCGAGCGCTTGTTTTGTTCGGCTCGTTAAAAGTATCGAAAATTCATCCCTTCTGTATTGTTTTATACTTTTTCGAACTTAAGGGATTAGATGACGAAAAGGGGTTTTTGGAGTTTCCTTTATGTCCTTTTTCAGACTCTCTAAAATTGAAAAGGACCGAGTTATCTTTGTCGTTAAACTTATTAAAACCTAATAGCGACAAACTTGTCCATAGCAGACAAGAACGAGTTTCACTATCGCTAGGATCATTAAAAAATAGCGGTGGGTTTGCCCGAAGGGAAAATTATAGAACAAGCATATGTTATCCTCCTCAAGCTTGACAAAAATAAAGAGGTACTGGTCAGCAATGACTGGGGAAAAATTGCGAAGAAAACTTGAAGAAACTTTGTTGGTAGCAAGTCGCTCTTGAACATGACACTTTCACTCTGCATCCAAGTGGGGTTGGGTTGTTTCATTCACCGGTCACATCACCATGGTCCCATCACACCATCTGCATTTGGGGTTAATGCTACCAATCCATCATGTCAATGTCGCCGGTATGTTCAAGAGAAGTCACTCAGATAATTCACCTGTGTCTCACCCACTGCAATACATTTAAGCTCCATTCTTTCATGACTGCCACCCTGAACCTTATATCACTAGATTGTTTTCACCTCCATTAAAATCATTTGCTCCGTTCCGTGTCATTGATGTGGGATTCATTAAGGCCCTCCTATGACGGATCGCTTCTTGTCGACATCAGCTCATTATCCAAGAAGTCGATCTAGGAACACCCCTTTCAGTACTTTGAAGCTTACATGCCTCAATGGCATGTTTCTCACTTCCGGTGACAACTTTACATCAATGGCCTTCGACCAAAATATTTTGCATGGTGTTCGACGCCAAGTCCTTTATTCACACCACATGAATTGTACTGCAGTACCTTGAGGGTCATTATCATTATCGGTGATTCCTCTCACGCCTGTTAACAGCTTACATCATTGGCTGGTAATCAGGCGATGTCTTTCCATGTTCGACTCCAGAACATCTGTCACATGGATCGACTTGTACTTTGAGTGAAGATCAAACGAGATTGAAGACTCTGGATCTAGTTTCATCCATCCAGGCTGCGATATAATCAGGAAAATAAAGGCATCAAATGTACATCATTGTTGCACAGATAATCATCCAATCTAGTGGATGATGGCTCCTCCAGAATCATTAGTCTACACTCAGACGATTCTCTGTCTTATGTACATGAAAATGAATTTATAAAGCTGAGCATGGGAATGTCCGCCTCAGATAGATCATGAAAATATTATGAATATAATGTATTGTATTGTATCTTATTACAGGTCTCCTCCCAGCTTGAAAGAACTTCAGATCCTCATGATAAAACAATGGAAGGCCTCACACATGAATCACCTATGGAATTTTTCAAACACTTTCATGTGTTTCAATTTCAATCTCTGGAAAATGAGATGAAATTTCCATATCTTTGGCATAGATTTGAATACAATTTGAAAAAATCAATCAATCCCAAAAGAATTTTGAGCCCAAGCTCCACTTAACATACTTTTGTAGTGGAGCTACATAATCATAGATGGACACAGTCATTGTCACAAAGTGATTTTCCACTATCCCGTCATCAAATAGCACCACCACTGTAGAGTGATGTGGGAGAATAGGCACATACGTGTATTCAATTATCACATCCTCCCAATATCGCTTCTCTAAATTTTCTTATATATTTGGTTGCAAAGCCCATGGGTTGTCACATGACTACTTTACCTTAACCTCCATCTTCGTGTTCTGTTAATCCTCTAGATTGTATTGTCTTATATTCTTCCGTTCCGGACTCTACACTTGTTGTGAACAACGATTAATCTATTTACGGAGTTAGTGTTCCACAACCAACCTACGTTGTCATTCATGAAGAGTATAATTGGGATCTTCAGCATCAATCCTCGGAAAATGATGACTCCCTTTTGTCAGAGCCTCCTCCATTCTTTCCTGACACCTATGGTGATTCTATCATCTGAGATTTCACATGCATATCTTCATCTACGAATGCACCCATTGTTGATAATTCACCGAACACACTGGATGTCATTCCATCATCCCACAATGGAGAGGATAACTTATTCAATGAAAATACACTTGATTTTTCATATTCCTTTTCCAGAAACGCAAAGGGTGAATTTTTCTGCTTCTCATCTACCCCTCTATTTGATTCATCAGATCACGAGGATGCCGATGAAATCATTGATTTTGTTGATCGTAGCTATCATGACCTGTTCACTGTCGTATTCAATCACGATGATGATTCTATCCCAATTTGTTTTTTGGAGCCACCTATTTATGATGATATATCTATCAATGAAGTCGAAACCCCATAGACTGTCGAGGAAATTCAGTCAAAGCTAATGGTTATGTGAGTACCTCGCTATCCTCAGGTTGGTTTTGCTTCTGATTAAGAAATTGTTGAAACATTGAAGGCTCATCATCACTCATTTGTATGCATTGAAGATCAATCTCACACACAAATTATTCCTTCTCCACTCAAACTACACAATCCCATTGCTCATGCATTGGAGGAATGTTACATAGCAAACACAAGTGCATGATACAAGTTGTCTTTATTTCTTTTATTTTCTTACATGTCACAGTCAAGAGTATGTATATTCTTAATAGCTACACGCAATATCACATAACACTGTGATAAGTCCACAAACTGTATGCCATGTAATTGCGCTCGCTTTTGTTATGTGGACAGATTTAAACTTGGAGTGTGTTTCTCTTCATTGTTATATCATTCATGTTTGATGGTTCACACAGTTGTGTTGTTTGCGAACCATACCTTCAGCAACATGGTTCAACCAATGTGCTGGTGGTTGCATTCAAAGTATCACTTCACATGATGAGTCCCATGCACCATTGGCCTTGGAGTAAGAGTAGTGTTTGCTTTTGGTTTGCTTGGTTTCATGTGTGCTTGTTTCTTACCTTGCATGCTTGTTTTCTTGCATGCATGTTTTCTTACTCGCTTTATTTTCACTTTGTTTCCTATTTGTTTGCTTGGTTATGTTCGTATGTTAGTTTTGCATGAGATTGTGTGTGACTCTTGAAACATGCTAGGTAAAGTACAAGCGATCTTGTGCAGTTATCAATACTTGGTTATCTATCGTCCTATCTTTGTATGAAGAGATTGCTATCTTTATTCCATGATATGCCAATGGAAAGTACATATTGTTCAAAGTGAACCTTGGTGAATACACAATGCTTGAGTGCTAACTAGTGTCACCTATTCTAGTCAGTTGTTTTTGGGTTAACCCTTGTCATCTCGGTCAAGTAGAGTAAGGTGATGGGGAAAACCTTAACAAGCACATTGGAGGAGTATATAAACTACTTCCTTGAAGGAACAACATGTTCTACTCACAATAAGTCGTGATCCCTCTTCGGCCTTTGAAATGAATAATTGTTATGTCCAGTTATGAAAATGAAAAATGAAAAAGTGACAATTTAAAAAAAAAAATGAAAAATGAATAAGGAAAAAGAAGAAAATGGCTTCTTTCATAGAGAGGTGATGCAAGTAACTCCTCCAAGGTATTGACTCGGCTCGGCTCGCTAAAAGTGGAGCAATGCTTGTGTTCCTGCATGACTCCATTGGAGTACTATCCAGGCCTCCTCGCAACGGAGCAACACAAGAGTTGAAACTAAAACTCTAATGACTATACTTCTTGTGCATCAATATAGCCCTCATCCCCAATCGAAACAATTGTGTTAACTTAGCTTGGAATGTGTGTCGGTCGACCAAGAGCTTGGCAGATGCTACATCCTATAATCAAGCAAGTACGAAAATCTAGATGATGTCGCCAAGTGTTGTAGCAGCTACAACCACACTCCCAAAATTTGCCTTAGCTTTGTTTTGGAGCCTCCTTACCAACCATCCTTAGCAGCATGTCTTGCACTCTCAAGTACATGAGATTTAGTGTTTTTCTAGCATATTTTCATCCTATGCATGATAGCTTGCTTCACTCCGCTCACTAGCTGCTACTTCGGAATTGGTCCAGACACTAGCTCAGTAGATCCCTCATGAAATTGACCAATTCCATAGGGGAACTAGTCTTCCCTCTAAAAATTGCACAAATCTGATTATCAGCCTGTTGGGCTTAGAAATTGCCCAATCCTATCCTAGCAGTGCTGCTCAGCCCAAAAATTGCACAATTCTAGGCAATAGTTAGCTACTCCCATAAATTGTGCAATCCCTCTAGATACCTAGCCCAGCTTCCTCCCAGAAACTACGCAAAATTTCCCCTCAATGAAGTAGGTGTTTGCATGTGCCGTAAGGTTAACCCTTTCCACCTAGAACCGAGAAAACATGACTTACATGGATGGGCTTCTTTTCCCGAAATAGAAAATAGTAGCATGGAAAAAGCATCCTTCGATTTTATGAGCTATTTTTAGTAGATGGAGGTTACATGCAAAGATCATTTTAGAAACCTTCATCCAACTGTCGCTATTTCCTAGATTTGTGGCATGCGCATCATCAACCTCAGACTTATTTTTCAATGCTTCAGAGCTCATTCTTTACATTGATCTTGGAGCTCTGACATCCCACAACACATTCAGGAGCCTTCGACAAATCCAACTCAGCTATTCCCAAGTAAGTCCATTTAACGTGTCTTTTGCAACATTTTTGTCACTTTTTGTGTTTTGGCTTGTGTGAGTGTCATCTGCTTGATTTATGTGAATCCTTGATGTTGTTTGCATACATATTAGCTTGTACAAGCACCATTTCAGTTTTTGTTAGCATCTCACTATTGTTGTATGCATGACACTATTTTGCACAAATAGTCGTCGATTCGGTGACTCATCTCACACACATGCATGTTGTTCCATTTTATAAACGTTGCATTCACTATTTTCATGCATGATCATTCACCTCTTCTTACACTCAGAATCACCATGCATTCACATTTTCATTTGCTTTCAGCTTCCCATTGGTAGGTCGGGGCAACGTTGGCCCAGACTCTACCTCACCAAGAGAGTATTACACAATTTTTAGAGGGAAGGCTCTACCTTCCTCCCAAAAAATCTGAAACTCTAGCTAGTGAATTCCCTCTAGTATTGCTTTGCGCAATTCTGAGACATAGTGATCGTTGGCCCAACAAATTGCGTAATGCAGTCCCTAGGCCTGCAGCACTTGCTAGCTGAAATTGCACATTGTGCAATCCTAGCACCCAGTAAAATGATATGGATTTGTCATTGCACAATCCCAACAATCAACCATGCTCACGATGGTCTCGACTGGTTTTTTCATATTTCCGGTAGTCAGTCTCCCAGCCTCCTAGTGAAAATTGCACAATCCTTGCCAGTCAATCGCCAGGTATGTAGCATGTAATCCCTCAAGTTTGATTCAGTTTTAATTGACAGATTTCTTGACATGCATGTCACCATGTCTCTAGAGATAGCAGTTTTTTTTCTATCTCTTAGCAGTTTGGGATCAATGGCCTCCAAGAGAGCAGGAATAATGGACATCGAGAAAAGCACAACTGGAGAAATAGTTGAGCAAGTGTCTACTAGTTTGCCGATCTATGAAGACACCAATCTAATCATAGACAAAGACATCAAGATTAAATGGTAAGATGTCAATGATACATTCTCAAGAACATTTGGGGAAGATCTCAAAGACCTCCAAGTCTATGTGAACATTCACAAGTTTTGACTGTACATGATTGCATGTAGTTACCCCTCATTTAGATGCACGAAGATGATACATTGGATCATCTCACACATTAATCCCAAGGTGATGACATTGAGTAGTGTCAACGGGACAAAGATTGCAACCTTTAGGGCACAGGATGATCAATAGATGTACAATTCATCGAAGCTAGTGATTGGAATGGAGATACCCTTCAGCATACCCAGCAGCAATGCCAATTCCAGGGATATCTTAAAGAACTAGGTGAAGGAGGTGGCCAAGTTCAGGATGACACCAAACTAGATTTACAAGATGAAGATACTACATAATGCATATCAATACTTGGTCATCTTTTCATGTCTCTTGTATGGCCAAGAGAGCATGGAGACCTTCCCGCAGAGTTGGGTGATCACATTGGATCAACTACCTAGTGAAGGAAAAGCATGCAATTGGTCTGACATGTTCGCTCACAAGCTGAAGGAACATGTTGCAGGAGCTCGGCAGCCACCCAAAGGTCAGCAAACAGAAATCTACATGTCCGCCTACATCTCGGATGCAATATGTGCCCGTTAGGGGTTCCCTTGCATGAAGTGGGTATGGCCATCGATGGAAACCTCTGTCAATATTTATTCTAAACTGTTTTATGAATGAAGCTTCAACGGAGTTATCACTCAACTGTCAGATCATTTTGTCACCCTGATGTACAATATGACATTTGATAAGGATCCACCTTGCATGTTAAAGGAAGCAAAGAAGGCATTGATCAACATAGCGCATTGGTTGCCTAACTCTCTGACACCTTCATACACATGTATAATGTGGAGAAGCCTTCGCATCTTTTTCCAAAGTTTGCGATGGACAAGCTCATCATGAAAGAAGTATCATATCACATCTCGGTAGGACTGTTAGCTAGGGTGCACTGGAAGAAGAAGGCACCTTTTCCTAGTCTTCCATTGTGGATCGAATTATAGGAGATACGAAACCTCACGCATGTGGGTGTTGAAATAGGGGAGATCAAGAAATATCCTTTCGATGTTTGAACCTTCAATTATATGACCCACATTGTATTATGAAAGATCACTGTGTGAGAGTACAATTTCATTGGATCTAGAGGGCATCTCATTGGGTGCAGGAAAAGTCATGAAATATTGTTACATATTCTCCAGACTCAAAGAACTGGTCGGCATCGCTATGCAATGATTAGTGAAGCAGAATCGAGGAGAGCTCTAGTAGTAGAGGTAAACATATCGATGTGTGAAAAAGGCAAGAGAAATATTGTCGACAGCGTAGAGGAAAAACAAAGCTACAAGTTCAGAGTAGTCCCACTTATACAGAAAGAATCTTTAGCACTATAGATGAAGAGGTAACAATGCGATAGGAGGATCACCCAAAGCAAGAGAGAAAAACAAAGGATGGAGGAGACATTGAAGGAGTTACATGTGTTGAAGGAGCAACTCCAAAACGACTAGGATCTCTGTAGAGAGGATAACGAAGTGAAACAAGTACAAAACTGTGCCTGTACAGGTGGTAGACTCATCCGAACAGCTGGCACCAAGCAGACAGGGCGAGCAGTCATAGGAGTAGGACTTCGCTCGAGATAATGAACAAGAACTTGAGAAGATGGATATGGACATGGAGAAGCAAGAGTTAGAGCAAGATATTGACCTCATGCCTTACTACCAAGAGTTCAACCCACCAGCTTCACCAGATCTGGAAGCAGAACAAATCCAAGGCCACAAAGGCGATACTGAGATCCTTGGAGAAAATCCAAAAGGAGAGAAGAAAAAATATCATTTGATGAGTTACAGCATAGAGTTGTGCAATCACGTACAAGGGCTACTCGGGATGACGAAAAATCTCCTGTATAGTTTGAAGAATGAGTGATCATGTCTGACATGCGCAAGCATCCAGTTGCATTGGCTGATGCTACCAGAGCATATGCTGAAGCCACTAGCTTGAATGTTTGCTTCTTGATAGATGAGAATGACCGAATGGATAAGGAGTTACAGACGACAAAGAAAGGAGGAGAATTGGTTAGAGAATTCGCCCAAGAAGAGTTGAAGAAGGCAATACTAGATGAAGTATTGTCCCTTGAGACAATCGTGCAGGCGTTGTATTCCAAATTTGGTACCATGCATAAGGGATTTTTCCATCTCAGTGGTTGCTAGTAGCGATGTGTTAGGAGAGCATGTATCTTTTCAAACGTGTATACTACTGTCAACTACATGCAAACATGGACACTGAGATACAAGGTAACCCCGTTACACTTTCCCAAGATGATGAAGCCCAAAGCGGTTGAGTTGAAGGCACGCATTCGGAGTCAGTCCCAGAACTATGAAGATCTCGCACAACTCATTACTAGTTTACAGAATTACCATGCATGGGTATTCAAGAGTATGGATATTGTTGTGCACACACATGTGGTCCCATCTATTGAGACAATCATCGAGGTAAAGATGAAGGCACAAGTCTAATAGGAGCTTGACTCGTACTTTGACAAGTTTAAGCACATATCCACCAGCACAGGCTTGGTGATCAGTGTAGACAACATGCATTAGTATGTCACTGGTCTAGCCAGACTCAAGACATTGATGCGCATGTTATCAGATGAGTTGGAAACAAGAGACAGAGAACTGTACCCACATGCTATAGAGGCAAGAGTTCATTTCCAGAAAGATGTCACCATAGAGTACACAGACACCATCATGGAATACCGAGCTTGGCATCAGTTCACTACTGTTGACCACCATGAGGATGTCTAAGATCTGGTCTTCCCACAATGTCCTAAGTCATAGTGATGTCTTGCATGGCATTCTCAAGCCTATTTTGTCTCACAAGGGTACATGTGCAGATTGTACATAACGTCTTGTGAAGTGGAAGTTCCAGTGTTGTTAGTAGGATGTAACAATCATAGAGTATATGAAGAGTCATGAGGGTAGATGAATAGTCACAAAGTGGATTGTAAAGGGCCACCCCACCCTTTGCTATATATTGTCCATCATAACTCATTGTAGAGGCTTTTGGTCAGCCAATCTTCTAATAGGAGTATCTTAGAGAAAGCTTGGAGAGTATTGTAACCAGCCTTAGCTTCTCCATTGTGGAGAGCAAGTAGATCTCTTTGGAGGAGCAGGGTGCAGTGACTATAACGTTTCGTTGTTAGAACTAGTGGTTGGTCATGGTTATTTTGTATGACTAGAACTTTCACTTGTTTATACAACAGAGCCAACACATTTCACGCATATGTCATATTTTATTTCAAATATCTTGTTTACTCTAAATGATATATGTGTATGTTTTCTTACACATGCATGTATGGATTTCCTATATAAGTATGTATGAATCTTACTAAAATGTGTTGCAGTTTTAACCATCACTTTGGATTGCTAGCTTACTTGTCTTCTAGTTTGTGATGCATCTTTTCTAGTGTGTTCCCTTCTTAACTTTGTGCTTTCATAGGTTTCCAAGGGGCACATTCACCTCACCCTCTGTATGTTAGAACTGCTCATGTACCTTCCTTGACTTTCTGCATATGTCACAAACTTGCTAACAACAAAGACATCTTAATTTCCTTTGCTTGCAACCGCAGTTAAGGGGATATGTTACGGCCCACTACTCGGACTCCTACACCAAACGTTCTAAGGTCTAGTTAAGAATTCTTATGGAGGAGATCCCATGACATGTTGGCGTGTCCAACACCGTCAACAAATTCTTAGATTGTTGTAATAAAATTTCTCAATTAATCCCATTCATATTGATTGGGGTTCATCGTCAGGATGAAAGGGTGAGGTAAATTGATCACTGATTCATGCTTAATAAATAGGGTGAATATATTAGTGTTTAAGAGAAAATGGCTAACAATGAAATTTGAAAAAGGAATAATGTAATTAAATAAATTAATTGAATTGAATGTCTTTATTATTTTCAACACTGATTATGTTTTAGTAAGTTATATTATAATATTTTTTTACTAAGAGTAATTGATGGTTGATTTTAAGATCTTTTTAATATGTTAAAAATATATTAATGAGGAAAATGAGGATAGTGATATAAGGAATATTTATATTAAAAATACCTGAATAAGTATTAAAAATATATAAATATTAGAAAATTTATTGAAAGAGTTATTGTAAAATTAAATGAATTAAATTCTATTATTGTTTTAAAAGATGAATGTTTTGATAAATATTATAATGTTTAATTCATAAAAATGATTAATTGTATATTTTTAGGATTTTTATTTTGTTTTATAATATGTTAAAAATCCTAAAAATGTACAATTAAACATTACTATTAATTGGATTTTTAACATATTATAAAGCAAAATAAAAATCCAAAAAATATACAATTAATGATTCGTATTAACCAAACATTATAATATTTATCAAAACCTTCATTTTGGAAAACAATAATAAAATTTAATTCATTTAAGTTTATAATAACACTTTCATTACATTCTATAATATTTATATGTTTTTAATACTTATTTACATATTTTTAACATATTAAGAAAATATTAAAATCAACAATTAACCACTTTTATTAAAAAGAAAAAACTTATAATATCACTTAATCAAACATATTTAGTATTGAAAATAATAGAGGGATTTAATTAGTTTTATTTATTTAATTACATTACTCCTTTTTTAAATTTTAGTGTCGATCATTATCACTTAAACTCTAATACCTTCTCCAAGGGAAATTTTAGGGGTTAATATTTGTAAGTGGACTAATTTTTCATGCTTTTTCCACATACTAGATTCGCCAATTTCCATGTTTTTCTAAAATGATTCGCCCAAATTTTATAGTACACCATTATTTTACTTTAAAAATCACCAAAATATTATATCAACTAATATAAAATCATTGGAGATCTAAATATTTCTACAAAAATATCACCAAAATGTTTATAATTTGCATTTTAGGGACTAGTAAGATTCGCCAAGGTTTATAAATTTTGAGATAAGCTTCTGTCCCTAAAATTTTCCTTGACATTCTTATTTATTAACCTTGAATCATTGATAAATTTTCCTCATACTTTCATCCTGATGATGAACCTTAGTGGAATATGAATGGGATTAATCGAGAAAATCTATTACAACAATAATGAATATAGTAATTGATGAAAAATTACAACTTATTATAATGTGAAGAATGACGCTAATTAATTTTTTCAACACTCCCTCTTCAGTAGGAGGTACTCATAATGAAACAATACAATACTCTCAAATTGAAATATTTATATAAGAAAGGTTCTACATTCATAAGAATCAATGGTGATTTACATCATCATAGTCAATTCTTCCAAAATATCAAGGCCTTGACTAATAAGCTCTATCTCTCCACTAGATCAAAGCACAATGATGGGAGATAAAATTAGACACCACCAACTCTTTAGAGACATACCCTACTTGAGTGTTCACTAGACATGTCCTCATAGGACTATTTCCTAATCCATAGTCATAATATTTGACACTAGGGCTCTTATCTTGCATTAATGTACTTTACTTACGGTGGTTAGTCTACTTAATATGCAATATTGTTAATATGTGAATGCCATTATGTATGAATTTGGATGAGGAATCATATGATTGTGAAGATTCAAAGCTCTTCACAAAATTAATTTAAAGCTTTGGTAGCACATCTCTTATTATAATAATAATAATAATAATAATAATAATAATAATATAATGGTTATATAATTTGTTAGTTTTAATATAAAAAATTATAAAAAAATAATAATTTCTTTCTCATTGTGTTCACTTACTGTGTTGTAAATATTAGAATTTAGTATGAAAGAGACACGATAATTTTTTTGTACTTTCAGTCTCCATAATATAAAGTTCTGAAATGCTATAGTGTTTGTAGATGAGTGTAAAAAATTAATTGTTGGCTTAATTAATATGAAAATGTTAAAAGTAATCAACGTAATAAATTTCAATTTGTTACATTGTAATTTTGTTTTTGTAGGGAAACAAAGTCCTTACAACTCAAGTTTGAAATTCTGCTCAAGGAAAAATTGCATAAATAAGTATAATTTACATTGGCCAATGCTAAATTATTAGTGGTCGATAGAAGAATCATCTTATAATCTGTCTTTAAACAATAAATTTAGATGTGAAGTAGATAACTAAATTGCTAGTAATTATATTTATTTACATCATATTTCAATCCTCTTTTTATGAAAATACTCTTAAAATATGGTGGGAAGTAAGTGTGATAAATATGTTAATTACCTGAGTATGATTTATTTTCATGTATTTTCTTTTTGGATGGTTTTATTCCAAATCATTAGAATAAAAAATCACTATACAAATATCTAAAAATTGCACTTGAATATCACAACCATATCTATAATAATGGCATAAAGTATGTAAGGAAGTTATCCACATGGAATCATATTGTGAAATCGTCGTAATAAAACCTTCCAAGTTATGATCCAAGCAAATGTTTGAAAAATGGTTCTTTATAATAATATTGGAAAATTGTTCAATGGTTGTAATAAAAACTTCAAGTTATGATCCAAACAAATGTAAAAACAAATATTTAATTTTCAAAATTAAAATTATAATTTGCATTGTTCAATTATAAACTAATAGTGATTAATACAACAATAGATTTCTAGAGGTCAATGTGAAACTAATTATAGCGATTGACAAACAAATAGATTACTAGATTCATGTTTTAATAAGGACTAATAATGATTCTATAACCATATTTAAATTTATTTAATAATGACATAAGATCTTAATACTTTTAAAAAACTTAAAATAATTACAAGATTCGGAACCATGAATATACACCCACACTTTACCATGAGTGAAATTAACTTTTAAATATGTTTTATTACAATACCATGGCTTATCAACACCACATGCTGAAAAACCATAACTCATTTCACAATGTAAAACAAAATGTAAAGTAAAATGTAAAATATAATTTAAAATGTAATGCAAAATGTAAAAGGTAAAGAAAAAAGTAAGCAATTTGATCACAAGAGATTAGTTTGTCTATAATGTAAAGTTAACAAATTGTTTATACTTTAAAATATTATTTATTATTGGTATACTAGTCAATAATTTTGATTATTAATATTCCAATATATTATAGAAACAATGATATCACTTATAAGTATTGTTACATTATACCTTACATATATTATTGATTACACAAAAGGAAAATTCTTGACCATATTGACGGAGCGGCGAGAGACAAGGAAACATAGAGAGAAAGGAGTGGGAGGGGTGGAGAGATAGAAGAGATGGGGTTGGGGAGAGGGAAGGAGAGAGGGAGGGAGATAGTGATAGAGCATGTGAGAGAGAGATAGAGATAGAGAGAGAGAGAGAGAGAGAGAGAGAGAGAGAGAGAGAGAGAGAGAGAGAGAGAGAGAGAGGAGGGAATAGAGAGAGAGAAGGCGAGAGTGAGGGATAGAGTGAGGGAGAGCGATGGAGTTTGAGGGTGAGAGGAGTGAGATTAGAGACATAAGGATATAAAGGTCGAGAGAGAGGGGGAGTGATAAGGTAGATTTGGAGAGAGAGTGATGGAAAAAGGAGCAGAGGGAAGAGAGAGAGAGAAGGAGAGGAGGGGGAGAGAAAGAGAGAGATCGATATGGAGAGTGTGTATACGGTGAGATAGAGGGGTCCAATTAAGAGAGAATATAGGAGATACAAAGAGGGAAAGTGAAAAATGATCTAGGTGGATATTAGCGACCGCCCATCTATTCCACCTAGACCTTGAGTTAGTCTCATCATTTTCCTTGATTATAGAAGCATTTATTACTTTTAGCAATTTTTTGGGTTCTAAACTCTCGGAGTTGTTTTGAACCCCATAAATGATGTTTTTTAGAGGTCCGTAGCAGGCTCGAGGACATATTTTTGAGTTTGCAGGAAATCGTATAGTACTCAGAGAGATATTTAGAACAAGATATCATATCCTTTAAACATTTATGTAAATAATCTACATCTATATGCCCTTCAAATAGAGAAATATCAAATTTCACTTCTACCTAAAAAGGGGGTGGCACGTTTGAAGTTACTACTAGATGACGATGCATTTCCTATTAGTAACCATCAAAGGAACTAGGAAAAGTTGTCCATCACTTCATTCCTCTATCACTTAAGGGCTTCTTTGAGAAATAAATTGATAGGATCTCTAACTCCATCATATTTCTTTCCTTATGTCATTGGAGGCCATTAGGGTCAAATAAGATAGTCTTGGAAGGGTTCAAGTAATTTGAGTTCCAACTCCTTATACCTCGACCTCATTGGGGACATGCATATAAAAACAAAAAAATAGTAGTCTGGTCTAATACCACTGATTTGGTTTTACGAAGGAAAAAAATGAAATACAGATTTAAACAAAAACATGGAGATATAATGAAACTGAACTTCAATTAATAAATGACAAAATTTGAAATCTAATTGCATGTAGAATGAAAATAAACTAGCTCGGGCAATGGTATCTTATCTATGAGAAGAGATGTCATGGCTACATGTCTTTCGAATTGTGTTACAATGAGGCTCCGAGGCATTTTTTATCATGAATAAATAATAAGAAACCCTAAGAATCCAAAAACCTAACACTATGAGATGAAGCACTAGAAGCTTATGGGCCCTGATTGGGTTAGCTCGAATTTCAACTTCTCTTGGTGATAACTTGGGCATACAATCTCTATTTGGCGCACACGATAGACTGTTAGAAATGTATATCATAAAATAACAAATTTCATATAAAACGTGGACTTTAAGTCACATTTTCCCATTTCCCAAAAAAACTTTATTTAGGGCCTCAAAATTCCTTCAAAAGTTCATGACTAAAAAAATGCCAAACATAGAAAATTGCAATAATAGGAAACTATGCTGAAAAAGAGAAAACTAATAGGAAATAGTGTTGTGGGTCCAAGTGGAATAGGTGAGTAGCCAAAAATATCTCCCCAGATCAAAATAAATTTAGATAAAATTTATGGATGAAGAGATTGATTATATTGATAGAATTAATACTGGGGAGCTTGTAGATCTTCCTGAAGGTAAAAATAGTATAAGTGTTAAATGAATTTATAAGACTATATTTAATGTTCAAGTTGAAATTGAGAAATGGAAAGCAAGACTTCTAGCCCATCGATTTAATTAGCAACCTAGCATTGGTTATAATGATACTTTTGCATATGTAGCTAGACTTGACCCAATAAGGATGGTATTAGCTATTGCTGAACTAAATAAATGAAAAATGTAATAGATGTTAGGTATACATTTGTATATGGTTTTTTGGAAGAAGAGGTGTATGTGAAACAACCTTGAGGATATGAAATTGATGGACAAAATTATAAAGTTTACAAGTTCAAGAAAGCATTATATATTTGGATTGAAACAAGAACCTCGAGTATGGTATATTTGAATTTATGACTATTTGAATAACAAAGGATTCAACAAGAGTCTAAGACAGTCAACCATATATACAAATTTAAACCAGAAAGGTAAAATTTTAATAGTTTGTTTGTCTGCTAATTATATGATTTGCATTGGAGATCTTTGAATAGATGATTTTAAGACAACCATGGCAACAATATAATTTGAGATGACTAAATTAGTGTTAATGAAATATTATCTTGGTATTGAAGTAACATTATTGAAGATGGTATTTTATTTATTAATCTAAGTATGCAAAGGATATATTGAAAAGGGCCAGGATGCAGTATTATAAAGCAACAATAACATTAATTGTAACTGGTAGAAAACTGAGTAATAATGGTCAAGGTCCAAATGTTGATCCAACCTTGTATAGTAAAGTAGTTGTAATTCTAATGTTTTTTACTACAACAACGCTTGATATAATGTTTTTTGTAAGTTGAATTTCGAAATTCATAGTCTCCTGAGAGTAACCATTGGATGGTCGGAAAAATAACCTTAAGATATGTTTATGAAATGACAAATTATTGTATCGTGTATAAAATATATTTAGATTTTAAACTACCTATATATATATATATATATATATATATATATATATATATATATATATATATATATATATAGATATTGATTTTGTAGGAAATATTGATGACATAAGGAGCATATCTAGGTATGTGTTTATTTTTTGGTCAACTACGATTGTAAATTTATTATAAGATGAGGTAAACCATGTTATGGGGATAGCAACAACATGTTAAACTTTATGGATAAGAATAATTTTGATTGAAAATTTGAATGAATAGAAAGAACTGTTTGAAAATCAGAAAGGCGGTAAATATTTTCTCGATCTTGATAATTACTTGTGATATTTTTTTTTTCTCGGTAAAGACTAATTCTATTAAGTAGAAAATATAGTACAATCAGGAAAAGCAAGAGACCGGCAGGCCGGAAATGATGTATCCATCAACCTCGGTCCCGGTGAAAAGATTCAAACTAATGGCAACAACAGATAGCATGTAATCACAGACATCCCAAATAATCTTTACCCCATAGGGGTAGAAGCTACAACGCATTGTTTTTTCCCTTTCTTTTTGTTGACTTTTGTCCAGCCATCCTGGGGAGGATGAGCTAGGACAACTTGAAGACTGGGAAACTCTGACATCTGGAATTCCCTTTCAGATTCTGAGGAGGTCTCATGGCTGCGCTTCAGGGCGATTGCTGTGTCCGGGGGATGGCCCATGGTATCCATGGGAGGATCCCTTGGCTGAGGCTCCTGATCTGGTTCTGAATCGCTATCCCCATCCTTCGAACCTGGGGAGCTGGGGCTCCCAGTCGGCGGAGGAGGGCAGGGAGTCCAACGCTTGGGCTTGGATTTTGCGTTGAATCCCTTTTTCGATCTTGCTGTCAGCGATGGGCAGGAGTTCTGCAGGTGTCCTGTAAGGTGACAATGGCGGCACCGAAAGGCAGTGTTCTCGTAGTCTAGAAGCTGAGTCCAAACAGAGTCCTTGATCTTGAGATTGATTTGCTCTGGCAATCCCTTGCTTAAATCTAGCTCCACACAAATTCTGGCATATGTGTAAAGACCTTGCATTTCCCTCTTATAGTCTCCCATTAAGAAGCAACCCAAAGTGTTGCCTATTTGCCGGTATACCTTTGTGCGCCACAAGTGAATTGGGAGATTTGGAAGTCTGATCCAGACAGGGGCTTTTGTGATGACTGCAGAAGCTGTATCAAAGTCTGGGAACCATGGAGTTAAGAAGAGGCCTGCCGAACCCATGAACCAAGGGCCTTCTTCTAAGGCGTCTGTGTAGTCCTCGAGATTGTCGAACAAAACTATAAAATATCCCTTTGCACAGAAGTAAATCTTGCATGGGTGAGTCCATTTGTCCTTGATCCAGTCATAAAGTTCCTTTGAGCGAGGCTAGAGACCATTGAATCTGCAGATGATGGCCCTTTCAGCAAATTGCTGGGTGTCATCTGCTAAGTCAGGGTAAGAGATCTCAACAGAGGGGACCTCTTCCAATTTGTCAACCAGAAAGGGCTTGGGAGGAGCCTGAACTGGCGGATTTGTCTTTTCAGGCCTATTAGCATGGACTGCATCTTTATAAGAAAATGCCTTAGTTGAGGAAGACTCTCCAGCAGCTCCTCCCCTCAAACGAAGGGTTGAAATAATGCATGCATCTTTCTCAATGCCGAAAAAAGAAATGGGATAGGGATCCTCAAGTTGTTTACCTTCATGGAGAAGCCTTTGAGCTGCAGAGGGGATTCCCAGTTTGATGCTCAGTGTATGCTTGAGATTCTGCACTAGATCCGTCTGGTTGACCCATTGTAGCATAGTTTTGCTTGTTATGAGCTTGATTTGTATCTGGAATGATGCAGAAAAGTCGGAATGCCTCTTTTCATTGCAGAGAGGTAGCATGCGTGAAGATTGGTTTTCGTATCTTGGATTTGCCTCATTTGCGGAGGAGGCATAACGCCCATCGAAGCAGGTTTTTCCTTCCCAGTATCCAAGGTCAGTGGATACGCTGCGTGTGGTTCTGCTGGAGTGCCCTTGGCTGCTGTGTCGATAGGCTGAGGATGGCTCCATGAGCTTTCTGTGAAAGCGGGGAGCCGATGCCGTGCTGCTCCAGGGCACTCTGCAAAGAGATCCGCGCGAGTAATCTTGTTTGCAGCCACAACATTCACGAAATGAGCATCTTGTGCGTCTTCAGTGAGGGATAGATCCCTTGATCTGTGCCTGCGGTACTCGATTCCATTCGCAGCAGGGGCAATCTGAGAAACCATGGCAGCCGAGGGCATGGCGGCGGCTGCAGAGCTCGATAATTACTTGTGATATTACTTGTTATTATGATTCCTTATATATTCTTTATTTATTTCATCAAGAAATTACACAAAGCACCAACACATAAAACAACGAACACAAGATGTAGGCACATGCTAGGGAAAAACACCCCTCAAGGGGAAAATCCAATAAAACTACTTCTTCCTTTCAATAATATTCTTTGAGACTCTTCACCGTAGGACTTGAAAAAACCTTCCATCCACACCAAGTAAACTTCTATAATATTCATCTCTTTCCAACAACTTCAACTATGCAACAAGTTGTGGTAGCTAATGGCTTCTGGTAGCATTCCAACTTGAGAGACTTCATTCTCCCAATCTAGAACATGAAACAAAGAGAGACCACCTCCAAATTTTCGATTTTCTTTGACTCCTTAGGTTCCCCCAAACTCGCATTCACTTTGGCTTCCCAACAATAGACATTCCCAACCTCCTACTTCACACTTCTTCCCAGAAAACTTATTTTTCCACTTTTCCCGAAAGGAGAGAGAATGAGAAGTGATTATTCAAATGAATTCATAGTCCTTCCTTTTATAGGCTTCCTATGGGGTCGAATGGGTCCTTATGCTGACTTGATCTTCTCTTAGGCTGACATGATGTGGAGGTTTCATAATTCATATTTAACTCAATACTAAACCCATTTTACATTATTCAAAAGCTGAAGAAGGGTCTCTTCAAATGTACAATAATTCTATAGACCTAGAATAAATATTAGAATTCCTCAATGGGAAATTTTACCTAAAACATGGTGAACCAAGCATGAAATCCATGCTTTAATAAGTCACAATAATAATATAATAACAATAATAATTTTCTTTATTCTTTTGACAAGTACATTACATAATGACTCAGGTACATTATTGAAGACCAAACATAGTTACTTTTGCCAAGACTCCCTCTTAACTAGTGAGCTATTCATAATGTACATATATAATGGAAGATCTCAAACTATATGAACCATGAAGAACTTTAGGCACTGCAATGCCATGGACTAAATTTTTAATCAGGGAAATCTATCCAATGAGTCACTCAACAATTTAGGCATCACAATGCCATGGACTGGATTCCTGACCAGGGTAATCTATTCAAGTGGGACTAAGGTGGACTCAATATTTCAGCCCCTTTCAGTACCATGAAGCTTACATGCTAACCATCAAACAAAAATCTAGGTGAGTGTCAGAGCTCAATGGCCAATGCCACCTTTCCAACTTCATGGTCTCAGACATAAAAAAAGGTGTCATCGATATGTCCCCCCAGGAAATGCTTTACTCACAAAGCTTGAACACCCCTTGATCCAACATATCAAGAATAACCAGTCTCTCCCAATCAACCTGATTAGTAACCAACATGATAACTTCCAAGAGATTCCCCTATACAAACACAACCCCAATCAATAACATGCTTTCACATCTACATAATCAAATATAAACCTCCAGGGTATTCCAGGAAACATATGTTACTTCTTAATTTTTTCATAGTACAACTATGAACTAAATATTTGACAAAAGATTACTCAATCATACATTTTTCTTCCCAATTTATATGCAACAATACAGTCTCCAGTCGGATCCTACTTTCCTTCTTACAACATTACTCCAAAACGCATTCTCCAATTTCCTTTTTCCTATTCATGGTCTCTCTCTCTCAACCAGTAAGCACCTCTTTATCTGGACTCCTTGTTAATCTTAGGGATATATCTTTTGTTCATGACTCCTCTAGGATTTCATCATCTTCTTTTCGATGTTAGGGAATCTTTCGTGGCTTCCAACCATTTCATCAAAGTTATCACCATCCCCATCATCCTCATCACATCTTCACCAAGTTTAAGATTTGTTAGAAAATTATATATTACGGAGCAATGGAACACATAAAATATTGTAGAAATCTAAACACAGAAAATGCACAAAACAAGAGAGACACAAATATACGTGGTTCACCCAGTTTGGGCTACGTCCACCCCGAACAGCCAGTCCTTCATTTCTATTATCCAGCAAAATGAAGAGACAGAACCTACAGCAAATCCGCTGTAATATCCTCTGTTTTCTCTCACAGTCTCAACTCTCTATTTCTCGCTCACAGAACTACACATCTATTTCACAGCCTCAAATACAATACCCTCATACAAAGAGAGGGGTTTCCTTCTAGGGAAAAAAACCCTAAACTAAGCATAAGTTCTATCGTCAGATCATCCGCCTAATGAACGGCCCAGATTGACTAGAAATTACTATACTTTTACAGGGCAATTTTACATTTGTTTTTAGCTTCGGGGGCGCTGCCCCCGAGCCCCCGCTGGCTCCCGGACCCCCTAGACGGGGGGGATCGGCCCCCCCGCACCCCCCCCCGCGTGGAGGGGTGTACAAGACTTCCTGGGGTATACATCCAGCTGAAACAAAGACCTTTGAACAATCATGCTCCACACACAACAAGATTGTGCACCAGTACAGCTTGCTTGTTACATTGAGCATATTCACCAAGTTGAAGATTGTGTACCAACATAGTTTAAATAGAAAGTACAATCAGAACTATAGAAGCATGATGTTAGCCATATCAAAATCATGGAAGAATTTCATCATCATACATATCAGATACCCAAACTTAATTAGAGACAAGAGACATATACTCTTCAACATCTTACTATGGACTTTATACACCATAGATTCCTACATAAAATCATTCATTTCATCTAGGGTTTCAATGTGTCTTCCAAAGGTATGACATACCTTAATATAACATATATCAAACCCTAGAAACAATTCAAAACAAATATAAATATTTAAAGGATCTAACTACGTTTAAAAATACATACATTAGACTTCTGACTAAGGATTCATATAAATCCTAGATTTCATA
This sequence comes from Pinus tabuliformis, assembly GCA_031772625.1. Taxonomy (NCBI): domain Eukaryota; kingdom Viridiplantae; phylum Streptophyta; class Pinopsida; order Pinales; family Pinaceae; genus Pinus; species Pinus tabuliformis. Next base: position 419,708,895 of record CM062806.1, on the reverse strand, counting down.
CAAACAAATCAATCAAAGTCAATCACAACTTAGCCATCAACCTAACTGACTTCCACTAAGGTTAGTTTCAAGTCCCTAGATTTTGAATCAACCATATATCGGTCACTAACATGACTAACTACTACTAAGGCTAGTTGAAAACCCTATATTTCTGATCTATCATCATACTCAACCAAAAATTAAAATTTCAATAATTTCTTCACAGGTCTCAAATTATCATATAGTCAACATTCATCAAAGATTTCTACTTTGACTAAGGTTTAACTCCAAAACCCTAGAACTCCATTTTAACAAATTCAACAATTTTATACAAATCTCAAATCATCATATTCCAGGTATTTTACTTTGAGTAAGATTTAATCCCAAAACCTTGGAATTCCAATGTCAACAATCATTGAATACACAGATCTCATATTATTACATTTCACACTAGACATTATTGCTACTAGGATTGAACTGCAAAACCATATATTTTCATTCTCCACAATAACTTAATATATTTCATGTTGTTATATCATACATACTAAAAAAGTTTTAACTTTGGTAGGGTTTAGATACAACACCCTAGATTTCCAAACATCATCATCCAAGAATCTCAAATAAGGACTTCCATCAAATCCTAAGATTCATGACCATCAAGGACTAGGTCAACACATATATCTAGGAATTCATAACCATATATAAGCAGATCATATTTCCAATAATATTAATACATATGACCTAGACCAAGCTATGGATTCAACCATGAGGACATCTATATATATATATATATATATATATATATTCCTAGATCTCATCATCACGAAACATACATTTCATATCGTGTGTTAGTCAAACCCAACGTCGCAAAAATATCAAATAAGAGATAGACACGGAATCATTTCAATTATACTAGGGTTTGATCATACAACACACACATGGAAAATAAATCAATTCTAAGACAATATAAGGCTTCTCACACATTCGACTAAAGCCTAATGAATTAGAGTTCCAATGTAGAAAATAGATTCCACCAAACCCCAATGAACTAGGCTTCTAATATAGAAACATAGAAAACACTATATTACCAAAACTTCAAATTTTCTTAGATTTTAGACCTTATCATTCCATCCTAACCAGTTAGGATTTCCCAATCATACCAAAATCCTAAACATGAAATCATCAATAAAGACTTCAACAAGCATTTCGAAATATCCCTAAGGATTTTAGGGTTTCAGATATTCACATTATCATACTGCTCAATTATGGTTTTCCACAATGTGTCTAGGGTTATGCCAAATTAGATAAGAGTGGGGTTGGTAGATTTGTAAAGAGTTGAATCACACAAACAAGAATAACTAGGATTCAATACTTCTAGCCATAAAAATGTTAGTAATAGATCATCAAATGAATAATCCTTTCAATTAATGTATTCAAAGAATACCTTTCTTTTCCTCACTAACCTTGTCTTGAGATATCCTCCTTCTTTTGGATGTTTTCCTTTTCTTTCTTGACTAACCTTGTCTTTAGAGATCCTCATTCTTTCAAATGTTTTCTTGATCAAGACACGAGAGGGAGAGAGGTTATTATTATTTAATATAATGAAAACTAAATGAGTACATGAACCCAAACCTAAAATTCATGACATACTTATCTTTGGAAGTTTCTGGGCTCCCTTCAAATCTTGAGGAAAACATACAAACTTCCAAGGGTTGAGACCGATCACAAATGCACCCCAAGAGGGTGGCAATCCTAATATGGTAGAGATCACTAGTTCTTTGTTCAGAACAATCTAATTGATGACCAAGACATCATCCCTGATTCTAGATACCTTCAAATAAATTTTCCACACTATCTTTTTTTTTTCATATTCATATTCCTCATCTCATTCTTCAAACATGATACTTGACCAATTTTCTTAATAATGAACAGCTTCAACAAGGCTTAATACATCTCCTGAGCATGATCGATGTTAGTTATGAATGAGACAATATTTTCTTTTATCCCTTCTACCTTTGGAGTCTTAGCTACAAATTCTAAATCCCTAATTTTTCTTTGTCGATATCATTGGATTCTTTTGTAGGTTTCTTTATATTTCTTTTTACAAAATCCAATACTTTGTTCTTGTCAAGGATTAGGTCAATACTCGTCTTCTAGGATCTAAGGTTAGATTCTCCTTTAGGTCCGTTATCACCATTGATTGAGTTAGACATATTCCTTGAATTTAATAGATTCCTTCCCTCAGAGAGTTACAATGAATGGGTCTGCCTTTTTCTTCTTTCTTACCAAAGATTTGATACCGTGTTGGAAAATAAGAAAGGAAGTAAATATTACTTGTTATTAAAATTCTTTATATATTATTATTTTAGTTCACCAAGAAATTACATAAAGCAACAACACATAAAACAATGAACACAAGATGCAGGCACATGCCATGGAAAGACCACTCTAGGGGAAAACAGAGTGAAAGTAATTCTTCCTTTAAATAGTATTATTTGAGACTCTTCACCCTAGACCTTGCCCAGACCTCCCATCCACACCAAGCCAACCTCTAGAAGATTGATCCTTTCCACCAACTTCGACTATGCAGCAACTTGCAGCAACTAAGGGCTTCTGACAACAGTCCAACTTGAGAGACTTTGTTATCCCAATCCAGAGCACAAAACAAATATATACCACCACAAAAATTTCAATTTTCCTTGACTCCTTAGGCTCCCTCAAACTTGCAATCACTTAGACTTCCCGACAACAGACTTTCCTAGCCTCATACTTTGCACTTCTACCTAACAAACAAATTTTTGCACTTCTTCCAAGAAGAGAGAGAATGAGAAGTGATTATTCAAATGAATTCATAGTCCTCCCTTTTATAGGCTTCTTGCGTGGTCGAATGGGTCCTTAGGCCAACTTGATATTCTCTTATGCAAACATGGTGTGGAGGTCTCATAATTCATATTTGACTCAATACTCAACCTTTTTACATGATTCAAAAGCCTACGAGTGGTCTTTTTAAATATACAATAATTTTATAGACCTAGAATACATCCTAGGTGTCCTCAATGGGGGATTTGACCTAAAACATGGTGACCCAAGCATGAAACCCATGCTTGAATAAGTCACAATAATAATAGTAATAATAATAGTAATAATAATAATAATAATAATTCTCTTTGTTCTTATGACAAGTACATTACATAATGACTCAAGTACATTACTGAGAGACCAAACATAGTTACTTTTTCCAACAAGGAGTAACTCAATTTTTTCTATGACAACAAATATTCTATTGCATTACCAAGGAATCATGTATTTTATAAGAGTACCACTTCATATGATAATTAGTCAAAAATAAAGAATTTTTTATGGAGTTTTGTAGATTAGAAGACATGTTTTCATACTTATTTATGAAACCCTTCATAAAATAATTCTCCAAAATTCACAGGAAAAATAAAGGAGCATGTATGGTGTAATAAAATTTTATTAAATCAAAAATTTTGAGTGTAACAAATTTTTTTTGTGTGAAATAATTAAGGGGGGTATTTTCAGATATAATTATTTCATAGACCAACACTACCTCCACCGGTTCAGCACAACCTTCGTTGTCTCACCGCAACACCGCCTGAACTTGTGGAGATTCGAAAGTGTAGCCACTACCACAATATGAATAGGAAAACATGATTTTTAAATTGATGTAATTGACTTGAAATTTTGTATATATATGGATGGAAAAATAGAGTTAAATATGCCACTCTTTGTTTTCATATTTATTTGTAATTTGGTAGTCATAGTTGTGTTTTGTTGTGTTCTCTAAATTTCAATAAGGTGGAAAATTCTTAGTTAAGTATAACCTTTTATATGTGGTTTCATACCTCTAAGGGTGAGATCCTATATTATAATTTCTTCCCTCGCTTGATGAGGTTCTTACATGACTTGTATAGGAAATTTGCTTCACAAAGATTTCATAACCTCAACCTTAATTAGGTGCTCTTTTATGTGTCCACTCTAAGTGTTTAGAATTAAGTAAGCATATTTGTTTCCTTGAATATATGTTTCATAACTACCTTTTTATAAACACACAACCTACTCTATGTTCAACCAAATAGGATCCACTTTGACACATTCAAATTCACCATACATTTCTAGTAAACATGAAATTGCATTTGGGTAAACATTGGCATCCCACTTGAATTTGATATACAAGACATCGGAGATCAATAATTGTTGGGAAAAATTTTCAAATAAAAGTTTAGTCTTCACTCTTTTTCGTGAAGGTTTCTCAATTTGCTTCATTTCATGAATAACAGTTGCAATCCTAAATGAAAAGTTTAAATTAACCCACCCTACTTTATCTGAATTAGAATATCATGGGATGTCACTGGACGGATTTAGTGCAATCTGATTTAATGATTGAGTATAAATAGGCTTGCAAATGAGGCATTTGTTTCTCAATCATACAAAACAATCAATTCCTAAAGCAATAAATATTTTCCATGAAGTCCCAACATCTTCCAATTCAGCTGTTGAAGAGAAAGTTCACGTGAATTTTCCATCCAAGTGTGGAATTTTTATCCATGAAATGGCACATATTGAAGAACCTCGATGAAAAAAATAAAAGGCTGAATCTACAACTCATAATTGAGTAGAACAGTTGGTTGAATATACTTTTTCATGTGTGTAAAATTCGAGCGGATATAAGGGTTTACCTGGATGAAATTTGAAGTCTTTCCAGCAACGTATGGTGATTTATGATATCTAACCTAGATCTGATTTCGGTGAAAATAGGGTAGGGTGTGACTTTATATGTAGGTGGTTGTGAAACATGTGATTTTTTTTCCTTATTGTATCAGTTATACAATCTAAACTTTTTTGGCATACTTTCTATTTCATTTTTCCTTAATCCTACAAATATTTGTTGTAATCATATGTATGATTTGTAAACTCTCTACAATTTGAGTTTTCCATGATTTTTTAGAGTGTTGAATATATATATATAGTCAAAAACACATTTAAAAACATTGATCAAAATTTTACTCAAAACAAAATCAAAGTTTCCAACCAAAATTTCCAATACATACAATAATTAGATAGCACATATTCATTCATGTCATTTTTATTTTTTAATTTGGAGAATATTTCATTTGTACTTTAAAAAGATAACATGCCAAGTCAAATTTATACACACAAAATTGTAGATGACACTTTATTAATGTTTTTAGTGATTTCTTATTTTTCTTTTTTGTAAAAATGAGAATACGTTATTACATCAAATTACTAATTTAGATTAGTCAATATTGCACCATATTGTCGCCACTATATTTTTTTGGCCTAATATAGTAATCCATAAATTATATTAGGTGGTTTAGTTAAGATTCAAGGAGAGGTGGTCACATTAGCAACAATACTTCAAATCAATGGAGCTATCCCTAATGGGCCATTAAAATTGAAAAACACGGAGATGAACTTTTATCCACTTCTATGTCAATGGGTCATGGGACCTTTTAATCAAATCTTTATCACCACCTCAAAATTCTCTTATAACTTCAAACTAAATCCTCATATAAAGTAAACATTACTCACTGATAAACTAGTCTAGATCTATATTAACTCCAGATCTATAACGTACGTAGAGGGATCTCTCTCAACACGTTGATTTGAAGCTAAGATGTATCTAGGCTAGTTTAATTTCACTCTTTAAATAATTCACATGAATATAATGAGTCAATATCATTAGTGTTTAATTTCCCTCTTTAAATATTTCACCTAAATACCATGAGTCAATACCATTATTTCTCTTCTACTAAAAAATCACTAATAAATTGGCCAAATAAAATTTACCTTAACTACTAAAAAATTAATAAAAATAATATTTCTTCACTCTTACCCTTAAATATAACTTTTTTCATTTATTTTATATAATCTTAAACATAAAGTTTTAAGATTAACAATTTTCCATTCATGTTATGTTAACATACTTTCCGAGTGTGGTGTATTTTTCTTAGGTTAATGCAAATATAATTAATTGTTAATATGTAATCATCAATTCAGTAACGAATTGTTAATCTAATCTTGTTGATTAATTGTTAATATGTAATCATCAATTCACTAGCTAATTGTTCCTAATGGTGAACCACATTTGTTGGTTCGAAACTCTTGGGCCAAAAAATCCTCTTATGTGATTTCTACCGAAAGGCTTTGCTTAATATTTATTTTATTATAACTATGACAATGCCAACATTATGAATTTACACTAATTTACAACTATCAACCATCCTAGATCTATTTTAACTCCAAATCTATCAAACGTTGAGAGGGATCAAATCTCTTTAGTGTAAACCTCTTTTAGAGTGAAGAGAGATTTAATCCCTCTTAGCCCTTGGTATGTTTAATTATTAGCTTTTAAATAGGTTACATTAAAAAATAATACTAGGAAAATTTAGCACTTTAAAGAAAAATACTATAGAAAAAATGATTTTATTTTTATTTTTATTTTTTATTTCGTTTAAGTTAGTAGAAGATATTAAACATCACACCATCTTTACTATAATAGATTAAAAAAGACAAAATTATAAAACATAATAATTTCATATCTGTATGAATAACTAAAATTTAGTAACAAAAACTAAAATAATGATGATATATTAACAAAATAATGAAGAAATTAAAGTAAAAATTAAACTAACGTCATGGTTGTGTATAATTATAAAAAAAAATGAAAAGGGCATTATAACTTAGTTATACTTTATTTCTATTACATTAAAAAATATTATAGCTCTATAGATATAGATAAAGAAGGAAAGCAAGCCGATCTTCCATGCATCTTTTCGTCGACATAGAAAGAGAGTATAGAATATTTGTGAAATTCTAGAGACTCAATGTTCTTGGCTAGCCTTCTCGAGTGTAAAGACGTCTTGTCCTACATAAGACTACCTTCATTTGGCAGCCTCTCCTGCGGCCTTTGACATCTTTTTCATTTCTTTGTGTGAGTTGTTTATATATTTTGTAAGTGGTAATAAAAAGTGTATTTGAAATTTTTGTGGGAATCGCTATAACTAGCAATTGTTTCAAAAGGTACAAAGAGAGGCCGATAGGATTATTTAATTGGAATTGTTAAATTTTTCTAGAAGAGTTAATTGGTTTGTGGAAAACCTTGTTTTATTGGACTGGATCATTGTGCAATTACTTTTCAGGAACACATCGAATGTCTTATTTCATTTTAGAGTAAGTTAATTACCCAAAATCAAGAGGTTAAGTTAATTACCCAGAATCAAGAAACCTCTATAGATGGCCAAGCATATATGAAGAATACATCTCATTCATATGCAATACCAATTCCATCTTTTCTTTTTTCTGAGTAAAAATTCAAAAGCATGAACACATGCCATTTCATATGCACAATAAACCCAACTTCTGAAATTTCAATGCTTGGATGCATCCCATTCAAAAAATATATCAAAAAAGAAAAGAGAAAAACATAGAACATTTAACAACTCCTACTTTCAAATGCTCATGTTGCTTTGATGAAGAACTTTACTCACTTGCACATGCATGTTTCTCATGATATCATTTGCAGTGGTGCTTCTGCTTCAAATCTCTTTAACCTCCACATGCTTTTTTCTCATGATATCGTTTGCACTAGTGCTTCTGCTTCAAATATATCTTTAACAAGATAAAGTGTTATGTCCCTAGTTCAAGCATTTCACATTAGAAAATGTTTGTCCATTATTAATATTCACATTAGAAGATGTTTGTTTATGATTATTAATACAAAACATGCAGGTCCACACAAAGAACCTAAGACTATTACATCATTTCACATTAGAAGATGTTTGTCTATGCTTAATAGTACAGAGCATGCAGATCCATACCAAGAACCTAAGACTATTACATCCTTCATTGAAAAGGGTAGATCTTTTTAAAATCAGCAAAATTTGGTAACAATTTCCCCAGGGAAGGCGGTAATGATCCATATCTGTAATTAACTTTTTTCTGTTTAACATTTTGTTCTTTTAGTCTAATGCTTTGTGCTTCTTTGATAAGAATCATACAAAATTAGAAAGTAGATGATGTTCAGGTGCATGACATAAATTAAAAGAGCTTTCAGGCGCATTACAGAAATTAAAAGAGCCTTAGAATTTCGCAAGTTTTCCTTTCTGTCAGAACCTTTACCCTTCACCAAACAAATATTTATGGGAATTGGGGAGGGAGTAGCCTTATAATGCCTTCAAAAAATTATCTTCAGCTGTCTCTTGATGATAGAAAACTGTGGGTGTTGCAACAAAGAGGACTGATCAACCACTATTGTTGAGTAGTGACAGCTATAACTGGGGCATAAAGAATTCTGATGTCATCTAGCTCAACCTTGTTATTGCATTGTGGACACTACACGTTTACAAAAATAGAAAATTACAGTCCCCAAGATTTGGTTGCAACAAAATCATAGAAACTTAATCTTTTTGAAAAAGTTCATAACCTTACCAGCTCATTTAACACCAAGACCATGGAAATTAACAATTGCGAGGTTGAATAATCTTACCTTGCCATTTCACATTAGAAAATGTTTGTCCATTATTAATATTCACATTAGAAGATGTTTGTTTATGATTATTAAGGTCCACACAAAGAACCTAGGACTATTACATCATTTCACATTAGAAGATGTTCGTCTATGCTTAATGTTGGAAATAATACTGAGAGGGGGGGTGAATCAGTATTATCTAATTCTTTTAATAAATCTTCTTTATTTGTTCTTTGAATTATTTTTGCATGTCAGTACCATAAAATAACGAGCATGAACAAAAGAAAACAGATAGTCACACCAAAGAACACAAGATGTAAGGTGGAAACCCAATGTGGGTGAAAACCACCTGCTGCAATATGTCTCTATCTTCTTTCAAATTAGAAACTCCTTTTACAATGGTTTTGTACTGGTGCAGTCCTTTACCAGTATGCAGGCTGCAACCTGCAGAGAGCTATAACTCTCTCTCTCGTTTTCCAGTCTCTCCTGGAAGGGAGCTACAACCCCCTACTTCTTTTCTTACAAGGACCACTTTTCATAAATTTTCAAACTGGATCCATAAGCATCAAATGGTCATCAAGTATAAGAGAATCACCCAATCAACTGTAGTAACCAGATCAACAATAATAGGACCAAACCCAGAACACAACAATGATAAACAAAGATCTTAAGAGAAGTAAGCACCCTGCTCAACTGCTCGCCTACTTACGTAAGAACCCTGCTCAACTGCTGGCCTGCTTACTGTACTCACCCTGCTCAACTGCTTGCCTGCTTACATTACACACCCTGCTCAACTGCTAGCTTGCTTATGTACGCACCCTGCTCAACTGCTAGCCTGCGTACCTCGCTCTGAGTCCATTGAACTGCCTGCGGACCTCCGCACCTGCAACCCTTCTGTGCCTGCGTATGTACGCACCTGCAACCCTTCTCTGCCTGCGTATGTACGCACCTGCAGCGTGCCTGCGTACCTCCGCACCTTCAACCCTTCTGTGCCTGCGTACCTCCGCACCTGCAACCCTTCTGTGCCTGCGTACCGGCGCACCTGAAACGCTTCGTTCCTGCGTACGTACGCACTTTTCTTTCACTGTACCTGCGTACCTTCGGGCATAGATGATTTCAAGACTTCAGAAATAACCCAGACAGTCAGATCTACAGATCTGAACATGCGCCAAAGAGATCTCAGTCCATCAATAGATTCGCCTTATTTAGATCTAGACCAGATCTAGCCCTCGTAAGATATTCAACCCAAAACATGCTCAAGCCAAATGATCTCCTTTGCTTTATATAGGAAAGCTCTTCCTTAAAACATGGATCAATACCACGAGCCGACACCATAATAACCCAATACCGTCGGCTAAATACCAAGAGTAAAACATAAGAAAACCCCACATGTGAATTTCTTTGCCTTGAAATGTGTGCACTGGGGGTACGCACCTCCTGAATGGGATAACTGCGGGTATGTACGCACTTTATGTAACACTGACCTACGTGTACGCACCTTATGTAAGGTGTACCTGCGTACCCCTTATTTTCTTCAATATTTGATAGCTGATCATCAATCTCTGCTGCTGACTTGAAGTACTGTGATCTATCACCTGAATGGGTTGCCATCAAGGACAACACTTTAGCCAAAATGCCAACACTTAATAGTACAGAGCATGCAGATCGATACCAAGAACCTAAGACTATTACATCCTTCATTGAAAAGGGTATATTTTTTAAAATCAACAAAATTTGGTAACAATTTCCCCAGGTAAGGCGGAAATGATCCAAATTACTTTTTGTTCTTTTAGTCTAATTCTTTGTGCTTCTTTGATAAGCATCGTGTTACTCATACAAAATTAGAAAGCAGATGATGTTCAGGTTTATGACATAAATTAAAAGAGCTTTCAGGCGCATTATAGAAATTAAAAGAGCCTTAGAATTTAGCAAGTTTTCCTTTCTGTGAGAACCTTTACCCTTCACCAAACAAATATTTATGGGAATTGGGGAGGGAGTAACCTTCTAATGCCTTCAAAAAATTATCTTCAGTTGTCTCTTGATGATAGAAAATTGTGGGTATTGCAACAAAGACGACTGATCTGCCACTATTGTCGAGCAGTGACAGTTATAACTGGGGCATAAAGAATTCTGATGTCATCCAGCTCAGCCTTGTTATTGCATTGTGGACACTACACGTTTACAGAAATATAAAATTACAATCCCCAAGATTTGGTTGCAACAAAAACATAGAAACTTAATCTTTTTGAAAAAGTTCATAGCCTTACCAGCTCATTTAACATCAAGACCATGGAAATCAACAATTGCGAGGTTGAATAATCTTACCTTGCCAATGTTATTCTCATGTAGCTGAAGCCACTTTCTAATACAAGACATGTCAAACATGTGTCCACAAGAAAGAGACATGCATTTTCTTTTTTCAATTGTCAGTCTTTGGACATTTGAAAGCTCTTATAAAATGAATAAAACATTTTGATGCAAGGAAAAAAGATAATTTATATGATTTCTGATAACAAGACATAAACATCAAACTAACAAAAGACTACTAGTCTTGATGGAAGCTGGTCGCTTCACTCTTGAAGAAACAAATGAGGAAAGAGATAATTGGGACAATCAGTCATGGAAAAAAAAATCGACAGTGAAGTCCTTCCGTAAAGAGTTCTATGCAAAGGTTTACTCTCACATGATTATTTGTTGCAACTAATGTGATACTGAGATTCTGTGATGAACTCTACCGTAACTTCACCACAATAGGTTGTGTGACTTTATATTAACGGAGCATTGCAGACTTGCAGTAATTCTGTCATAAGGCTGCAAGGGTTCTCCTTTTTTTATGGGGTAAAGTAAAAGAGTAGTTTTTATGGAAGAGTTCAGATATTTCTTAGGTCAATTTATAAAATTTCATAAGACCAACGAGGAGAGTAAAATCTTCAATTGCACTTGAACATGCATAGAACAGTCAACAAAGGTATGCCTCATAGGGTTGACCTAAATTTGAAAGGATCTCAATGAACCCGGCCAGATGACTATGGAAGTACAATCTTCAAATGTAGAATTTGCCAAGATGCAGGGTGTCTAATGACTACCTGCACAAGGAATACCCTAGATGCATGAAAGACGTTGGAAAAACAAGTACTGAAATGCCCGAGATCCTCCAAGGTGTTGGGGGTGATTATTGTGGGGTGATTCTGAATGAAGGAACAAAGTATAATGCATCGCCATGAATCTGTAGAAGTCAACTCATGTAGGATGTGCTATGAGAGGGCTTCAACATTCCATAGGCATTGCAATCAACAATTACATCGTGCATTACATTTGCCATTGAAGCATTCACTTCCCCACATTGAAGCATATAAACTTACGATATTCATCTGACATATAACTCTTTAGATTTCTAATAAGGTCATACAACACCAAAAGCTAAAATCTAGGCCCAATGCTTTGAAAATTATCTTTGAAGGATCCTATAGCCCGAAGTAGACCATGTCATCCATCTCACTGTATGAACGTTGAGAATTTTACAATAAGCCAAGGAAATTCCCAAATGAATTCTTAACTGGAGAATATTAACACTAAGACAATAGTTATCAGTTAACATAGTTCGATTGAGTTGCTGGAGAGCATCACTCTCTTGATTAAAGAAAAAGAATTCTGAAGGAGCACAACCCAATGTTAAGATCCCTATGCAAACTGACTTCCAAGCCAAGGCATATCTTTAAATCTTAAATTTAAGTGTTGTGTCAGACAGGGTTTTCCATGATGTAAGAAGTGGATCAGGTGAGGTAGTGAATGGTGTGATAGTTGAAGACCTCATACTCATCTTTCTATCAGTCTTTTGTGACAACATACATGAAGTTACAGGTTTGGCCCTTAATAACATTGGTAGAAAACATACAGTAAATGAATCCCCTCTTCTCCCCCCTCTTTCTGTTACATGCTTTAAAGGAGGAAACCAGTTTCACTCCAACCAATACAAGGATCTGCAGTGACAACATTTGTGCCTTTGAAATGTTTTTGAAGAGCTCTACATATGCTACAGGAACTGGTAGGGCCAACCTAGAAATTTGAATGTTTTCTCCCCTTTGTTTAAAGCATTTGGCAGTTAACAACAATTCTATGCAAAGTGAATCAGCGTTGGACTATAAGGCCGCAGGAGGGTCAAAGTAAATTTTTGTTTGGCAGCTGAAGCGGGTTGGAGGGTAAGGACAGATCAAGTAACAGAAACAATAGCACAACCAATCCAGGATCATTCAAACTATTTGGTGGTAGAAAGTTCTAACCAAGGGCTACCAGAAGCAAAGAGGGTCCCCCTTGATCTTTTAAGAGGCAGCAGTTTCAAACTTGGAACAACCTAATAAGGCATGTTGAATTGTTGAAAGTAGGAGAAGGTTATTCGAACCTTTGTGGCACTACAACCAACGCAACTGTTACAACAAGGATTTCCCATCACAAGTGGAACTTGGAGAAAGGGTAACATAACAGTTATTGGGTAGTTAGACATTAATCTAGTAACAAGTTAGAAGATTGGATTATAGAATTTTAACATCGCACTCAAAGTATATTGGTGGTCGATTTACTACTATGTGGGAAATTAGCCCTATCTTTTGTGGTTTTGCTATAGAATCATTTAGAGCGCAATGGGATCCAAAAAGTTGAGAAAACAAAAATAAGACCCGGTTAGATTAGAAGACAACCAAAAGGAAAGCAACCAAAATTATAGAAGACCATATTTGAGAACAGGAAAATTATAGAAACCAACCACAACCGAATTTGTGAAAAAAAGAAATGAAGAAGACCACAGAACATCAAGATCCCTTTGCCAAATCCTCCACAGTGGAAAGTGGATACAAAAATCGATTCAAACAAGGAGCAAAAAGCAATGTTTGGTTGGGGGTTTTGTTTTAGCAGAATAGACATGCCTCATACATGGCTTGTAAGCCAAAGGAAGCCATACTATGCAGTGCAGCTCCTCAGGACATGCATCGTATACAACTTCCTTTTCCCCTTCTTTGCAGGGGAAAGCTACAGGTCTATACTGTCGATGGCTTCCACAGTGCAACCGTGGCGGCAACATTTTCTCCTTACCCCGGAAGTGAACCAGGTCATTCTTGTGGCCATGTTTCCTCTTAGTCGCCAGGCTTCTCCATCGCTTACCTCGCATTTTCTCGTTTCTTTACACAGGACATTTAAAACAAAAAGTAGATTCTTTGGTTCAAATTTCTTTGGAGATTTGATCAGTTAGGGTTTCTTCTTCTGTAGCGATAAAATTTACAAAGCTTTGCTAGGGTAATTTATATAATACAGCCAGGAATCAGGAAAAACCAGGAAAAAGAAAGAGAATGGGATCAGAAAACCCATTTTCGAGAGCACTAACCTGCAATTTAAACAGAACAGAGGAATTCTGAGAACCTGGGAACCTGGGCGAACAATTTCTGAACAGGGAAATAGAGAGTTGTACCTGCCATTGAAAAACCCATGTGAGAAGAAAACACTGGACTAAAATTAAAACGTTGGAAGCAAAATGAGAGAGAATGGAGAGAATGGGATCAGAAAACCCATTTTTGAGAGCACTGAACTGAAAATTGAGCAGAACAATTCCTGAATAGTAAAACAGAGGTGTAAACAATGCATACTTGACGACCTGAGTGAACAATTTATGAACGGAAAAATGGAGGTGTAAACAATATATATGGAACAACAGAGGGCTAGGTCATGCACAACAGATTGCACAGCAAAAACGAGACACATTATTGCAGCAGTAAGTGGAAAAGCACAAAAACATTATTGCAGAGGGAATGGAAGAGCACATGAAGAGCAAAAAACAGACATATATGGAAGGAGAGCAGGAAACGGTCTCCGAAATTGGAGTTGAGACATAGACTTGTTGTTGAACGGCGCATTCTTTGTTCTGTCGAGCGCAGGTGCATCGTCCAGCTATGCGAAGGCTTCTAGTCTGCCTGCGAGGCCATTGTCTCTTGTGGCCTCCCTCACCGGCAACGCCGGCATTCTGCCCTCCAACCTCAGCATCCATGAATACTTCCACCCCTTCCTTGCAGGGAGGCTGATACGCAGGTGCTGACGTGTTGTAGAAAAGTCGTCTGCTTGAACAATTTCTATCAAGAGGCCTAATACGAAAACTGTTTGCCCACTGAATGTGGACGACACGTGTCAATCGTAGAGACAAAAGGACGACGAAAGTCTCTTTCAAAGGAAGGCCTATCGGCCTAATTATTGTAATATTTAATTTTTATTTTAAACAAGTTTTTTAGTAGAAATTATATGAGAGAATTTTTTTGCCGATGCTTTTCGAACCAATAAGTGTGGTTTATCATCACGACCAGATGAAGAGACCACGGAAAAGGCTTAAATAGAGAGCAATGTAGCTGAACCATGGTCTACATTGCTCTCTATTCAAGTCTTTGCCACAGTGTGCCTCTTCATATCGTCCTCATGATGAACCACACTTGTTGGTTCGAAGCGCATTGGCCAAAAATTTCTCTCATGTAATTTCTACTGAAAAACTTTGTTTAATTCATTATGGTTCACAGAACCTTAAATATAGAAATTTTTATTTTATCAATTTGTTTCAAAATATCTATATTGAAATTATAATAAAAAATATTTTTAATCTCATAAAATTTTATATAAATTTAAAAAAAAAACAGTTTATATAAATCCCTTTAATAAAATTGTGTAAATAAAAGTAACATATTTTTTAATCTACATCTCTATTCTTATCTAATTTCATTTCTATCACCTTAGTGCTTATACAATCTCCTACTCCACATCCATTCCGATATTTACAATATATTAACTATATTGTCATGATATAATATTGATAAAAGTAATGTGTGCATCGAAAAAACAACTAAACCTACTTGACTGACCAGGGTGTAACACCCATGCCCATTAGTATCTCAATAGAAAGCAATAGGCAGATAATGACACCACAGAAAAAACAAAAAAATATGTTACGTATTAAAAAAACATTAAAGGTGGCAGAAAAAAAATCGAAACGAAAGCCTTGCCGGACAGGTCATCTGCTCAAGTGTTGCGTGAACCGAACTGTGGGGCCAAAATACGGAAACAGTCGAGTAAACTGGACCAGGAAGGCCACCCTCGGTTGATTCGAAAACGTATGATACGTGGCAGTGAAGTCAGTATTGGCACTTAATTAGTATTGCCAGGTACGAGAAATTACAGTTAAAATAAGGCCCACGACATCCCTTCGTTAAATGGCTGTGTTAAGTAGCTTTAAACAAACTATATTTAATTACTAACACCTTTCCCTACAATTGCAACAAAATTAAAATATTCCCTAACAAATCAATCGTCACCTTCACTCTTTCCATTTTCGTTAAAGAGCCATGAATCCGGTACTTTCTCATAAAATGATGCCTACAACAGTTAATTCATGCTGGGCATGTAGTGGTAAAATATCAGGTTTCATATAAGTGGGCATATTTACTAGGTTGTGAATTTATCTTAGAATATTTTAGCATTTGATGGATAATTGTGGAATATTTTGACAAACTATAATTTAGTTGAGTTACGTTTTCAAATTATTTAAAAAGAATTTAGAAATTTTAATAGGGATGATGTTAAATATAATTTATGAGACATTGCCCAGCTATTTGTTTTCTATATTTAGCTTTTTTTTTATGGGAAGTGACATTGGGTGTTTTCATTTGCTGAACACTCTTTTTACTGAAAAAGTTATCTTAAAAAGTAATTTTCAAGATATTTACATAGTTGTCTCTCTTGTTTTTTAAGGTCTTATATTGTAAAATGAAATATTTTTATGTTTGGTCTTATGGGACAGTGTGAAAAATACACTCTTCTCCCTAAATCTTTTTGGTTCCTTTCTAATGTCTTATTTCACAATGAAGTTGATGAGAATTAATTTATAACTAAGAAATAAGAATTTTGGTTCTCCATAGGCTATTGGCTCTTATGTATGTTTTTTTGTGATGATTATAAATGAGATTAATCTTTTAAATACAGAGTTTTTTTTCTCTCTAATTCTTTATTCTAACTTATTAGCAACCAAATTCTTACTAAACCATTTATCATTTTAAGACATCTAAAACTTGATACGATACAACCTCATTTACTAAACCATTTATTATTTTAA
The DNA here is from genome assembly GCA_031772625.1 of Pinus tabuliformis. Classification (NCBI taxonomy): domain Eukaryota; kingdom Viridiplantae; phylum Streptophyta; class Pinopsida; order Pinales; family Pinaceae; genus Pinus; species Pinus tabuliformis. Next base: position 419,692,270 of record CM062806.1, on the reverse strand, counting down.
AAATATATAAAACTTCATATAGTAAAATATGATATCTCTGACCTGGCACTATAGAATCGACTACTACGCTATCACATCCCATCTCACCAACTATTGAATTGGGCCCTATAATCCGCTACATTTTGATCACCATAAGAAAACTGATCTTAGCTTCAAAAAAATACGTCGACAGGGAGAAATCTTTTATATTTTTTCTTCATGAGGTTGTTTGGGTGCCGTTACGATTTGGCCGCGTTGTATGTCTACATTCAAGCCTATTCGTCTTCTTCAGCAGATGTTTAGCAATTCCGCCTTTCATGTAAACTCCCTCTTCACAACGCATAGCCGAAAAATCTTCAGATTCCATCAGTATAAACCCTTGCATCCCCAATTGAATTTGACACATGACACTAGCTTCAACCTATTGTTGTGCAAAGTTGTGAGATGCAAATTCAGTGTTTGCTCTTTTTAGTGGAGGCTGTTCAATCTGCGTCATGGAATGTATAGCAGTAATGGCGATTCCTGACATGAAGCAGATTGAGCAGTCTTCACCGAAAAGAGCAAAAATTGAACCTGCATCTCAAAATTTCTGCGCAACAGCAAGCTGAAAGTAGCCTGTCATGTATGTCAAATTCAAGTGGGATGCAAGGGTTTATGCAGTTTCCAGCAATGTGCAGTGAAAGTGTCATGTGTCAATTATTTACATGTAGTGAAGGACACAAAGAGGCCTGAATCTAGACACTCAAGCGCGACCAAACACAAAGGCGGACACCCAAATAAGGCCGAGGTTCCGAATTCTGTCAAACAAATTTCTGGTACAAATCAAGCAAGAAGCTCATCAAGATACTGAATAAACTATCACAAGGTCTCAAACCCTGAGAATTCTTCGCAATAAAATTTTTTGAAGCAAAGTCGACAAAGTAATTTGGCAACTCATAAAGATAACGTGTTACACGGGCCCGCTTCCATGGGTTGGTCAGATGGGATATGATGGTATTGTATTCGATCCCTCTGGAATTAATTTATGCTAATGTTGCTATTCTTCTGAACACGTCTGTGAAACATAGAGATTTAAAGGTGGATGAACTTTTAAATGAAATTTGCTTTTGCCATTTAAGAAGTTGTTAATATTTACGTGGAAATTTGTTTACTGAACGTATGAAGATGAAGATATATATAGATCCAAGAGTGGTAATTTATAATTGCAGGAGTTATTTTCTCTCATTTTATATTGACCAGCAATCCAGTTATTCTGCAATTAAAGAAACTAGACAATATTTATACGAGAATATCTGATATATGAACTGGTTATATAGCAAAATCAGGATTTTTTATTTTTTATTTTTAACTAAATCATGATGAGATTTACCATTGTACATTTGCATGAACGGTTATAAAAATACTATTCTCTCCCTGTTTAATCAACAAGACCGTTCGTTTTTTCTTTTAGGAAGTTCGAAAATTTTGATATGATTTTTTCTTTTAACTTTTACACTGGTTACATTATACAATTCTTTATATTGAAAATTAATATATATATATATATATAGATATTTATATTTATATTTATTTATTTATTTATTGAAAAGTCAAAGATTTTGACACATTTTTATATATTTTCTTTATATTGATAAATAATATTATCATTTAAAATCAAAAATTTTGATATATTATAGACATCTTCTATAAATTAATAAATGAAATTCCAAAATTGATATTCTTCCCCTCTAAATCCATATTTTTTTTCATTTAATTAATATAATCATAAAATTATTATAGCAAACATTAAATAATAAAAGATATTTTAAAATTAAAAAATATATCCCAAACTTTTTTAACTTATAAAAGGGGCATCATCAACTTATTAAGTGCATCAACTCATAAGCTTATCAAACAGTCCACCTCGTCATATTATGAAATGGAAACTCATTCTATCGAAACAAAAACTCCCTTTGAAATACATTGTAAATACGAATCTATAATTTAATTGGTATACAACTTTCATGAATTTGCCTTCATATTGTTTAATAAGAAACAGAAACAAAAACAAATTATATATATATATATAGATATATCCAAAAAAACAAATTATATATATATATACACTGATTGTGTCTCTAATTATTATGAAATTGAGCCATATGTAATTTATATACGGCTTTTCTAAAATGGATTGGTTCTTAAGTCTTTTATATCAAATTAAAAACTCAATCGTTATGAAAATTTTAATTATATAATAATTTATAATTATAATTTGACATATGTATTACCTATTAAATTATACATATTTTATAGTCTAGAGGTTGTCGAGTAAATATTTTGACTCAACAACAAAACTAGAAATTATTACATTTTATTTTATTATATTTTATATAATAACTCATAATGATAATTTAATATATATAGAAAAAGAGATAGTTTTATATTATATATAAAACTATATATAAAATTATATATATTTTATATTCTGTAAGTTGTCCAATGAATATTTAGACTTAACATCAAAATTAGAAGTCATTATAGTAGAAATTATGGGAATTGAATTTGATGAGGAAAATAATAATATTTTTCACAATTATATATATATAAAAGTAAGTTTGGTTGGGAGAATTTTTGTTATATTGCGAGTTTGAGTTGAATTATAGCTTGTAACATGTATAGTGCTCATATCAAACATTAATATTTAGATTGTGATGCAATTCAACTTTCTTTCTATATATTTTTTTCGAGAGAGAAAAAGCATAATTGGATTATATTGAGACTATATAACAGTTACCAGATAGTACAAATATCAAGTTTTTAGAAGCTGGCGAGGTCTTTAACCTGTAACAAAAAACTAGAAGATGTGACCCTCCATGAGGGAAAAATAACGATTTAGATTGTGATGCAATTCAACTTTCTTTCTATATTTTTTTTTCCAGAGAGAAAAAGCATAATTGGATTATATTGAGACTATATAACAGTTACCAGATAGTACAAATATCAAGTTTTTAGAAGCTGGGGAGGTCTTTAACCTGTAACAAAAAACTAAAGGATGTGACCCTCCATGAGGGAAAAATAACGATCTGAGCAAAATCACATCACATAAAACAGATGCAAGTTTTGATGATCCATAATATATATATATATATAGAGAGAGAGAGAGAGAGAAAGAAAATATACTTAATTTATTTGATATATTTTGATAGCTTAAAGTTTATTGATGATAATGATGATTAATGTCTTCTAAGAATGATATGGTCTATTGGACCTCAAAATTAAGAGACTACAAGAAATGATTTAGAAATTTATTCTTATGCTAGAAAAGTACTAAGAGAAGCACTCTAAGATCATCAAAGTTGACTTAAAACCTTGAAAATGTTAATTGTACAACATTTTAGTAATTAGATTGAATGTAAGTGGAAGATAGAGAGTTTAAGCTAAATTTACTTTCATATTCAGCTCTCTTAATGTTGAAAAGGTAAAAAACTCTTTCATCTGATGGTATTTTTGGAATTGACCAATGTCGAGTTTCACTATCAAGCTCATATGAGAAATTTCTTATTTTAGCTGTGTTTATTTTCTTCTAGACATTAGTCAAGGTAATAAGATATATTTTATTTTTGAGATTGGGGTCCATAGTTCATTATAATATCTTAGTTTCCAGATTTTTTCCTTGAATTTTGATTTAATACTATTTTTAATATCCTTTATCCCCTAACATGCCAAGACTCTGCATCCTTATGCCACTCCATTTGAGTTGAAGATGGGGGTTTTGGCTAGAAGTAGAAGCGAATATAGGAAACCTCACAACATCCATGTTGTTTAACTTCTCTTCATACATTAGATACCAAATCATAGTCATGCTTCTACTGAGGGAAATTATTGCTTCAATCAAGATGATAGGATAGAGTGTATTTACTTTAACCTTGAGATTGTAGGTTAGAAATTCAATATTACATCAATCAAGATGATAGGATACAGAGTATTTACTTTAACCTTCAGATTATAGGTTAGAAATTCAATATTCCTTCAATAAAGATGATAGGATAAAGAGTATTTACTTTAACCTTGAGATTGTATGTTAGAAACTCCTTTTGGATCTGCTCAATGACTCACTAGAGATACTATAACCCCAACCCACACATCCATATAACATAGGAGTGACAAAAAAGAGGGGCTTTTATTTTTATTTTTACTTTTATTTTTATTGTACGTCCAAATATCAGCTAAGTGACAATTGTTTTCAAGTCCATAATAAATTTTGTATCCTCCATTTATCCTTTTTTCAATGCTATAATCCCAATATAGTTTAATGTGACGGATATCAATTCCAAGATATGCATATGAAGCAACTTTCTACAAGAATTTGTTGTCATATATGAAAGTATAATATGTAGTCATTCTCGATTTAACTATTACGATGCTATTTTTATTAGTATTAATAATCACTCATTTTGGAACAAAAATATTGGACGATTCTTAATTTCCTTCCAAGATTATAATGACATATTTCTAAAAAGAAAATATTGGTGACATAAAGGAGAATATTTATGATTATATCACTATCATTGGCACCAATACAACCTACATCTTCCAAAAAAATCTTTATATATTATTAATAAATGTGCTCAAAAGGGGTAGGGGATAAGGAAAAAAAATTCAGGACATTGATATTGTATCTAATTTTGTTTCAAAAACCCTCATAGTTCTCGAACTTGGAAATAAAATTATCATACCACCTCATCTCAAAAGTAATGAAAATTGAGTGTAGCCAATATATCTTCTAGCTTATTCCAAAATTTTGTCATCATAATGTTGTCAAAATCATTTCCAATGTCATTAAGTAACATAAGAAATCATTTTTTTATTGTGACATTCCTCTACAATGATCCTAAAGTTAAAAAGGTGGCCCACAATTGAATGATATCTCATAATCCCAGCATGGCATCACTTTTACCATGGATATGTAGCCATAGGTTAACCTTGTTTTCCAAAATAATTTCATGCAACTTAGATAAAATGTGGCTAATCATAATGTTTATATAATTAGATGGAATGGTTTTATCCCCACTTTTAACATAAGCCCAATAAGATTATACATCTAAGTCTTAAAGAATCCTTGCTACACTACCAAATTGAAGAGCTTGTGTACATGAGGGATGATGATAGGCTCTTCCATTTTAAAAATTTCAAGTAACAGTGAATATCCTTAGCTTTCCCATTAGCAATAAACTTAAATATAATTTGATACCTTACAAAGAAAATATATCATCCTCTTTAGGGGTATTCAAAATGGTGTCCATCGAATTAGAGGAAACATAAAGGCTTTTAAGGTATAAATTCCAATTCTTCAAGGGAATCAAATTATTTTCTATAGTTTTATGAATTAAAATTTCCTCCAAATTCTAGGATTATATTTAGATAGGTGCATGAACTACTCTTATTTTTTGTTTATAGTTTGTTTCCTTCCTTTTAATAAGAACGTTTCATGTACTCATCTTATCAATCTTTAAATAATAATTATCAACATCCCTAATCACTTATATCTGAATTTTAGAATCATTATCATACCAAGGGTTGATAGTTATACTTGTTTTTATATGATCCCTTGATAGACAAATTGATAATGGAAGTGGAGACTTTGTAGGAAAATTATCATAGAGTTTTTTTTTTTTTTTTATGTTATCCTTACAACTAATGAGGGGTAAATGCTTATTTAAATAGTCTAATATGATATCAATTACTTTTGTTAAAAATTGGGTGCATTTCATTCTCACAATTATCTTTCATGTTCCTTATAGCTCAAAAGAACACTCTCTTGAGTCCATTATAGAAGAAACATATAAATAAGTCTATATTATAGCATTATCTTCATTTAAACCTTGACATAAGTCTTGTTTTCACCCCCGCCCATGCCCCCCCCCCCCCATTCTCCGAAGACAATGGAAAAAGGTGTTGTAATACCTCATAAACTATGGAGAGAAGAGTTGAATTATCTAAACCTTTACACATAAAGCATTGAAGTATCCAAGGTGGCTAAAGTTGACGGATAAGACTTTCTAAGGGTCAAAACATGATCAAATTCAAGATAAGGATGAAAGGATGAAGTCATTCCAAGTTAAAGGGGTATATTGGTTTATCTAATTACCTTGTCAACTCATCTACAAAAGAAAACATACTCCAGGAGGGAAAAAGGAGGAAGGCTAAGATAGAAATATGTTTCCAGATTGATTACTTAGCTCTAACTTGAGATGGATCCAAATATACAGTGAGCTTGGCTATGACTATTAGTGAGAGGAGGATATTAAGTCAAGAAACTTGAAGGTGTTGCAAATATTGTATGTTCTGTTATATAATGAGAGACATTGGCTCCCCCCACATTTATTCAATTTTTACTTCATGTGAATGTATGTTTACTTTGGTTTATTGGTTTCATAATGCTAACATTGTTATAGGATTGTGAATTTTGACACATTTATTGGTATTTTATTTGTAGGTCATAATTCTAAGCAACTAAGGATTGGATCTATGGATTTTTCATCTACCAAGGGTAAATACAGACCAGCCTTCCTATGTAAGGTGTGTTCCATCTCACTCTTCCTATTATTATTTTTTTGCATGCATGTTGATAAGTGTTAAGTGATAGGAGCTAAGGTCTCTCATAAGTTAGTTTGATAGGCTTGTGAGAATAATATTATGGAAATAGAGGAAAACTAAAATAAACAACATGGTTTTTGTGCATGGCAATGTTTAGATTTAATATTAAAGTTATATGATAAGATCCAAGATCATGGTCATTTTAGGGGTCAGAATTTATAACTTGGCTGGAAATAGGGATTTCATATATCACATTGTCCATGACATTATTCTTGATCGAATGAATACAAGTCATGTAATTGGAGTTTGGTGACATTATTACACCATTACAAATTACTAGGTCTTTATAACTATAGATCTTGAGTATATCAATACCAAAATAAATTCTTGGGCAAGTTTGTAGAGTATTTTTTGTATTTATTAGCTAAATAAGTTTTTCATTTAGCCAGAGAGGGTGAGGGTTTGAATCATTGCTTAGAATAATAGTTTTATTAATTGTGGTTCTATCATTGAAGTTTCCTGAAAAGAGGATATTACCTTGATTCTTAAGACTATGAATACCTTGTTCTATGGTATTATAAGGAATTTTTTTATTTAGATTGTTCTTCTAATAAAAGGTAAAATTGAAACGTTTCAAATAAATAATTGTCTTATAGATCCTCTTAGCATTAATGTTAGATATTTCAACCCGAATATATCGGTTAATAAGTTGAATGTTATGAAGCCGAGTGTGAGTAGAAATATTCTCTTTTATATACTATGTTATTCCTCTAATCCCTATGCATGTGGATCTATTATTCCAGTGTAACCACAAAGTTAATCCACATATGTGATGTACCTTAGACTCATCATGCTCTGAAATTTCAACTTAAAAAGAATATCAATTTCACAAAGGATCTAACTTAACATAAGACCATTACATCAACGAAAGCCATGAAAGTTCCAAAAAAGGATATGAAGTGTTCCAAATTCTTATTTGTTACTCTCGTTTTGGTCTTTACCTTTAATAATATCTTTCATGTTTCTAATATTTGCTCATTTTCCTCCTTGTCTTGCTTCCTTTACTTTTTCAACCTCCCTTAACTCAACTTGGTTTTTTGTAATGAAATCATGATTTATAAAGTTACATATCAATTTAAAACTTGAATATTTACTAAGTATGTCAAATTTATGGCCACTACAACTTGTACTAGCACAAATTAATCTATTCTTTATTCTCAAGTATCTTGCCCAACCTTCTTCCTTCGCTGAGATAATTTATTTAAATTTGTGACTTACTTCTTAGTTCATATTTTACTATTTCTATTGTGTCCTCGTATTTTTTCTGTCCTATACCAACAATTATAAGATTCATGGCTCCTTTATTGCACTCATTATCCAAATGATTTTGTTCTTTTCATTTACTCTTTGTTTTGTTTAATGACTAATTTATTTTCCATATTTTCAAATTATTTTTCTATTATGAATAAAAAATATAAAAAATAATATAAATAACGTAAAGATAATAATAATAAATAATGATTAATTAACTAGTAATCAATTAATGAAGAGATGTCCCTATGGACATCACCGTTGGTGAAGACATATTTGTAGTCATCTAATATCAATTCTTTTATACACTATATAATATATGTTCATTATCCTCAATGGATGTGTTCGTGTACCAAGTGTTCTAAATATTATTGTACAATACAAATTTTGTTCATTACATTGGTATCAGAGCATTCCTCTGAGTATATGAACTTTGTTTGTTACGAGCCACATTCTCTTATGTCATCTATTGGCCATTAAATTCTTCTTCAAATTAGTTGTCATCATGATCAATAATTTCACTTTATACTTGGAGGTTATCAATTTTACCAGATTCTTCGTCAGTCTTGTTAGTGCTTGTGAGTCATGCCAATCACCAGTGATCAAATATGATCTTTCAAAGTTTTGTTAGGGTATTAGGTCAAACTTTTTATGGTTTCAGTAAGTCTTCAAATAAACATTTTAATAATTGGTTTTTGAGTTTAGGTCAGTGCTACTCCCTTTAGTAATCATGGTTCTCATTAGTTGTCATGTTCATGTCATCATTGGTCTCGAATTAGTTGAAGTGTCAGCGTACAAGTCTTGGTCTAGGGTTTCCACTGGTATTACCACTACTATGTCCAATTTCAAAGCAAGGAGCCATCATTGTTATGTGTCTTAAGTATTCACACTAAGGGAGATAGCATGTCAGGAGATAAAGTTAATAAAAGCAACATTTATGAAGATATTGCTGCAAAAGAAAAAGGTATATTGTCATCCTTTGACATATATAAGAAAAAGTGATTTTGTATGTTTTATAGACATCCACACAATAGTTTTCATCATTTCACATGTACAAAGACTCCAATTGTTCATTCATAACCCACAAGACTCACTCATCATCAATTCCTGCTCTCCCAGTGAATTTTCCACCATTTCATCAAAGTTATCACCATCCCCATCATCCTCATCACATCTTCACCAAGTTTAAGATTTTGCACTAGCACAACTTCCTTGTTACATTGAGCATATTCACCAAGTTGAAGATTGTGTACCAACATAGTTTAAATAGAAAGTACAACTAGAACTATAGAAGCATGATGTTAGCCATATCAAAATCATGGAAGAATTTCATCATCATACATATCAGATACCCAAACTTAGTTACAAACAAGAGACATATACTCTTCAATTACTATGGACTTTGTACACCATAGATTCCTACATAAAATCATTCATTTCATCTAGGGTTTCAATGTGTCTTCCAAATGTATGACATACCTTATTATAACATATATCAAACTCTAGAAACAATTCAAAACAAATATAAATATTTAAAGGATCTAACAACGTTTAAAAATACATACATTAGACTTTTGACTAAGGATTCATATAAATACTAGATTTCATACAAACAAATCAATCAAAGTCAATCACAACTTAGCCATCAACCTGACTGACTTCCACTAGGGTTAGTTCCAAGTCCCTAGATTTTGAATCAACCATATATCGGTCACTAACATGACCAACTACTATTAAGGCTAGTTGAAAACCCTATATTTCTGATCTATCATCATACTCAACCAAAAATTAAAATTTCAATAATTTCTTCACAGATCTCAAATTATCATATAGTCAACATTCATCAAAGATTTCTACTTCAACTAAGGTTCAACTCCAAAACCCTAGAATTCCATTTTCACAAATTCAACAATATTATACAAATCTCAAACCATTATCTTCCAGATATTTTACTTTGACTAAGGTTTAATTCCAAAACCTTAGAATTTCAATCTCAACAATTATTGAATATATAGATCTCATATTGTTACATTTCACACTAGACATTATTGCTACTAGGATTGAACGGCAAAACCCTATGTTTTCATTTTCCACAATAACTTAATATATTTCATGTTGTTATATCATACATACTAAACAAGTCCTAACTTCAGTAGGGTTAGATACAACACCCTAGATTTCCAAACATCATCATCCAAGAATCTCAAATAAGGACTTCCATCAAATCCTAAGATTCATGACCATCAAGGACTAGGTCAACACATATATCTACGAATTCATAACCATATGTAAGCATATCATATTTCCATTAATATTAATACATCTGACCTATAGAGACCAAGCTATGGATTCAACCAAGAGGACATATATATATATATATATATATATATATATATATATATATATATATATATAGATATATATATATATATATATATATGCCTAGATCTCATCATCATGAAACATACATTTCATATCGCATGTTAGTCAAACCCAACTTCAAAAAAATATCAAATAAGAGATAGACACATAATCATTTCAATTATACTAGGGTTTGATAATACAACACACACATGGCAAATAAATCAATTCTAAGACAATATAAGGGTATTTCTCGCACATTCAACTAAACCCTAATGAATTAGAGTTCCAATGTATAAAACGGATTCCACCAAACCCCAATGAACTAGGCTTCTAATATAGAAACATAGAAAACACTATATTACCAAAACTTCAAAGTTTCTTAGATTTTAGACCTTATCATCACGTCCTAACCAGTTAGGATTTCCCAATCATACCAAAATCGTCAACATGAAATCATCAATAAAGACTTCAACAAGCATTTCAAAATATCCCCAAGGATTTTAGGGTTTCAGATATTCAAATTATCATACCGCTCAATTATGGTTTTCCATAATGTGTCTAGGGTTATACCAAATTAGATAAGAGTGGGGTCGGTAGATTTGTCAAGAGTTGAATCACCCAAACAATAATCAATAGGATTCAATACAGATAGTGATAAAAATGTTAGTAATACATCATCAAATGAATAATCCTTTCAATTAATGTATTCAAAGCATACCTTTCTTTTCCTTACTAACCTTGTCTTGAAATATCCTCCTTCTTTTGGATGTTTTCCTTTTCTTTCTTGACTAACCTTGTCTTTACAGATCCTCCTTCTTTCAGATGTTTTCCTAATCAAGACACGAGAGGGAGAGAGGTTATTATTATTTAATATAATGAAAACTAAATGAGTACATGAACCCAAACCTAAAATTCATGACATACTTATCTTTGGAAGTTGTTGGGCTCCCTTCAAATCTTGAGGAAAATGTACAAACTTCCAAGGGTTGAGACCCATCACAAATGCACCCCAAGAGGGTGGTAATCCTAATATGGTAGAGATCACTAGTTCTTTGTTTAGAACAATCTAATCGATGGCCAAGATATCATCCCTGATTCTAGATACCTTCAAACAAAGTTTCCACACTATCTTTTTTTTTCATATTCATATTCCTCATCTCATTCTTCAAACATGATACTTGACCAATGTTCTTAATAATGAATAGCTTCAAAAAGTCTTCATACATCTCTTGAGCATGATCGATGTTAGTTATGAATGAGGCAATATTTTCTTTTATCCCTTCTACCTTCGGAGTCATAGCCACAAATTCTAAATCCCTAATTTTGCTTTTCGATATCATTGGATTCTTCTGTAGGTTTCTTTATATTTCCTTTTACAAAATCCAATACTTTGTTCTTCTCAAGGATTAGGTCAATACTCTTCTTCTAGAATCTAAGGTTAGATTCTCCTTCAGGTTTGTTATCACCGTTGATTGAGTTAGACATATTCCTTGAATTTAATATATTCCTTCCCTCAGAGAGTTACAATGAATGGGTCTGCCTTTTTCTTCTTTCTTACCAAAGATCTGATAACATGTTGGAAAATAAGAAAGGAAGTAAATATTTTCTTGATATTGATAAGTGCTTGTGATGTTACTTGTTATTACGATTCTTTATATATTATTCTCTTAGTTCACCAAGCAATTACATAAAGAAACAACACATAAAACAATGAACACAAGATGTAGGCACATGTCATGGAAATACCACTCTAGGGGAAAACCCAGTGAAAGTAATTCTTCCTTTCAATAATATTATTTGTGATTCTTCACCCTAGACCTTGCCCAGACCTTCCATCCACACCAAGCCAACCTCTAGAAGATTGATCCTTTCCACCAACTTCGACTATGCAGCAACTTGCAACAACTAAGGGATTGCGACAGTAGTCCAACTTATGAGACTTTGTTATCCCAATCCAGAACACAAAACAAATATATACCACCACAAAAATTTCAATTTTCCTTGACTTCTTAGGCTCCCTCAAACTTGCAATCGCTTAGACTTCCCAACAACAGACTTTCCTAGCCTCCTACTTTGCACTTCTACCTAACAAACAAATTTTTTCACTTCCTCCAAGAAGAGAGAGAATGAGAAGTGATTATTCAAATGAATTCATAGTCCTCCCTTTTATAGGCTTCTTGTGGGGTCAAATCGGTCCTTAGGCCAACTTGATCTTCTCTTATGCAAACATGGTGTGGAGGTTTCATAATTCATATTTGACTCAATACTAAACCCTTTTACATGATTCAAAAGCCTACGAATGGTCTTTTTAAATATACAATAATTTTATAGACCTAGAATAAATCCTAGGTGTCCTCAATAGGGCATCTGACCTAAAACATGGTGACCCAAGCATGAAACCCATGTTTGAATAAGTCACAATCATAATAATAATAATAATAATAATAATAATAATAATAATAATTCTCTTTGTTCTTATGACAAGTACATTACATAATGACTCAAGTACATTACTGAGAGACCAAACATAGTTACTTTTTCAAACAAGGAGTAACTCAATTTTTTCTATGACAACAAATATTCTATTACATTACCAAGGAATCATGTATTTTATAAGAGTATCAATTCATATGAGAATTAGTCAACAATAAAGAATTTTTTATGGAGTTTTGTAGATTAGAAGACATATTTTCATACCTATTTATGAAACCCTTCATAAAATAATCCTCCAAAATTCATACGAAAAATAAAGGATCATGTACGATGTAATAAAATTTTATTATATCAAAGATTTTGAGTGTAACAACATTTTTTGTGTGAAATAATTAAGGGGGGTATTTTCAGATATAATTATTTCATAGACCAACACTACCTCCACCGGTTCAGCATAACCTTCATTGTCTAACCACAACACCGCCTAAATTTGTGGAGATTGGAAAGTGTAGCCACTACCACAATATGAAGAGGAAAACTTGAGTTTTAAATTGATGTAATTGACTTGAAATTTTTTATATACATGGATGGAAAAATAGAGTTAAATATGCCACTCTTTGTTTTCATATTTGTTTGTAATTTGCTAGTCGTAGTTGTGTTTTTTTGTGTTCTCTAGATTTCAATAACATGGAAAATTCTTAGTTAAGGATAACCTTTTATATGTGGTTTCATACCTCTAAGGGTGAGATCTTATGTTATAATTTCTTCCCTTGCTTGATGAGGTTTTTACATGACTTGTATAAGGAATTTTCTTCACAAAAATTTCATAACCTCAACCTTAATTAGGTGCTCTTTTATGTGTCCACTCTAAGTGTCTAGAATTAAATAAGCATCTTTGTTTCCTTGAATATATGTTTCATAACTACCTTTTTATAAACACACAACCTACTCTATGTTCAACAAGATAGGATCCACTTTGACACATTCAACTTCACCACACATTGCTAGTAAACATGAAATTGCATTTGGGTAAATATTCACATCCCACTTGAGTTTGATATACAAGACAGCGGAGTTTCAATAATTGTTGGGCAAAATTTTCAAATAAAATTTTAGTCTTCACTCTTTTTCGTGAAGGTTTCTCAATTTGATTTATTTCATGAATAACATTTCCAATCCTAAATGAAAAGTTTAAATTAACCCACCCTACTTTATCTGAATTAGAATATCATGGGATGTCACTGGACGGATTTACTACAATATGATTTAATGACTCAGTATAAATAGGCTTGCAAATGAGGCATTTGTTTCTCAATCATACAAAGCAATCAATTTCTAAGCAGTAAATATTTTCCATGATGTCCCAACATCTTCCAATTCAGCTGTTGAAGGGAAAGTTCATGTGAATTTTCCATCCAAGTGTGGAATTTTTATCCATGAAATGACACATATTGAACAACCTCGATGAAAAAAATAAAAGGCTGAATCTACCACTCACAATTGAGTAGAACAGTTGGTTGAATATACTTTTTCATGTGTGTCAAATTCGAGCGGATATAAGGGTTTACCTAGATGAAATTTGAAGTCTTTTCAGCAACGTATGGTGATTTATGATATCTAACCTAGATCTGATTTCAGTGAAAATAGGGTAGGGTGTGACTTTATAAGTAGGTAGTTGTGAAACATGTGGTGAAGGACACAAAGACACTGAACATAAAAATGTGGCCAAACATTAGGGTCTTGTGAAATATCTAGTAAAGGGATTTTTTTTCCTTATTTTATCTGTTATACAATTTGGATTTTTTTGGCATATTTTCTATTTCATTTTTCCATAATCCTACAAATATTTGTTGCAATCATATGTATGATTTGTAAACTCTCCACAATTTGAGTTCTCCATGAATTTTTTAGAGTGTTGAATATATATATGTAGTCAAAAACTCATTTTAAAAAATATAGATCAAAATTTTACAATAGTTAGATAGCACATATTCATTCATGTCCTTTTTATTTTTTAAAATTTTGAGAATATTTCATTTGTACTTTAAAAATATATCATGTCAAGTCAAATTTATGCACACAAAATTGTACATGAGACTTTATTAATGTTTTTAGTGATTTCTTATTTTTCCTTTTTGTAAAAATGAGAATACGTTATTACATCAAATTACTAATTTAGATTAGTCAACATTGCACCATATTGTCGCCACTATATTTTTTTTTGCCTAATATAATAATCCATAAATTATATTAGGTGGTTTAGTTAAGATGTGAGGAGAGGTGGTCACATTAACAACAGTACTTCAAATCAATGGAGCTATCTCTAATGGGCCATTAAAATTGAAAAATACGGATATGAAATTTTATCTACTTATATGTGAATGGGTCATGAGACCTTTTAATCAAATCTTTATCACTACCTCAAAATTCTCTTATAACTTCAAACTAAATCCTCATATAAATTAAACATTACTGACTGATAAACTAGTTTAGATCTATATTAACTCCAGATCTACAAAGCACCCAGAGGGATCTCTCTCAACATGTTGATTTGAAGTTAAGATGTATCTAGGCTAGTTTAATTTCTCTCTTTAATTAATCCACATGAATATAATGAGTCAATATCATTAGTGTTTAATTTCCCTCTTTAAATATTTCACTTAAACACCATGAGTCAATACCATTAGTTCTCTTGTGCTCAAAAATCACTAATAACTTGGCCAAGTAAAATTTACATTACTACTAAAAAATAATAAAAATAATATTTCTTCACTCTTACCCTTAAATATAACTTTTTTTCAATTATTTTAAATAATCTTAAACATAACGTTTTAAAATTAACAATTTTCCATTCATGTTACGTTCACATAGACACTTTCCGAGTGTTGTGTATTTTTCTTAGGTTAACGCAAATATAATTAATTGTTAATATGTAATCATCAATTCACTAATGAATTGTTAATCTAATCTTGTTGATTAATTGTTAATATGTAATCATCAATTCACTAGCTAATTGTTCCTAATGATGAACCACATTTGTTGGTTCGAAGCTCTTAGGCCAAAAAATTCTCTGATGTGATTTCTACCGAAAGGCTTTGCTTAATATTTATTTTATTATAACTATGACAATGCCAACATTATGCATTTACACTAATTTACAACTATCAACCATCCTAGATCTATTTTAACTCCAAATCTATCAAATGTTGAGAGGGATCAAATCTCTTTAGTGTAAACCTCTTTTAGAGTGAAGAGAGATTTAATCCCTCTTAATCTTTGGTAGGTTTAATTATTAGCTTTTAAATAGGTTACATTAAAGAATAATACTAAGAAAATTTAGCACCTTAAAGAAAAATACTATAGAGAAAATGATTTTATTTTTATTTATTTTTTATTTCATTTAACTTAGTAGAAGATATTAAACATCACAACATCTTTACTATAATAGATTAAGAAAAGACAAAATTATAAAACATAATAATTTCATATCTTTAATGAATAACTAAAATTTGTAATAACAAAATTTAAAATAATGATTATATATTAACAAAATAATGAAGAAATTAAAGTCATGATTGTGTATAATTATTAAAAAAAAATTAAAAAGGCATTATAACTTAGTTATACATTATTTCTATTACATTAAAAAAAATTATAGCTCTATAGATATAGAGAGATAAAGAAGGAAAGCAAGCCGATCTTCCACGTCGACATAGAAATAGAGTATAGAATATGTGTGAAATTCTAGAGACTCACTCAATGTTCTTGGCCAGCCTTCTCGAGTGTAAGGACGTTTTGTCCTACATAAGTCTACCTTCATTTGGCAGCCTCTCGTACGGCCTTCGACATCTTTTTCATTTGTTTGTGTGAGTTGTTTATGGATTTTGTAAGTGGTAATAAAAAGTGTATTTGAAATTTTTGTGGGAATTCTTATAATTATTGTAATATTTAATTTTTATTTTGAACAAAATTTTTTAGTAGAAATTATATGAGAAATTTTTTTTTTGATGTTTTTCGAACCAATAAGTGTGGTTTATCATCATGATTAGATGAAGAGATCGTGGAAAAGGTTTAAATAGAGAGCAATATAGATGAACCATGGTCTACATTGCTCTCTATTCAAGTCTTTGCCACGGTCTGCCTCCTCATCTCATCCTTATTATGAACCACACTTGTTGGTTCGAAACAGGTTGGCTATTTAAAAACTTTGTTTAATTCATTAGAGTTCACAAAATCTTGAATACAGGAATTTTTATTTCACCTATTTATTTCAAAATATCTATATTGAAATTATATTAAAAAAAATAATCTCATAAAATTTATATAAATTTAAAAAAAAAAAAACATTTTATATAAATCCCTTCAATAAAATTGTGTAAATAAAAGTAATATATATTTTAATCTACATCTCTATTCTTATCTAATTTCATTTCTATCTCCTTAATTCTTATAAAATCTCATACTCCATATCCATTCCGATACTTACAATATGTTAACTATATTGTCATGATATAATATTGATAAAAGTAATATGTGCATCGAAAAAACAACTAAACCTACTTGATTGACCAGGGTGTAACACCCATGCCCATTAGTATCTCAATAGAAAGCAATAGGCAGATAATGACACCACAGAAAACACAAAAAAAATATGTTACGTATTAAAAAAACATTAAAGGTGGCAGAAAAGGGATCGAAACGAAAGCCTTGCCGCACAGGTCATCCGCTCAAGTGTTGCGTGAACCGAACTGCGGGGCCAAAATTCGGAAACAGTCGAGTAAACTGGACCAGGAAGGCCACCCTCGGTTGATTCGAAAACGTATGATACGTGGCAGTGAAGTCAGTATTGGCACCTAATTAGTATTGCCAGGTACGAGCAATTACAGTTAAAATAAGGCCCACGACATCCCTTCGTTAAATGGCTGTCTTTAGTAGCTTTAAACAAACTATATTTAATGACTAACACCTTTCCCCACAATTGCAACAAAATTAAAATATTCGCTAACAAATCAATCGTCACTCTCACTCTTTCTATTTTCGTTAAAGAGCCATGAATCCGGTACTTTCTCATAAAATGATGCCTACCACACCAGTTAATTCATGCTGGGCATGTGGTGGTAAAATATCAGGTTTCATATAAGTGGGCATATTTACTAGGTTGTGAATTTTTCTTAGAATATTTTAGCATTTGATCGACAATTTTGGAATATTTTGACAAACTAGAGTTAGGGCTTTTAAATTATTTAAAAAGAATTTAGAAATTTTAACAGGGATGATGTTAAATATAATTTATCGGACACTGTTTAGCTATTTGTTTTCTATATTTAGCTTGCTTTTATTTTTTTTTAATAGGAAGTGACATTGGGTGTTTTCATTTTCTGAACCTTCTTTTTACTGAAAAAATTATCTTAAAAGCTAATTTTCAAGATATTTACATAGCTGTCTCTATTGTTTTTTAAGGTCTTATATTCTAAAATGAAATATTTCTATGAAATGTCTTATGGGACACTGTGAAAAATACACTTTTTCCCTAAACTTTTTTGGTTCCTTTCCAATGTCTTGTTTCACAATGAAGTGGATGAGAGTTAATTTATAACTAAGAAATAAGAATTTTAGTTCTCCATAGGATCAGCTCCTATGTATGTTTTTTTATGATGATTATAAGTGAGATTAAACTTTTGAATACACAACTTTCTTTTTCTCCCTAATTTTTTATTCCAACTTATTAGTAACCAAATTTTTACTAAACCATTTATTATTTTAACATATCTAAAACCTTCCTATAGTACAACCTCATTTACTAAACCATTTATTATTTTAAAATATCAATACTAAACCATTTATTATTTTAAAATATCAAAAACTTCATAAAGCTTCAGAGAATGAAATATGATATCTCTGAGCATTAACCTGGCACTATAGAATCGACTACTACACTATCACATCCCAGCTCACTAACTATTGAAGTGGGCCTATAATCCGCTACATTTCTATCACCATAAGAAAATTGATCTTGGCTTCAAAAAAATACTTCGATAGGGACAAATTTTTTATATTTTTTCTTCTCGAGGTTGTTTGGGTGCCGTTACGATTTGGCCGCGTTGTATGTCTACATTCAAGCCTATTCGTCTTCTTCACCAGATGTTTAGCAATTCCCCCTTTCATGTAAACTCCCTCTTCACAACGCATAGCCGAAAAATCTTGAGATTCCATCACTATAAACCCTTGCATCCCCACTTGAATTTGACACATGACACTAGCTTCAACCTATTGTTGTGCAAAGTTGTGAGATGCAAATTCAGTGTTTGCTCTTTTTAGTGGAGGCTGTTCAATCTGCGTCGTGGAATGTATAGCAGTAATGGCGATCCATGACATGAAGCAGATTGAGCAGTCTTCACCGAAAAGAGCAAAAATTGAACCTGCATCTCAAAATTTCTGCGCAACAGCAAGCTGAAAGTAGCCTGTCATGTATGTCAACTTCAAGTGGGATGCAAGGGTTTATGCAATTTCCAGCAATTTGCAGTGAAGTGTCATGTGTCAATTATTTACATGTAGTGAAGGACACAAAGAGGCCTGAATCTAGACACTCAGGCGCGACCAAACACAAAGGCGGACACCCAAATAAGGCCGAGGTTCCGAATTCTTCAAACAAATTTCTGGTACAAATCAAGCAAGAAGCTCATCAAGATACTGAATAAACTATCACAAGGTCTCAAACCCTGAGAATTCTTCGCAATAAAATTTTTTGAAGCAAAGTCGACAAAGTAATTTGGCAACTCATAAAGATAACGTGTTACACGGGCCCGCTTCCATGGGTTGGTCAGATGGGATATGATGGTATTGTATTCTATCCCTCTGGAATTAATTTATGCTAATGTTGCTATTCTTCTGAACACGTCTGTGAAACATAGAGATTTAAAGGTGGATGAACTTTTAAATGAAATTTGCTTTTGCCATTTAAGAAGTTGTTAATATTTACGTGGAAATTTGTTTACTGAACGTATGAAGATGAAGATATATAATTGCAGGAGTTATTTTCTCTCATTTTATATTAACCAGCAATCCAGTTACTCTGCAATTAAAGAAACTAGACAATATTTATACGAGAATATCTGATATATGAACTGGTGATACAGAAAAATGAGGATTTTTTTATTTTTTATTAAACTTCTTAATATTTACGTGGAAATTTGTTTACTGAACGTATGAAGATGAAGATATATATAGATCCAAGAGTGGCAATTCATAATTGCAGGAGTTATTTTCTCTCATTTTATATTGACCAGCAATCCAGTTATTCTGCAATTAAAGAAACTAGAACGAGAATATCTGATATATGAACTGGTTATACAGCAAAATGAGGATTTTTTATTTTTTATTTTTAACTAAATCATGATGAGATTTACCATTGTACATTTGCATGAACGGTTATAAAAATACTATGCTCTCCCTATTTAATCAAGAAGACCATTCGTTTTTTCTTTTAGGAAGTTCGAAAATTTTTATATGATTTTTTCTTTTAAACTTTTACACTGGTTACATTATACAATTCTTTATATTGAAAATTTATATATATATATATATATATAATAGTGAAAAGTCGAAGATTTTGACACATTTTTATATATATTTTTTATATTAATAAATAATAAATAATATGATCTTTTAAAATCAAAGATTTTGATATATTATAGACATCTTCAATAAATTAATAAATGAAATTACAAAATTGATATTCTTCCCCTCTAAATCCATAATTTTTTTCATTTAATTAATATAATCATAAAATTATTATACCCATCATTAAATAATAAAAGATATTTTAAACTTATAAAATATATCCTAAACTTTTTTAACTTACAAAAGGGGCATCATCAACTTGTTAAATGCATCAACTCATAAGCTTATCAAACAGTCCACCTCGTGACATTATGAAATGGAAACTCATTCTATCGAAACAAAAACGGATGATGCATATTGTCTGTTTGAAATACATTGTAAATACAAATCTATAAGTTAATTGGTATACACCTTTCATGAATTTGCCTTCATATTGTTTAATAGCAAACAAAAACAAATTTTATATATATACCGATTGTATCTATAATTTTTATGAAATTATACGGCTTTTCTAAAATGGATTGCTTCTTAGGTTTTTTATATCAAATTAAAAACTAAATCGTTATGAAAATTTTAATTATATAATAATTTATAATTATAATTTGTAATTAATAATTTGTAATTAATAATTTATAATTATAGTTTGACATATGTAGTACATATTAAATTATACATATTTTATAGTCTATAGGTTGTGGAGTAAATATTTTGACTCAACGACAAAACTAGAAAAAGAGATATATTATATTATATATAAAATTATATATATTTTATATTCTGTAAGTTGTCCAATGATTATTTAGACTTAACATCAAAATTAGAAGCCATTATAATAGTAATGGTGGGAATTGAATTTGATGAGGAAAATAATAATATTTTTCATATATATATATATATATATAAATAAAGTAAGTTTGGTTGGGATAATTTTTGTCATATTGCGAGTTTGAGTTGATTTTTACCTTGTAACATCTATAGTGTATATATCTTGAGAAAGAAAATACACTTAATTTATTTGATATATTTTTATAGTTTAAAGTTTCTTGATGATAATGATGATTAATGTCTTCAAAGAATGATATGGTCTCTTGGACCTCAAGATTAAGAGACTACAAGAAATGATTTAGAAATTTATTCTTATGCTAGAAAAGTACTAAGAGAAGCACACTAAGATCATTAAAGTCTTGTTGACTTAAAACCTCAAAAATGTTAATTGTACAATATTTTGGTAATTAGATCGAATGTAAGTTGAAGATAGAGAATTTAAGATAAATTTACTTTCATATTCAACTCTCCTAATGTTCAAAAGGTAACAAACTCTTTCATCTGATGGTATTTTGCGAATTGACCAATGTCGAGTTTCACTATCAAGCTCATATGAGATATTTTTTATTTTAGTTGTGTTTATTTTCTTCTAGAGGTTAGTCAAGGTAAGGAGATATATTTTATTTTTGAGATTAGGCGCGATCAGTTCATTATAATATCTTAGTTTCCAGATTTTTTCCTTGAATTTTGATTTAATACTATTTTTAATATCCTTTATCCCCTAGCATGCCAATATTGTGCATCCTTATGCCACTCCTTTTGAGTCGAAGATGGGGGTTTTGGCTAGAAGTAGAAGCGAGTTTAGGAAACCTCACAACATCTGCATTGCTTAACTTCTCTTCATACATAAGATATCAAATCATAGTCATGCTTCTACTGAGTGAAATTATTGCTTCAATCAAGATTATAGGATAGAGAGTATTTACTTTAACCTTGAGATTGTAGGTTAGAAATTCAATATTACTTCAATCAAGATGATAGGATACAGAGTATTTACTTTAACCTTGAGATTGTAGGTTATAAATTCAGTATTCCTCCAATAAAGATGATAGGATAAAGAGTATTTACTTTAACCTTGAGATTGTAGGTTATAAATTCAGTATTCCTCCAATAAAGATGATAGGATAAAGAGTATTTACTTTAACCTTGAGATTGTATGTTGGAAATTCCTTTTGGATCTACTCAATGACTCATTAGAGATACTATAACCCCAACCCACATCCATATAACATAGGAGTGACAAAAAAGAGGTGCTTTTATTTTTATTGTATATCCAAATATCAGCTAAGTCACAATTGTTTTCAAGTCCATAATAAATTTTGTATCTTCCATTTATTCTTTTTCAATGCTATAATCCCAATATAGTTTAATGTGACAGATATCAATTCCAAGATATGCATATGAAGCAACTTTCTACAAGAAGTTGTTTTCATATATGAAAGTATCATATGTAGTCATTATGGATTTAATTATTATGATGCTATTTTTATTAGTATTAATAATCACTCATTTTGGAGCAAAAATATTGGAGGATTCTTAATTTTCTTCCAAGATTATAATGACATATTTCTAAAAAGAAAATATCAGTGACATAAAGGAGAAGATTTATGACTATATCACTATCATTGGGGCCAATACAACTTACATCTTCGAAAAAATCTTTTATATATTATTAATAAATGTGCTGAAAAGGGGTAGGGGATAAGGATTTGATATTGTATCTAATTTCTTTTCAACAACCCTCATAGTTCTCGAACTTGGAAATAAAATTATCATACCACCTCATCACAAAAATAATGAAAATTGAGTGTAGCCAATATATCTTCTAGCTTATTCCAAAATTTTGTCATCATAATGTTGTCAAAATCATTTCCAATGTCATTAAAGTAACATAAGAAATCATTTTTTTGATTGTGACATTCCTCTACAATGATCCCAAAGTTAAAAAGGTGGCCCACAGTTGAATGATATCTAATAATCCCAGTATGGCATCTCTTTTACCATGGATATGTAGCCATAGGTTAACCTTATTTTCCAAAATAATTTCATGTAACTTAGATAAAATGTGGCTAATCATAATGTTTATATAATTAGAGGGAATGGTTTTATGCCCACTTTTAACATAAGCCCAATAAGATTATGAATCTAAGTCTTAAAGAATCCTTTCTACAGTACCAAATTGAAGAGCTCGTGTACATGAGGGATGATGATAGGCTCTTCCATTTTAAAAATTTCGAGTCAGTAACAGTGAATATCCTTAGCTTTCCCATTAGCAATAAACTTAAATATAATTTGATACCTTACAAAGAAAATATATCATCCTCTTTAGGGATATTCAAAATGATGTCCATCGAATTAGAGGAAACATAAAGGCTTTTAAGGTATAAATTCCAATTCTTCAAGGGAATCAAATTATTTTCTATAGTTTCATGAATTAAAATTTCCTCCAAATTCTAGGATTAGATTTAGATAGGTGCATGAAGTACTCTTATTTTTTGTTTATAGTTCATTTCCTTCCTTTTAATAAGAACGTTTCATGTACTCATCTTATCAATCTTTAAATAATAATTATCAACATCCCTAATCACTTATATAGGAATTTTAGAATCATTATCGTACCAAGGGTGGATAGTTCTACTTGTTTTTATATAATCCATCGATAGACAAATTGATAATGGAAGTGGAGATTTTGTAGGAAAATTATCATAGAGTTTTTTTTTTTTATGTTATCCTTACAACTAATGAGGGGTAAATGCTTATTTAAATAGTCTAATATGATATCAATTACTTTTGTTAAAAATTGGGTGCATTTTACTCTCACAATTATCTTTCATGATCCTTATAGCTCAAAATAACACTCTCTTTAGTCCATTATAGAAGAAACATATAAATAAGTCTATATTATAGCATTAGCTTCATTGAAACCTTGAGTTAAGTCATGCTTTCACCCATCCCCGCCCCCATTCTCCCAAGACAATGGAAAAGGGTGTTGTAATACCTCATAAACTATGTAGAGAAGAGTTGAATGCTCTAAACCTTTAGACGTAAAGCATTGAAGCGTCCAAGGTGGCTAAAGTTGATGGATAAGACTTTCTAAGGGTCAAAACATGATCAAATTCAAGATAAGGATGAAAGGACGAAGTCATTCTAGGTTAAAGGGATATATTGGTTTATCTAATTACCTTGTCAACTCATCTACAAAAGAAAACATACTCCAAGAGGGAAAAAGGAGGAAGGTTAAGATAGAAATATGTTTTCAGATTGATTACTTAGATCTAACTTGAGATAGATCAAAATATACAGTGAGCTTGGCTATGGTTATTGGCGAGAGGAGGATATTAAGTCAAGAAACTTGAAGGTGTTGCAAATATTGTATGTTATGTTATATAATGAGAGACAATGGCTCCCCCCGCATTTATTCAATGTTTACGTCATGTGAATGTATGTTTACTTTGGTTTATTGGTTCCATAATGCTAACATTGTGGTAGGATTGTGAATTTTGACACATTTATTTGTATTTTATTTGTAGGTCATAATTGTAAGAAACTCAGGAGTGGATCTATGGAGTTTTCATCTACCAAGGGTAAATACAGATCAGCCTTACTATGTAAGGTGTGTTCCATCTCACTCTTCCTATTATTATTTTTTTGCATGCATTTTGATAAGTGTTAAGTAATAGGAGCTAAGGTCTCTCATAATTTATATGATAAGATCCAAGATCATGGTCAGTTTAGGGGTCAAAATTTATAACTTGGCTGGAAAAAGGGATGTCATATATCACATTATCCATGACATTATTCTTGATCGAATGAATACAAGTCATGTAATTGGAGTTTGGCAACATTATTATGCCATTACAAATTACTAGGTCTTCATAACTATAGATCTTGAGTATATCAATACCAAAATAAATTCTTGGGCAAGTTTGTAGAGTATTTTTTTTATTTATTAGCTAAATAAGTTTTTCACTTAGCTAGAGAGGGTGAGGGTTGGAATCATTGCTTAGAATAATAGCTTTATTAATTGGGGTTCTTTCATTAAAGTTTACTGAAAAGAGGATATTACCTTGATTCTTAAGACTATGAATACCTTGTTGTATGGTATAATAAGGATTTTATTTATTTAGATTGTTCTTCTAATAAAAGGTAGAATTGAAAGGTGTCAAATAAATAATTGTCATATAGATCCTCTTAGCATTAATGTTAGATATTTCAACCCAAATATACCGATTAATAAGGTCAATGTTATGAAGCCGAGTGTGAGTAGAAATATTCTCTTTTATATACTAGGTTCTTCCTCTAATCCCTATTCACGTGGATCTCTTATTCCAGGATAACCACAAAATTAATCCACATATGTGATGTACCTTAGACTCATCATGCTCTAAAATTTCAACTTAAAAAGAATATCAATTTCACAAAGGATCTAACTTAACATAAGACCATTACATCAATGAAAGCCATGAAAGTTCTGAAAAAGGATATGAAGTGTTCCAAATTCTTATTTGTTACTCTCGTTTTGGTCTTTATCTTTAACAATATCTTTCATGTTTCTAATATTTTCTCATTTTCCTCTTTGTCTTGCTTCCTTTACTTTTTCAACCTCCCTTAACTCAAATTTGTTTTTTGTAATGAAATCATGATTTATAAAGTTACATAACACTTTAAATCTTGAATATTTACTATGTCAAATTTATGGCCACTAAAACTTGTACTAGCACAAATCAATCTATTCTTTATTCTCAAGTATTTTGCCCAACCTTCTTGTTGCGCTGAGATAATTTATTTAAATTTGTGACTTTCTTCTTAGTTCATATTTTACTATTTCTATTGCGTCCTCATATTTTTTCTGTCTTATACCAACAATTATAAGATTCAAGGCTCCTTTATTGCACTCATTATCCAAATGATTTTGTTATTTTCATTTCCTCTTTGTTGTGTTTAATGTCTAATTTATTTTGCATATTTTCAAATTATTTTTCTATTATGAATAAAAAATATATAAAATAATATAAATAACATAAAAAATAATAATAATAAATAATGATTAATCAACTAGCAATCAATTAATGAAGAGATGTCCCTAAGGACATGACTGTTGGTGAAGACGTATCTGCCTAGGTATATAAGCATGTCGTCACCCTGATTTGTAGTCATCTAATATCAATTATTTTATACACTATATAATATATGTTCATTATCCTCAATGGATGTGTTTGTGTACCAAGTGTTCTGAATATTATTGTACAATACAAATTTTGTTCCTTACATTGGTATCAGAGCATTCCTCTGAGTATATGAACTTTGTTTGTTACATTAGTATTAGAGCCAAATTCTTCTTCAATCTTGTTAGTGCTTGTGAGTCATGCCCATCACCAGTGATCAAATATGATCTTTCAAAGTTTTGTTAGGGTATTAGGTCAAACTTTTTATGGTTATAGTAAGTCTTCAAATAAACATTTTGATAATTGGTTTTTGAGTTTAGGTCAATGATACTCCGTTCAGTAATCATGGTTCTCATTAGTTATCATGTTCATGTCATCATTGGTCTCGAATCAGTTGAAGTGTCAGCATACAAGTCTTGGTCTATGGTTTCCACTAGTATTTCCATTACGATGTCCAATTTCAAAGCCAAGAGACGTAATTTTTATGTGTCTTAAGTATTCACAACAAGGGAGATAGCATGTTAGGAGATAAAGGTAATAAAAGCAACATTTATGAAGATATTGCTGCAAAAGAAAAAGGTACATTGTCATCCTTTGACATATATAAGAAAAAAGTAATTTTGTATGTTTTATAGACATCCACATAATTTTTTTCATCATTTCACATGTACAAAGACTCCAATTGCTCATTCATAACCCACAAGACTCACTCAACATCAATTCCTACTCTCCCAGTTGATTTTCCACCATTTCGTTGCATTTTCTGCCTCTTCAACATGTTTTCAAACCTGCTCACTATATTGTGTGCATTTCGCTACGTTTTCTGCCCATTTCACTACGTTTTCATCTGAATGGTGTGTTTTCTGAGGTGTGAGGCAAAGGAACAAATACCATCATTTTCTATAGCAAACAAATGCCTCTCCAGATTAGTACAAGTAACTTTAAAGTGAACACCACCTTAGTAAGTGAAATTTTCAGATTTTGTGTGTGGAACTCTCTCCTAGGGTTTCTAGGCTATATTTTCATTTTTTTACTCCATGGTTTGATTTTGACACAACTAAACTAGTTTCCCTATACAATATACCCTTACTCACACTGATATAGAAATCCCTTATCATTTATAACCCTTCCCATTCATCCCCATAACTTCTAGGGTTAACCCTATACCCCACGCTATGTTTTCAGTAGAAGGGTAGTGTGGACTATGTACAAATTGTTTGATGCCCTTCCCATCACTCCATATCCTATTTATCACTTCCCTAAACTCCCTAAGACCCCTACCCACCTAGAAAATTTTTCCCATTTCTTAATTCTCTCCCTAACTCCTCCTTCTCCTCACTTCAAATATCAAAACCTAAGTCTTAGTTTCCCTAATTAAAACCCTGGTATCCCATTCCTCATAGCCTAGATTGTTGTGAAACATCTAAACATGGGAACTGAAAAGAAAACCTACAACAAGGGAGGAGAGGTGTCAAGATTTGAACCCCGTAACACTCATGATTTGTTCTCCTCACCATTTTCTAAAAGTGTGTCCATAATGTTGGTTGCCTAAGGTTTTGTGAGCAAATCCAACATGTAGGTTATCATGCTAAACTAACTAGCCTATTTTCCACAAACCTTAGAGGAGATAAGCTCAATATTTGAGGTGTGGATATCATCATTTCATCAGAGATAATAGCTGCTACCACAAGGATACTAAACAGTGGGGAAGAGTGGCTCAAAAACTAAAATTTGGACATTTCAAATTACAGGGCTTTCATCAAAATTTAGTTCAAAGAGGCTCCCAAGATTTTTTTCCCTTTTAGACTATTGCTTGAAAGATTTTCTCCATTAATGAATTTCATCATGAAATATTTTACATGTGAGGGTAGGTTTTCAGTAGTGTATAAGGATCATGTTAGATTGGTGATGCACTTCGCTGCTATAAAGCCTCTCAAACTACCTCACTAACTTTACCGAAATTTTGTCAAGATGGAAGAAATGGTGAAAAACAGAAAATGTGACCACCACGCTAGCCTATAACACCATTATTTGATTAAAATAATTGTCCTACACTAGCTTGGACAAAACAATATCTCCTGGAAAGCCTTCATGCAGTCCACAGTTTTTCCACCCTCTAATAGTTAGCCTACTAGCCACATTACAACACCAACATCATCCAAACCAAGGGAGGTTGGCTCAACTAGCATATTTCCAGTGAAGAATAAACCTAGGGTAGAAATCACTCTAACCTACATCAGAGGGAAGAGGGTTGTATTTTCTCTTAGAGGAGAGGAAAGGGCCAGGCCTACTTCAGGTGACACGAAAGCATCTTCGCATCACCCTGAGACATCACTTCATGAGAATGTTCATGAGAAATAGGTTAATATTAGATATTTGAAAGATTATTTGGCTAAAGCCAACTACATGATTTTATTTCTACAGCACGAAAATAGGCAACTGAAAGTGAACCAAATACTAATGTCAAAACCTAGAATTGGTGTAGAAGATGAGACAATTAGAGGTAAGAAATTCATTCATTCAGAGAAAATGGAGTAAAATGAGGTTCAAGTCAAGCCAAAGAGGGCTAGAACCAAGGGCATAAAGAGCAAAGAAGACCAAATAAGTGAAACATCTACACCTCTGGAGTAGTAAGACATTAACCCATCCATTACACAAGATGTTGAGAAAGGGAGAGATTATCTGTTGGATAAGGTTAATTTCCACTTGGAGAAGCTTCTTGAGAAGGCCAATACGTACACCAACTTTCAAAGGCACATGGATATGAATTACTACATCCAAAACAAAATTTGTCAAATTAGGGTTAAGAGCATGAAGGAAAAGCTAAAGAAAATCCTAGAGAAGCTCAAGGATAGCTTGGAGTTTCTTTTTGATGCATCCTTGATAGTTTGAATTATCTTTCAAAGGGTCAATGGGGCAAATTTTAAGCAATTTTGGAAATTTTTTGAGTTTTTGCACATTTTTGTAATTTTTAGTAGGTTTTAGAGAGAAAAGGTAGTGTGGCCCATGCTATGTCTTTATGGGGGGCCTCTATTTGATAAAAGTCTTAGTTTTTTGGATTCCTTTTGAAATCTACATCAATCCAAGAAAATTTTACCTCTACTACACCATAATCTGGCAAGTCAAAAAGTCCACAATGTCCCTTAAAAACACCTTTTTGTCCTCTTTTTGAGGAGCATGCTACATTTTTAGAGTAGATGTGAGAGAACTAGGTTTTGGAGGGCTAAAATCAATATTTTTAAGTGCTTAAGAACTCTGTGGGGTACTAGACAAATATATCCTTCCAATGAGCTATCATGAGATAAATTTGGAGTAAAGGAACCCCTCCAAAAATCACTTACAAGATGCATGCTACGTTTTGAGAGAATTCACTATGTTTTTGTGTGGAACTCCTGTTTCTCAATTCTATTTGTTAGTTTAGAGTTTTCATGGTGTAATTAATTTTGCTTCACGTAATTATGATGTAATGAGTGGTAAATAATATTGTTATATTTATTTTCATGTAAATTTAGGTCTCATTTTTTAGGAGGATTTTAGTCAAAGTTTAAAAGGAGGGTTTGTTTTAACCTCCCTAGACATTAGGGTTTTGTTGAGCACTTCATGTAATCAGTTAAACTTAAGGATTCGACCCTGAGTGAGGGGAAGATGGTTTTGTAGTCTATATCTATCTATTTTTCAGTGAGATAAAAGGTTAGAATCGAGTGAGTAGAACTCTTGGAGCTTGTACTTCATCACTTTTTACAGGAAATCAAAGGACAGTTGCAACTCTTATTTAAGAATTCTTGTGTTGTGAGTCTGTGATAATGTTTTCTCTCTACTATAGTTTTATATGAATGATAATTTGATCTTCTTTCCATATCTATGCTTTTCACTGATTTTCCTAAGAGGCGTTAAACATAATTCTTAATTTTAAGATCTTTTTCTTACGAACTTCATGTTTATGTCACTTGTGTTCTAATAAATGAGTTCATGCTTGTTACGCTCATTTTGATCTTTTCTTTTCCACCCTACACTACATTGACAAAACCCAAAAGTACCACAAAGGCATGCCTACCCTGCTCCTTTATATCTCTTGCAACTGAAGAAATTGATCTTTTGACCTAGTTCCCTGATTTTCACTCCTAATCCAGCAAAAACCTTAAAATATTCAAAACCCTAGAGCTAAGCATATCCAGTCTAATATCTTTTTCCCACTCCTGTCATCAATGGTTGTGAGCTCATACAAAGAGCCCTCTCTGGTTTGGCAGGGCTAGCTGTTAAACCCTAAGTGGTTTTAGGCTACCTCCTTCCATCTCCTTTCTTAGTCTTGGGATATTGTGGAGGATAACAAAGCCTTTGGTGATTAAAAAGAAGTAAGGAAAAAATAAAGTCAAAGGAAAAAAAATTATAAAAAATAAAACAAGGAAGAAAATAAAGTCAAAGCAAGAAAAAAATAATTAATTAAAAAAGAAAAATAGAAAGTTGGAAAAAGAAATTATAAAGAAAAGTAGTTAAAAAGGAATTATAAAAAAAATAAGTGAAAAATATTGTTGAAATCAACTTATACATAAATAAAAAGAGAAATTAAAAAATTAATAAAACAAATAAATAAAATTAAATAAATATTAGAAAAACAAGTCAAATATATTTACATATATGTAAAAAAAGAGAGAAGTGGTGAAATAAACCTACAACTCCATTGAACTAGCCATCGGTTAAACCCGATTCTCCTACTACTGCACAGATGTTGTAGGGTTCCACATGTTGAAGAATCTAGTGAAAATCAAGTTAATAAGATTCTTCTAGCATGATAACTACTTGTGAAGAATTTTAATTTTTCTTCTTAGTACAATCTTCATTTGTTCTTATTAGAGTCTGTCTTGTCATATTCATCAAATAGTTATGAAAAAAAGAGACAAGAACACAAGATGCTTGGCTTTCTACTAGGGCCAAAATCTCTCCCTCTTGGAGAGGAAAAACTACAGAAAGTTCTTCTTATATAGATTCCAATTGACAAATACCAAGACCATGACCCTTGACCTATTAGGCTACTTCAAGACAAGAACACCAATCCTCTTCTTCATTAATGTTTAGATCATCATTGCTACACCATTGTGGCCATCACTACTGCATCACTCAGATATTTATTACTACTACTTCACCATGTCAACGAGGTCTCTTTCCTTCATTTAGGTCTTCATTATGACCTTGTCTAGTATGTTGAGTATATTACTGTGGGATCATAATTATGTTGAGGTAGACACCATTTGTCTAGACAGTGTATCATCTCCTATTTTCTCCATCACAAATATAGTGATTAGCACTACATAGATACAATCACTATTTTCCTTTCACTAAAATTATCATCATATATATGCTAAGACAATCATCATCGAGGAGGATGAGACTGTAATATTATTATTGTAATTATCCATGAAGATTGCAAAGGTGTCTGAGATTGTATCTTACTATATGCATCTGAAGTTTTAGACCTCTGAGAAAGACATCTGAAACTTTCCTCATGTACCTCCTATACCCATCTGAAGATTAGGTAAAAATCTAAGTTTCTATGTTTCTTGTGGTGACCCTATCAGAGTATTTATGGTTGTTTCTTCCCCATAATTAGCTAACATGACAGTGGACCGATGTGTCGCATTATATGAGGAGACAATACTGCATTTAATTTATTTTGTTGGCCAACATGATGAAGATAATTGTGGTTGTCATTTCATAGGGCTCCTTGACATTTTTTATGACTCAAATACATTTTATATATTCCCAAGAAGGGTTATTCAACATTTTATTTGAATCTTTGAATTTCCTATAACACTTCAACACGTGCTAAACCTATGCAATGAGAAAGAAACTCATTTTTACAATTTACAAAAATAATATTTCTTTTCTTTTAGAGTACAAAGATCAAAATTACATTTATGAAGACCGAGCCTACTTACACTTTCTTCAACACTCCCTCTTAACTAGTGAGGTATTCATAATGGTACTTGGTCATTTTCGATCTGGAGAATATCTCATAAAAAGTGTAGGTTTTAACCCCTACATAAATTACCTGCATACAAATTCTATAACACGGAAAATAAAGAATGCGAGAGCATAACACATAAAACACATATACACAGAGATTTTCCCTTGGATCACAAAACTAGGACTACCATCTTGATTTTTCATTATGTTCCTTTCAATGTTACAATACATATTTATACATGCTGAAACATCCAATACCATGGACCAAAAAACCAGCGTGTCCAACATCATGGACCGAAAACCATCATGTCCAAAACCATATACGAAAACCATGCACAAACGCATAGGTAGGTCTACCCAACCTAATATAGGGTCCAAAAAAAAATTCCCGAGAAACTACCCTGGACGCCATACAGGGGGGCTACCAGCCCCCCTCCAACCCCCCAGACAGGGGGGGCTGTCGTCCCCCTATGACCCCCCTATTTCACAATCGGTGCAAGGAAGGGTGGGCTCTACCTCGCCT
Source organism: Pinus tabuliformis (assembly GCA_031772625.1). Classification (NCBI taxonomy): domain Eukaryota; kingdom Viridiplantae; phylum Streptophyta; class Pinopsida; order Pinales; family Pinaceae; genus Pinus; species Pinus tabuliformis. The sequence goes on along the minus strand of CM062806.1, from coordinate 419,659,510 downwards.
CTAACCCCTCGGTTAACTACATGGGCTAGTCGTGGAAAGAATATAATATATCCCAACATTCTCTCACTTGTTGTTTTCTTTCCACAGGGGGCCACAAGAGAGCTTAGTCATTTATCCATCCCTTCAATACCCAATTTTTCTCTACACCAAGAGAACTTCTGAGAGCTCACAAATTTTGTCAATGCATCTCTAGTATTCTTCAAAGTGTCCACCTTTACCAGCAACACCTTTCTACCTTCTATCATATCCCTCACAAAGTGATACTAAACATCAATGTGCTTTGTCTTTGAATGGTAAGCAGAGTTCTTTGCCAAGAAAATTGCACTTTGTTGTCAGATTATATCCTTATAGCTCCCTATAATAACCCCATACTTGAACACAATCTCTGCAACCAAACTGCTTCCTTGATTGCATAAGTGGTTGCCATGTATTCTGCCTCTGTAGTTGATAGTGCCACTACAAATTGTTTCTTACTCATCCAACTAACTGCACCTCCAAATAGGTTAAACACATACCCACTTGTAGATCTTCTCTAATCCAGATCTCCAGCCCAGTCTGCATCAACAAAGCCACGGATATTCAAAACTCTATCTAGTCCTGGTCTTCCTTGGTAGCATAAACCATAACCACTAATGCCATGCAAATACCTAAAAACCCGATTCACTATTTTCCAATGCTCCTTCCCTGGTTTTGACATAAACCTACTCAATACTCTCACTGCCTGTCCAATGTCTGGTCTAGTATAGACCATAACATACATCAAGGTACCGACTGCACTTGCATATGGAACATGAGACATATCCTATTCCTCTTCTTGTGTCTTGGGACACTAGTCAACAGATAATTTTAAACCTACAGGAATAGGAACCTTCACCAGTTTACTATCCTATGTATTAAACCTCTACAATATTGTCTTGACATACTTCCTCTGGTTTAACCAGAGCTTCCTCTTTTCCCGATCTCTTTTACTTTCCATGCCCAAAATATATTTTGCAGCACCAATATATTTCATGTTGAATTTGGAGGACAATTGGGTCTTCAAATCCTGGATAATTTCTTTTTCATTTCCAACCAGCAACATATCATCCACATACAAGACCAGACAAATAGCAAAGTCACCAGTTAATTTAAAATACACACACTGATTTTCTTTACTTCTAGTGAGGCCAAGTCCCTGTATAAATGTATCAAATTTCTGATACCACATCCTTGGTGACTGTTTTAACCCATACAAAGACATCTCTAACTTGCATACCAGTTCTTTCTTACCCTTCAGTGCAAAGCCTTTAGGTTGCTTCATGTAGATCTCCTCTTCAAGATCCCATGAAGAAATGTTGTCTTGACATCCATCTGTTATACCTCAAAATCAAAAGCAGTAGCAACAGATAAAAGTAATATAATAGAAGCTACCTTGGAAACGGGAGAAAACATATCACCAAAATCAATTCCCGATACCTGGGAATAACCTTTTGCTACCAACCGAGCTTTGTATTTCTCCACCTTTCCTTCTGCATTTGTCTTCTTCTTGAACACCCATTTTCTGCCAATCGGTTTCCTTCCAACCAACAACTCCACTGGATCCCAATCCTCATTTTTGTGAAAAGATGTCATTTCATCAACCATGGACTCTTTCCAGAGTTTTCCATCCTTTGAATCTACTACTTCCTTCACAGTTCTGGGATCATCATTAATAATATACAAAGCAAAATTTGAACAGAAAGCAGATGGACTACAACTTTCTAGTTGCCTTCTTTCTTGAACTGATCTTCTAACACTTGGAGTTTGTGGCTCTTCATCTTCGGATTCCTCCTTTGCTATAGAGTTTGATGCTTCCTCCTTAATCTCAAACGCTATCTTCTCCGGTTAGTTTGGTTGACTTCATGTTTAATAACATCTTTCACCTCTCTGAACACCAGAACTTGGTTGTACACAACCTTCCTTGTTACTGGGTTCCAAAGCTTATAACCATTTAACCCATCCTTATACCCAATAATATGCACCTTTCATATTTATTAGCCAACATTGTTCTTTTATCCTTTGGAACATGTACATATGAATCACATCTAAATACCCTTAGATGAGAAAAAGATGGTTTCTTACCAGTCCATACCTGTTGTGTAGTCTTATCCTCCAATATTGATGAAGGTGATCTATTAACCAGGTAACATGTTGTCTCCACCACCTCTACATAGAATTCCTTTCCTAACCCAGCACCACTGAGAATTATTCTTGCTCTTTCCATCAACATCTTCTTTATTCTTTCTACAACTCCATTTTTCTCAGGTGTGTATGGAGTATTCTTCCACCATGCTATACCACACTTCTTACAAAATTCTTCAAATTCCTTGCTGCAAGGCTCTCCACTGTTATTTGACCTCAAAAATTTATCTTCTTCTCTATCTGGTTTTCCACCAGAGCCTTAAATTCTCTAAACGTGTCAAAGACTTCATATTTCTTCTTAAGGAGATATATCCATGTATTCCTTGAGAAGTCATCTATAAATGATACATAGTACACAGAATTACCCAGTGATGGAGCCTTCACATGTCCAAACACATTACTGTGCATAAGTTCTAATATATGTTTCGCCCTCTTACCACCAGAGGGGAAACTCACCAGATCCTTTTTCCCATATACATAATTTTCACAGAAATCAAAAGCTAGAGAGATATTACTCATACCTTCTACCATAGCTTTACCATGAAGTATTTGAAGGCCCTTTTCTCCAATATGTCCAAGACTTTGATGCCAGAACATGGTCTTCTCTCCAGATACCACTACATTTTCTGCTCCACTTTCAGGAACCACAAAACTGTTGCACCCATCAACAGCAGTGCTACCTTGCATCTTGTACAAAGTTCTAATTCGAACTCCCTGCATCAATACCAATGCTCCCCTAACCATCTTGCACGTATCCTTTTTGAACACTATTTTTACACTTGCATCATCCAACTTGCTTAGAGAAATTAGATTTATGGCCAATGTAGGAATATGCAGAACAACTAGAAGTGTTCTAACCCTTCCACCTTGCAACTTCAACTTTACTTTTCCATAACAAGCAATTCTATCCTTCCCATCATCCCCTAAGAAGACATCACCACCATCGTATTTCTCATACTCGCAGAACCACTCTCTATGGGGAGTGAAGTGAAAGGATGCACCTGAGTCAATCAACCATGTGTCATGATCTACATGTATACTTGAAGAAGCCAAGTACACATCTCTACCTTCATATGAGGTGGTTTTTGCCTCTCCAGTAGGAGCATCATCAAATCCATTTACTTTGTCAGGATCTTTAGATTTATAGTCCCTTTTGTTGTGCCCTTCCTTTCTGCATTTCCAACAAACTACCTTTACAGGTTTTCCTATATATTTAGATCTCCCTCTAGATTTAGATCTCCCACTCGATGACTTATTTTTGTTTATGTTTTGGGACCGTCCTCATATAGAAAAAGCATCACCAATCTGGCTCTCCATATTTTCCCTTCTCATCTCCTTCGTCAGCAAGGATGAGACTATTTCATCAAACTGCAAGGCAGTTGCATTGCTACCTATTGCAATAACCAAACTATCCCACGAATCTGGTAGAGAACACAACAAAATTATGCACTTATCTTCATCTAAGATTTTAATATCAACATATAATAACTGACTTACCACAATATTAAATTTGTTTAAATTATTTGTCACAAAGTCTCCATCTTTCATCCTTAGGTTATACAGCTTTTTACATAGGAATAGTTTATTCACCAGAGACTTAGATTGGTAAAAAGTCCCTAACTTGTCCAAAAAATCCTTAGCCATAGCTTCCCTTGATACATTCAGCAATATTGAATCTAAGACACACAACTGTATTGTGTTCCTTGCCTTCTGACCCAACTTCCACCATTCTTCATCGGACACCCCCGTTGGTTTAGTACATGGATTTACTGTGATCCACTTATCTTTATCCACCAATAGATCCTCCATCTTGAGTTTCCACAACTCAAAACTCTTCCCATTAAATTTCTTAATCTCTATCTTTCCACTTCTCGTCATCTTGTTTCACCACCAAAATTGATTCCACAGATCTCCCACTGAACAGGGTCTACCACAGACCTGAGCGAAATCCCTCAGCAACAAAGGTGTCCCCTTGAAGCCAAAATAGCTCTGATACCAAATGTAGGTTTTAACCCCATACAGAAATTACCTGCATACGATTTATAAAACACAGAAAATGAACAATGCGAGAGAATAACACATAAAACACATGTACACAGATATTTTCCCCTGGATCCCAAAACGAGGAGTACCAGCTTGATTTTTCATTATGTTCCTTTCCATATTACAATACATATTTATACATGTTAAAGCATATAATACCATGGACCAAAAAATCATTGCCTCCAAAAACATGGACCGAAAATCATTGCGTCCAAAACCATGTGCAAAAACTATGCACAAAACCATAGGTAGGTCTGCCCCAACTAATATAGGGTCCAAAAATAAATCTCTCGGGCCACTGCCCTAGACCCCGTAGAGGGGGGCTACTTGCCCCCATCAAACCCCCCCTGTGACCCCCTTGCTTCACAATCAGAGCAATGAAGGGGGAGCTCCTTCCCCCCTCTAACCCCCCGGTTAACTACGTGGGCTAGTCATGGAAAGAATATAACACAACCCAACAAGAAGAATTAGATTGGTAATCCCATCTATATATCATCATATCAACTAACACTGTCATAGTACAAGGCCATGACTAATAGGTCCATCTATCCATGATACCATGAGATACAATTATGGCAAGACCAATGATTATAGATACCTTCATCATTGTCTCTCAAGGTACATACCCACCTAGGTGTTCATTGAGTATGACCTTCAAGGACTATTATTATATTTGGTTCCTAGTCATAAAAGAATATTGGTACTCTTGCATACTCTTATCTTCGATTCCCTACACATCATCAAAGAGCATCAGATGCCATATGATTACCCAATCCTCCATTCCTTCTTTGCAATTGAAGACAAGAATGTTGCGTCTATCTCTCCCTCTCAACTAGAGAAGATATGCCCATTCGTGTAAAGGAATATACCCAAGTGCCCTCTGAATAGGAACTTGCCCAAGCTCCCTCTCAATTAGGGACTTTCCAAGGCTCCCTCTTAACTGGGGACTCTCCTTTTTCATCAATTTCTTCTTCTTCGCAGGTCCTTTAGCTGCTTAATTAATTTCTTTCCTTGATGTCATGAAATTCAATCGAGCTTCTTCCTTGTAGGGAATTATCCATCCATCACTTTGCTTCTTGGTTCGTCGTGCCATTCATTTCTTCATGGAAAGTGGCCTTCTTGATACATATATGGAACCTTCGTCATATGACTACTTATTCATCATGATTCTTTCGTTGATTTCCATCCACCACATGAATGCTAGCTATACTTGTACTTACAACTCTATTTCTAGTAGCCCTGCATGAACTCATCCAAATATTATAACATTAAATCAAGTCATACCTTACGAGATGGCTCTTCATGATGACATCCTCTTGTAGGTATCAACATCATGCGTACATGTTGACACATCTCCTAAAGATATCCATTGTCAAGCACCTTCATCTTTTTTAGACTTCCATCATGGTCTTCATATCTTTCTGGGATATTTCCAAGTCAAGTCTTCTTGGCCTTTGGATTTTGATTTCCTTTATCATGGTTGTATATCTCATGATCTCTTCCTTCCTCACACATTCCATTCCCAGGAGCTCTCAATCAAAGTTTCTTAATTGTAGTCAACCACCTCATACCTCATATGAGGACATATTATGTTGATTTCATCTAGTGTGACTTATGTCTTCCTGCATCCTTTAAGAGGAGGAGATCATTTTCTATTAATCATGCTTCTTAATATATAAGTAGTGATCCATGTTACCTGCAACCATATGACATGGCTTTATAATATTAAATACAAGTATACATACCTTATTTTACCTTTAGGTCATCTAGGATTCTTTCAACAACTTTCTTGATTGAGCGAAACCATCTTGATCATAGCAAAGATTTGTTACTCCATCTTTCCTTGGCCGTTTCCTTAAACTTCCTCCATCTTTCTAGTGATATGAGTTTCTTTCCATAATCTTTCCATAACATTGAATATTAGCTATACTATTATGTCTTGTTTGAGTACCAAACTTCTCTTTCCTTTCTACACATGTTTGAGTCATTTTAACCTTCAATACTTTTTCCATCAACTTGTATTTCTCTATATACCATAGGGACCACAAATTGTTGAATGAGGTAATATTCTTGTTCATGGACATTTGTTACCTTGCCTATCATTTAGAACAATAATGATTATCTTCATCTCCTGATTGAGATGTTATGAAGATATTCCTTCATTATTTGATACCTTCAATCAAGTCTAAGTGATATGACCTTCTTCACTACACTTCAGATAGTATATCTTGTAGAATTTCATATCTCTCTTTTATGTCACCTCTCCTTCCACATAGGGATGAGAGGACCTAGGACTAATTTCATATGACTTCTCTTTGTCTCTTCTCGGGACTATATCTATCCTCCTTTCTTATGCAGGGAATTTTGATTACACAACCAATTTATCGATCTCCTTGCAAACACAAAGTCATTCAACTAAACTTGATTATAGAATGAAATATACTTACTTGAAAAGTGAAGGTGAACTCTTCTACTTGATCAATTTGATTATGTTTGAATAAGATGTATTAAAGATTCCTCTTGCATGATCTTCTCTCATATGGAAAGCCCTTCTTTAATAGAAGAGGTTGTTCCTTTTGATGAGGATGACCTTTTTCCTCCTCGAATGACCTTCTTCTATGGAAAGTAGATGATCCTTTCTTGGAGATGACTATGCCTTATTTCCTTCAATACACTTTTCCTTCTTGCCTTCAATATGCTTTGCCTTCTTTTGTAGTGTATACAAAGATTGCTTCTAGGGTTATGACTCTCTCCAAGGTGATGTAGTGTTCGATTTTGAGGTCGTTCGAGTTATCTTTCTTTTTAGACAACTTGATGAGGGTCTTTGTGGCCTTTTGATGATGACTATGAAAATAAATATATTGGTATTGTAGAATACTTCTTTGATCTATGTTTTCATCGAAATTAGGGTTTGATTATGTTAGGTCCCTAGTGATTCCCCCATTACTATTGTCACTATATCCCTTATTGTTATTGTTGTGCCCCTATTGTCCCCATATTGTTATTATCATTCCCCATAGAAGCCCACTAGTGTTATTTTTTGGTCCTTATATTATTATTGTAAGGTTGGCTTTGGTCATATTATGACCCCTTAGACTCCTATATATAGAACGGAGGTTTTCTCATTTTTATCATCAAATAATTGTTCATTTATGTAATGTAAAGGAGGTTTTCCCCTTGAAGATGTTGAATTCTAAGGCATTGATCTTTCTTTTCTATCTTTTTGTGAGCTGGTTTCATAACATTTGGTATCAAAGCTTTGGATTCTAGGGTTTCACTACTCCAAATAAGTCATCATGTAATTTTCACTATAAATTTTTTGCTAAGAAGTTTCAGAAGCTAAAAGAAAAACCCATTTGGGAAGAAATTAGTCCAAACCTTGGGTCCAAATTTCAAACCTTTGCTCAGTGTATTTTTGGCGATATGATCTGGCAAAGTTATGGTTTTTGCAAGCTCTACAATTTCATCACAAAGAGGTCATCATGGAAGTTTTGCTATAATTATTTTTATAGGAAGGTTCAGACTCTTAAATTAAAATTCATTGGAGCCAAATTCTTTGTGAAGTTTGGGTCTGAATTTTAGATCTTGTCTCGCTATATTTTCAGATATATAATCTAAGGCACTTATGGTTCTTGTAGACTCCTGAATTAAATTCTAAACAAGTGACCTTGGGAAAATATTTGTAACTTTCTCTATAAGAATTAGATTGAAATTTCGTCAGAAGCTACAGAAAGAGGATGGAATTTATTTTTTGTGTATTGTTTTTAGGTCTAAAGATCGAAACAGTAACACATGGCAGTTCGTACAAGATCGCTCTACTAAAAAAGTATATAAATAGGTCATCTTAGGACGTGGGGAATACCTCTATCTTGGAGAATGCAATTTCGATCATACTAGTGGCATTGGAAAGAGGGAACAAAGGGGTACTGGAGATCACAATTTCAGACCTTGGAGATCCAAAATTACAGAGTTAGAGTCATTTCAATATCGAGCTCCAACAAAGTGAAAAATGGCGTGTAGATTTTTTAAATTTTTTCATACGTTTGGTTTGAAAAATTAGTTTGAAGGAATTCAAAGCATATAGTGAAGCATTATTATGAGTAATTGATGCCTCGAAGAAAGAAAATGGAAAAACCTAGTAAGAAATCTGGAAGATCTAGCATGACTCATGATGAAGAGGAAGAAATGCAACATGATATATCAAAATTACGAGACCAAGTGCAACAAATTTCACTTGCAGAAAAAGTAATAGAAGCTAAGGTTGATGGTTTAAAGAAAGAAGTAGAAGCTAAGATGTGTTGCGTAGAAGATAATATGGATGGTTTAAAGAAGGGCGTAAAAGCTAAGCTGGATGGTTTAAAGAAAGGAGTAGAAGCTAAGATGAATGACATGGAAGCTAAGATGGATGCATGGAAACTAAGATTGATGGTGTGGAAGCTAAGATGAATGGCGTGGAAGCTAGTGGATGGTGTGGAAGCTAAGATGTAAGATGATTTCATAGACTTTAACATTGGATCGAGGAACCACCGTGTTCCAAAGATTGATATGAGGAAGTTTGATGGCAAGGATCCCACAATATGGATACTAGAAGTGGAGCAATTTTTCAATCTCCATAATGTCCAAAACACACAAAAGGTATGCATTGCAACTTTATATTTGGAACCAAATCAGTTTGTATGGTATCGATGGCTTTTCTCTCATAAAAAAATTGTCACTTGGGTTATTTTTATGGATGAATTTATAGCACATTATGAAGTTACAAAAAGAAAAAGAAAAAATTAGCCAATTAATAAATCGCAAACAAAAGGATTCAATGATGGAGCACATTTAGGACTTCCAAAAATTGAATATAAGGGTAAAAGATATTCCAGAGGAGCATAAGATTGATGTGCTCATAATGACATTAAAGGATAATATCCAACATGCAGTTTGCCTTTGGGAACCTGATTCATTGGAGAAGGCATTTAGGTTGGCAAGAATAATGGAAAGCAAAAGTATGGAAACAAGGAAGCCTACCAATCACAATCATAAAGATGAAAGTGTTGTTGCCCCTAGCCATCCACAACCTACAAGGTTGACACCAAAAAAATTGGAAAAAAAAGAAGAAAAATGGCTTTCTTATAGTTGTGATAGAAAATACACTAAAGGTCATAAGTGTGCTAAGAAGAAACTATTTTACGTAGATTGTGAAGAGGAGGAAGAAAAGGAACAAGAAATGTGAGAAGAAGAGGATATACACCAAGAACAAACCCTAAAGAAGCAAGAAATGAATCTGACCATATCTTGTAATGCATTGGCTGGAATTACCACTCCTCAAACTATCAAGATTGAAGGGCATATCAAGAAGAAAAGGTAATAGTTTTGATTCATTCGGGCAGTACCCACAATTTTATTCATTGTAAGATAGCCAAGGAATTGAATTGATTCCTATATCTAGCGCAAGAGTGTCAAGTGATGGTTGCAAGTGGATACATTACAAGATACCAAACATTTGTGCATACTGATCACGCTACAATCAAATATTTAATGAACAAACTAGATGTGAATGCTGGAATTATAAGATGGTTGCTTTTATTACAGCAGTTTCATCTAACTATTGTTGTTAAGCCTGGTAAGGAAAGTTTGTTGTAGACTTTCTATCTAGGATGAATATGCTTGTAGGTGAAGAAGGAATGGTGGATGACCAGTTACCAGATGATCATTTGTTTGCTAGTTTAGTTCTCTACCCATGATTTGCTGATATAGAAATATATTTGGTATCAGCATAGTTCCCACCAAACTTGCCCTCCAAAGAAAAGAGAAAGTTAGTCAGGAAAAATTCCCCCTTCACCTAGATTAGGGGCAATCTTTCCAAACTTAGCCCAAATCAAATCTTGAGAAGGTGCGTAAGGGAAGAGAAATTTTTTTCCATCCTTCTGACCTGTCATGATGGGCCTTGTGGTGGTCACTTTGCAGCAAAGAGGCCATCATTCAAAGTGTTACAAGCCGACTATTATTGGCCCATTCTTCATCAGTATGTGAAAAAGTACATTAGTTAGTGTGATCGGTGCCAGAGGATGGGAAAGCCTACTCCAAGAGATTAAATGCCCCTACAACCTCAATTGACTTTCGAGCCATTTGACAAGTGGGGCATGGACTTCATTGGGCATATCAACCCTCCTTTAAAGAAAAACAATACATTATTGTGTCCACTGGTTATTTGACTAATTGGGTTGAAACCAATGCAATTAAGGCAACAATAGAAGAGAAGGTGGTTGAGTTCCTAAGGCAGAATGTATTCTACAAATTTGGGTGCCCTAGAGAGCTAGTCACAAACCAAGGCAGCCAGTTTACCCCCAACATGATTGAAGAACAACTCAGCCATCACAAAATAAAGCATAGGACCTCCACTTCTTGTCATCCACAAGCTAATGGGCAAGTTGAACAACACGGCACTGGAGAGCACCTTAACCAAGGTAGTGAGCAACAACAAGAAGGATTGCGCAGAGAGACTAGTTGAGTCCATCTAGGCCTATAATACAACATGGAAGACCACCACTAGATTTACACACTATGAGTTGGTCTATGGGAAAAAGGATTTGTTGTCCATTGAGTTTGACTATAGCACATTCAGAATGGCAGCCAAACTAGATTTGGATCTCAGTCATGCATAGGAAGAAATATTGTTCCATTTGAATGGCTTGGATGAATTCAGAATGCAGGCCCTCCTACATACAAAGATAGTTCAGCTTCAGAGGAAGATCTGGCATGATAGACATATTAAGGAGAAGCAATTTCAAGAGGGCGATTGGGCATTGTTATATGATTATAGGTATAAATACTTCAAGGGCAAGCTAAGGACCATATGGCTCAGAGCTTATGTGGTGGAAAGATGCCATGATAATGGTTCAGTGCAAATCAAAACTATAGATGAAGAAGCCATTAAATTTCTTGTTAATGGACACCGATTGAAAATGTATAAGAGGCCTTTATCAAAACAAGAGTTCATTGAAAATATCAATAAGATAGTGATTATGGTGGAGAAAGTTCCATCTCCTCCCTCATCAAGTCACTGAAAAAGAGAAAAAAGAATAACGATTCAGGTGAAAACCTCCATGAGGTGCCTGAGTCCCATCGTTGGCTTGAAAACCTCATGAGGTGGCCCAGTGATAAAAAAGGGAAAAAAGGGGGTGGGAGAATAACAATATCCCTGGGTAAAAACCTTCCTTTAGGCACCTAGGGAAACCATCTAGGGTGAAAACCTCTCTGAAACAGCCTAGGTGCCTTTCAAAAAAAAAGAGAGAAAAAGGACATAATTGTTATTTGCAGGTGGGTGCGAAAGACAATCAAGGAGCATAGAGAAGAATCAAAGGGAACCCTACCTCACATATACTCATTTCCTCCACTCCTTACCATGCATCCCTCCATCAATTCAATTTTTTTTCACTTCATTGCTTCAATTTAGGCGAAGACTATGTTTTCTACACAATCCCCGACATTCCTATAGGATCCCCTAAAATCCTATAGGATGATCCTGTAGGAATTACAGTGGCCCGGAAAACCTACAGGAAGAAATCTGAGGGTGAATGATAGGTTGGTTAGGTCTAAAAAATTCATTCTAGACATGATCTAACCCCTCACCTCGTCCATTACCATCATCCATGCACTCACCATTCAAAACAAAAAGAGATCAGTTTCTACTAGTTATGAAAAATAAGAAAATAGGGGAAAATAGAGGAGAGTAAGAGCATTACCTGAATGTCCCTTGCTCCAAACACACTCCTACTCCCTTTTTCCATTCATTGTAGCATCCCAATTAAGAAATTATAAGGGAGAAGCAGCTACAGGACATCCTATAGGAAATTTTATAGCAGCCTATCCCACAAAATATCAATCATAAGCTACAGGTCTTCACTAAGATGATCCAAGAGCTCCATAGTAGTAGAAGCATTAGATCTTCATTCACATACACTTGCAAAAGCCAAGAAACCATCAATAGACAACAGAGGAGGAAGAAGAATGACCATGAAGCAAATAAACAATGCAACACCTCTGATCTTCAACAACTCCAACATGGCATCGAGACCACAGGTAAGTATCCCACTCACTCACTCATATGCATCATTTGATCAAAATTTGTTAAGGGTTATGAGGTAGTTGGTTTATAAGTGAAAAGGTGGCTAGTTAACTTGGCCACATTCATTCAGTTATCATGTGGTTGCAGTCAACTCAAAGACAGAGGAGCAGTAGGACAAGATGTGGTTAACTACAGATCTACGAGATGGGAGTTGATTAAGGGGAGTAAGAATGATGAAGTGGTAGTGGGGACCAATGGTCCAAAAATGGCAATGTACCTCTGCTGCCAGCACACCACCATACCCCAAAAATCCATAAAGGGAAATAAATCATCGTTTGCATGCATTCATGCATTTCACCTCCTCGAAAATCTGCCACTCAAGTCACTCTCATAAATCTAGCCACCCACCGGAAGAAATGATCCATCATTCTACAAGAGAATTTCTACAGAATCATGCACAAGAATTCCTACAGAAATAGTCTGCAGGAGCAGTCTACATGATACATAGAGGTAGTCTACAGGATAGGCAGAGAGGAGTTCAAGAGGGAATATCACGAGAATTGTCCACTGCCACCATTATAAAGAGGTAGGGTCTAAAAATCCATCCCCATTTACAAGCAAATGAAATAAAAATGCTCTAAAGGCTAGTGGATATAACAACTATGGGAGGTGAATTACATACATAGGAAACTTTGTTTTCTCCTGAATTTAAAATTCTTGTGTCAAACCTCTCATTTCCTCCTCAAGCCTCACAAGCAAGATGATAGGAGGGTTTAATAGGAGAGAACCCACAAACCCTGTGAGGATACAACAACACCCCCAAGTGCTTGAAATCTTTATAAGACACCAATGGATGGGTTTTCTCGAAAAATTCACAGGGTATGATGATGAGATGGCTCAAGAATTTGTTGGAAATAATACTGAGAGGGGGGGGTGAATCAGTATTATCACATTAATAAAACTTTTTCAATTCCATAATCAGATTCATATATGCTACTTCCACAACTTCTTAGGATTAAGTTAATCGATCTTCAATGAGTGAATTAGGACATTATCAACCATATTATCAGTTAATAGATGCAGTAACATAAAGTAGATCATCACACATAAGGCACACACATGAACACAATGATATAAGGTGGAAACCCAATGCGGGAGAAAACCACCTGCTGCAAGTCATCTCAATCTTCTTCTTAATAAGAAAATCCTTTTACAATATTTGTACTGGTGCAGCCTCATACCAGTACGGGAGCTACAACCCCCTTTGCTCTTGTACTAGCCGATCCATTTACTAGTACGCAGGCTACTACCTGCTACAATGCTCCAAAGATTTCCTTTAGCTCTTGTACTAGCTTAGATACTAGTACGTAGGCACTGGCCTACAATCTTCTCTGCTCCAAGTACCACGTTTCATCTATTTTCATACTGGATACACTGAAGCACAACCCATAATCTGAAAGGCCACATTTCATCCAATTTTCATACAAGGACCACTTTTCATTAATTTTCAAACTGGATCCATAAGCATCAATTAATCATCAAGTGTAAGAGAATCACCCAATCAACTGTAGTAACCAGATCAACAATAATAGGAGCAAACCCAGAACACCATAATGATAAACAAAGATTTTAAGAGAAGGAAGCACTCTGCTCAACTGCTAGCCTGAGTCCGGACTCACCCTGCTCAACTGCTAGCCTGAGTCCCGGACTCACCCTGCTCAACTGCTGGCCTGAGTCCCTGGACGCACCCTGCTCAACTGCTAGCCTGCGTCCCGGACGCACTCTGATCAACTGCTAGCCTGCGTCCCTCGCTCTGAGTCTATTGAACTGCCTGCGTCCCGGCGCACCTGAACCCTTCTGCGCCTGTGTCCCGGCGCACCTGAAACACTTCTGCGCCTGTGTCCCGGCGCACCTGAACCCTTACTGCACCTGCGTCCCTCCGGGCATAGATGATTTCAAGACTTCAGAAGTAACCCAGACAGTCATATCTACAGATCTGAACATGCGCCGAAGAGATCTCGGTCCATCAGTAGATTCGCCTTGTTTAGATCTAGACCAGATCTAGCCCTCATAAGATCTTCAACCAAAACCATGCTCAAGCCAAATGATCTCCTTTGCTTTATATAGGCAAGCTCCTCCTAAAATCATGGAACAATACCACGAGCCGACACCATAATAACCCAAAACCGTCGGCTAAATACCAAGAGTAAAACATAAGAAACCCCCACGTGGGCTTTTCTCTTCCTTGAAAAGTGTGCACTGGGTGGACGCACCTCCTGAACGGCTGGCCTGCGTCTCTGGACGCGGACCCTGCATGGTGTACCTGCGGGTACGCACCTTCTGAACTGGCTTCCTGCGTCCTTCATAATTTTTCAATAAAATGAGAGCTGATCATCAACCTTTGCTGCTGTCATGAAGAACAGTGATCTACCACCTGAATGGGTTGCCATCAAGGACAACACTTTAGCCATAATGCCAACAATCTCCCCCTTTGGACTTGATGGCAACAACACCAAAACACTCTCCCCCTTTGACATCAAGGGCAAAGGGGTATGCTCCCCCTAAGAACATGCTCCCTTTGACTATAAGCCAGATCTGCTGAAGTATCTGAATGAGCTCCCTTTTTGAATATGTCATGGTGCTCCAATCTGATAATGGTCTTTCTGAGAACAAGCTGAGATGTCTGCTCTGCTGTATAGTGCTTGTTCATGCTCAAGCTCCCCCTGACTGTAAGCAAGGTCTGCAAAAAGATGTTCTACAAGAAGAACATGACTCTATATATATCATAAATGACCTTCCTATCACCAAAAGACTCAATACATACATCCATCACCCATCACAATAAGGATCATCCATCCAACCAAGTGGGAATACATCAGAAATATGAAAACCAAATACATTACATCTTTATCCCATGCATAGTGGGGGGACATAGGCCGTTACATGACCTGAAGAGATGACTACAATAGATAGACCATTACAACATGAGTCTTGCTATGATCTTTCAAACATCTAAAGATCATGACAAACATCATTAACAGCATTGTATAATCTGCTCCATAGTATCTGTCAACATCAACTCATAACCATCCAGATCTACATGAATCAAGAGCCATCAAATGAAAGCATCAACATCAATCAACATATGTATGAATAATCATCCCTGTATCCAGCCAACAATCCTCATCCATTTGTGCCAAGAAAGAAATCATGCATCATGCTCATGTCAACATCATCATGAAATGCATATGAGTAACTCATCATTATCATGTCTCCAACAATGCGACTTTGAATAATCATCCACGAAATCAGCCAACCTCATCCATATATGTGCCAAGGACAATAAAGACTTCATGCAAGCATCATTAGAGAATCAACCATAAATCTGATCATGTGACCAACTCATAATAGCAAGATGAATCATAAGCATTGTCACCAAGGACCATAATGCCAACAATGCATTCAGGACATATGCTCCCCCTGAACCAGTGCCATCTGTCAAATCTGATCATCAATAAGAAGAATCAGCCAATAAATGCCTTAAGACAGGTACGCACTTCATCTTCTACTTTCCTGCGTACTGTTGCTGCAGGGACGCACCCAAAAACACTATCGCGCCGCGTACTTTGCTGGAGGAACGCACTCAGTAATACTATCGCGCCGCGTCTTTTTGCTGCAGGGACGCACCTGAGCCTTATTCTGCTGTGCGTCGCCACGCAAATCTCCAGTTACTGAACTGCGTCCTGGACGCACCTGAGCTTCGTCTGTATTGCGTCCGCACGCAGGTCTCCTATTACTGCACTGCGTCCCCACGCAGCTCTTCAGTTAAACACCTGCGTCCTTCTGATTAGGGCCAAATTTAACAGTCCTCCTTTGTGTCACTGACAGTCAGATTCCCAGATCTGATAGACTCATTTCCAACTTCACTTACCTACTGCCTTCAAACAAGCATATACGCGATTGTGCAGTATCCAACTCGTGTATATATATATATATATGCGACTTTGCCTTTATGAAGTATGAGATTTAGGAACCTGAAGTTTTGTACTTCCAGCTCCCTCTGATTCTGGTATGTTTGTATATTGTGCTGTGCCATCCTTTTCTGACTGAACTTCCTTTTTCCTCCATATCTTCAAACGTGATGATGACATTTTCTCCTTTTGATATGGTTCCCACACTTTGTTCCTGCATTCCTTAGCTATATGTCCAGGTTTGTTACATGCATAACATCTTCCATGTTTCATATTCCTCCTGTAACAATCAGCAGCTTTGTGACCAAACGTATTGCAAGCAAAGCAATATCCATAAAAATACCTTGAGTGTGATGATCTTTCTGCATAATGATCTTGAACCCTTCTTCTTCTACATCTAGCTGCAACATGTCCAAGGTTATGACATACATAACATTCAACATTATTCATAGAAGGGGTAAAGAATTTTCTTTGAGGAATTTCTTTCCTTGGTTGGTGATGAGATTGATCTTTCATTCCTTCATTGATTACTTTAGATTTCTCTTTAGAATTTCTTGCCTCACCTTGTGAACTAGATTCACCTTCAACAGATTTATGGAAACCAAGACCAGTCTTTATAGCAGGGGACCTTTGACTACTAAGAATATCATCCAATACTTTAGAGCTATCTTGAAATCGTAAAAGCTTATCCTTTTCCTCTAGTTTACCTTTCAAGATATCTACCTCAACCTGGAGCTGTTCTTCCTTTTCAAGAGATTTCTTTTTCAAAACTTCTTCAGCTTTCCTTCCTTCTTCCATTTGTTCCCTTAGTTTGAGAATCTCTTTTTCTTGTTCTTCATTCAGATCCTGCTGCATTTGACGAACTCGGAAGGCACATTCTAGTTGAGATTTTAAGCTGGCGACTTCGTTTTCTTGTTTTTCAATAGCTTGGAGTAGATCTGTATTCTGCTTCTTTGATTCTTCAAGATCTCCTTTTAGTGAGAGGATTGTAGCTTCAAGATTTTCATAATAACTGGATCGATCTCTGAGCTCCTTGATTGTTGTGTCCTTTTCAATGACTTCATTTCTTAGAGATGTTGCTTCATCCTGCAACTTTTGATACCTTTCCTTGCATAACTTGAGGGCATTACTCTTTACATCAAAACGTTTCTCTTGTTCAATAATTTTGTTTGTCAGCGTGTTAAATTCTGCCTCTATTTGACATCTTTCTTGTTCACCCATAAGAGCACATTCAGTAGTCTCACTATCACTTTCATCTCTTTCACAAGGAAATATAGCTGGAACATCAGAGGATAACACATTCATACCTGATAATGATTCTGAATCTGAAGAGCTTCTTATGCCTAATCCCCAATCGATTCTTCCACTGTCATAGTTCTTCTGAGATGACTTCTTTTTCTTATTAGCTTTCTTCTTAAGCTTCTTTCCCATTGTTCCACGGATCTCCTTCAAGCGATCAAGCTTCTATCAAAGGACCTGCTCTGATACCAATTGTTGGAAATAATACTGAGAAGGGGGGGTGAATCAGTATTATCACATTAATAAAACTTTTTCAATTCCATAATCAGATTCATATATGCTACTTCCACAACTTCTTAAGATTAAGTTAATCGATCTTCAATGAGTGCATTAGGACATTATCAACCATATTATCAGTTAATAGATACAGTAACATAAAGTAGATCATCACACATAAGGCACACACATGAACACAATGATATAAGGTGGAAACCCAATGCGGGAGAAAACCACCTGCTGCAAGTCATCTCAATCTTCTTCTTAATAAGAAAATCCTCTTACAATATTTGTACTGGTGCAGCCTCATACCAGTACGGGAGCTACAACCCCCTTTGCTCTTGTACTAGCCGATCCATTTACTAGTACGCAGGCTACTACCTGCTACAATGCTCCAAAGATTTCCTTTAGCTCTTGTACTAGCTTACATACTAGTACGTAGGCACTGGCCTACAATCTTCTCTGCTCCAAGTATCACGTTTCATCTATTTTCATACTGGATACACTGAAGCACAACCCATAATCTGAAAGGCCACATTTCATCCAATTTTCATACAAGGACCACTTTTCATTAATTTTCAAACTGGATCCATAAGCATCAATTAATCATCAAGTGTAAGAGAATCACCCAATCAACTGTAGTAACCAGATCAACAATAATAGGACCAAACCCAGAACACCATAATGATAAACAAAGATTTTAAGAGAAGGAAGCACCCTGCTCAACTGCTAGCCTGAGTCCGGACTCACCCTGCTCAACTGCTAGCCTGAGTCCCGGACTCACCCTGCTCAACTGCTGGCCTGAGTCCCTGGACGCACCCTGCTCAACTGCTAGCCTGCGTCCCGGACGCACTCTGATCAACTGCTAGCCTGCGTCCCTCGCTCTGAGTCTATTGAACTGCCTGCGTCCCGACGCACCTAAACCCTTCTGCGCCTGCGTCCCGGCGCACCTGAAACACTTCTGCGCCTGCGTCCCGGCGCACCTAAACCCTTACTGCACTTGCGTCCCTCCGGGCATAGATGATTTCAAGACTTCAGAAGTAACCCAGACAGTCAGATCTACAGATCTGAACATGCGCCGAAGAGATCTCGGTCCATCAGTAGATTCGCCTTGTTTAGATCTAGACCAGATCTAGCCCTCATAAGATCTTCAACCAAAACCATGCTCAAGCCAAATGATCTCCTTTGCTTTATATAGGCAAGCTCCTCCTAAAATCATGGAACAATACCACGAGCCGACACCATAATAACCCAAAACCGTCGGCTAAATACCAAGAGTAAAACATAAGAAACCCCCACGTGGGCTTTTCTCTGCCTTGAAAAGTGTGCACTGGGTGGACGCACCTCCTGAACAACTGGCCTGCGTCTCTGGACGCGGACCCTGCATAGTGTACCTGCGGGTACGCACCTTCTGAACTGGCTTCCTGCGTCCTTCATAATTTTTCAATAAAATGAGAGCTGATCATCAACCTTTGCTGCTGTCATGAAGAACAGTGATCTACCACCTGAATGGGTTGCCATCAAGGACAACACTTTAGCCATAATGCCAACAGAATTTTCTCTTTCCCTCACTCCACACAACAGAATCTGTGCCACTGTTATAGTTAGAGGGATCACTATAGATCTCACCCCAGAGCTCATGAGTAAGGTTACCACACTTCCCCTAGGAATTCCATGGAGAAAATAAGACAAAGCAGATAGTCAGGTGGGAAAAAAGGAAATTCATTTTAGAAGGTGAAGAACCCACAGAGGATAAAAATGGAGTAAGGAGGGATAGTTTTCCATACCCATGGAGTGATTTAAGTTACCAACTCATCAAATATATCTCATGTGAGGGTGGATAAAGTGTTGTTTATGGATACCATTTTAGGATGCTTGAAGAATTAAGATTTGGGGTAGAACCACCAGCTTACCAAAGACTCATCATACCATGTTTCTTGATGCAATCACTCATAGATTCTAGCAACAAAGTAAAGGAAGGAAATTCCCAACAATTGGTTCACCATGGGTTGATCAGGATCCTCATTGACGATGCCCTCTGAAACCTCGGGATCCCTATAACATGGTGAGTATTTATAGACTTACCAGCAGAAGACGACATCAAAACCCTCACCTATGATGTTAGTCCTTCTATCTGTGAGGAGGAGGAAAAACAAGAAGAAGAAGATAAGAAAAACATAGAGGAAGAAGGAATTGAAATAGAAGGGGAAGAACACAAGGAAGAGTCACCTAGGGTGTCTCTAGAGGCCCCTGAGAGGGAGACAACAGTGGCCCTCACTACTCTCAACAACAAAATCAAGCAAAAATGGAAAATAAGGAGGAAAACCCCTTTATATTTCAGAACAAGAAAGAGCACAAGAATCAAACAAGGGAAGCCACAAATATCAACAAAAATCCCTATTGAGATTGAATATTCCCCTACACCAAGAGACAAAATGCCTTCCCCTAAGTCACCAATCACCTACGTGAGGAGGCCTAGTACCAGATAAACTTCCTTAAAGGGTAAGGCCATCCTACAGGATCCACAACAAAAACTACAGGAAGCGCAGAAATTGAAAAGCAAGGTAGGGGAGCAGCAAGAAACAAAAGAGGAAGCCATTGGGAACGTGTAAGAGAAGCACAAGGAAATGGGCAAAGAGCTAAGTAGCTTAAGGGACAAAGAAGCAATAATGCAAGATCAACTTGAGAGGGAAAACGCATGGCTAAGAAGACAGCTACAGGAAAGGGAAAACCAACTAGCATGCATGGTCAATCTCTCCTTGGATGCCATCTAGTGTAGGATTCTGGCTAAATCATATTGTGTTTACCTCAGAGAACAATGGCTGCAATTTCAAATTAAAACACTAGCACAAAGGGGCAACATGCCATTTTAGGACTACAGGCAATTTATTGATCTTTGTGATCAAAGTGCACTAGAGGATAGGGCCAAAATGGTGAGTTTTACTTGCACAAAATGGCCCTCACAGACACGAATGTTTGGGATCCTAATGTTGAGCTAGGAGATCTACAATTAATGGCTTTGGCATCATGGATGAACCATGAGGAGTCAAGGGCTGCAAAGATGAAAAGAATATTGGCCAGAGAGAAAAATGAACCTCTTTTCAAGAGAGCTAAACAATCAAATCCCATGGCCCTAATCAACACCCATAATCTAATTACAAATGATCCTCAGCTGGAACCTAGATATCTTGCTACCCAAGAACAAGCAATTTCACATTTTGAGGATATGTTTAGGTTGCTAGGAGATGATAGTATACATGCCTGCTTAAGGAGATGGAACAAACTGACACATAGCTTGAATATCAGAGAATATCACTCCCCTCAAAGGTTGAGAGAGGCAATCAACAGGACACCTATCTATAAGAAACCAATGCAAAGGTTGAAGGTCAATTGGATAGGCCTAAAACTCAATCCAGCACTACTCCTAGGGATGCTAGAAGGGAGAAAAGAAGAAGAGGAAACGAGGTAGTGGGAAGAAGTAGAAAGGAAAGTAGGCTTCTATGAACAAGAAGAAGAGACCACAATAGAGGCATGGGATGTCAGAGAGGCTACCAGAGCCATGAAAGACATGGAAATTGACTAAGTTGCTTAGAGGATGAGCAAAACTTTCAGTAGGGGGGTGATGATGAGCCTCATCATTGGGTAATTATATGGGCCTTAATTCACCTCCTAGCTTAGTCAAACCAACTATTCTCACAACTTATTTCATACTTTTGATTATATTTTGTTTATGAGATGAGTTAGAGTTGGATATTTTGCTTTACGGTCTAGTGTGCATATAATGTAGGATTAAAGGATAAAAGCAAGGAATTTTGGCAAAGACCTTGGTCAAAACTTGAATGGGACAAGGGATGGTAATTATAGAAGGTAAATCATCCTCATTTACTAACTCCCCATTCAACTATTCTTCCATCATCTCGGAGTGCAAACAGCCAAATCATGAGGACTAGAAGGCAGCCAAGCAAGTGAAAGTCAGAGCACCAGTTTATCTCAAGTTTGGAGCCAAGCCTCCATAATTTTAAGGAAGTCATTGGAGACTTCAGACGTATAAGTAGAGAGGCCTAGGACCTCAGTAGGATTCAAATTTTTTATTGTAAAACTCTACTCTATTTTCAAGCTGCAAGACTTGTGACAGTTTTTTATGTAATCCATTGTTTTGATAATAAGAATGAGTTTTGTTTCGATCCAGCACTGAGTTAATTCAAGGAACTGAAGCTCTTTGGTTAGGGCCCAACCCTAGAAACCAAGGATCCTCTTTATTGTACATGTATGCTAGCGTAGATTCATGGTTTAATCGTTCATTACTTAAGTAGTTGCATTTCCATTACAACATTGTAGTGTAGATTGGTTGTTTTAATTTTCTTCCATTTGTGCCTTCTTTCAATTAGCAGCTTAGAAAGGAGAAAAATATCACCATAAGGTTGACAGCAGCTGTCTCGTCCTCACCTCCTCCCTCTGGGACCATGACTTGAGGAAGAGACCCTTCAGCAACCCCAAAAACACAGATTTCTAGTTCTTGCATGAGCTTTCGAGTTTGTCGTCTTAATTCAGTACTTGGTTCATTTCATCGTTATACTTTTCCATCACTATCTTTCTTTAATAAGATCTCACTCATATTCTCATTTCCTTCAGTACTTTATTCATGCATAACATATGTGGAAGCGAATAAATCACGGCTTAATCAGATTATATCGTGGATTTCATTACCATCTGATCCACAACAAACCTGACCAATTGTTGTCAACCGCGTGTCGCATATTCATTTCAATTTTTTATTTTAGGCACTCCAAATCTCCACCATCGATCTGTTTCTCTTGATCCAACAGCTATCACGTCACCTGCTCTCCAACTAGCTTGGCCGATCTCCACCATTGATCAATCTCGCATGATCGAACGACTATTGCACAATCCACATGAATTCTTGCACGACTGATATTAAACTAAGAGCACACTTGAAAAGTGGTTTTTCCATGCTACGTGTCACCCACTAAGGCTAATAGCATGAAATTTAGGAATTCCTCTTACAACTCTTAGGGTGCATGTGATACTGCTTACAACCTATGAAGACTGCTTTATCGCATCACCTGCTCACCAACTAGCTTGGCTGATCTCCATCGTTGATCAATCCCGCATGATCCAATGGCTATCATGCAATCTCACGTGAATTCTGGCACGACCGATATCTAACAGAGATCATGTGAGAAAAGTGGTTTTCCCGTTCTACATGTCACCCACTTAGGCTAATCGCATGAAATTTAGGAGTTCCACTTATAGCTCTTAGGTCACACAAGATATCTCTTACCACCTACGAAGACTGCTCCATCATTCCACACGTTTTTTTACACTTCTGTCGACTTGTAACTTGATGTGATCCATCCATCTATTAACGTAATCTCCTGCGATAAGATCTTCATTTCTCATCTTCTGTTTATACTGTTCGTTAATCTGACTAATCCAATGGTTTATGTGGACTACTACTTCAATATGTCTTCCTTTCACTAATTTCTATCCTTGATTGCTCTTCCATTTGACTCCTTCCTGAACTCTGTTCTGCGTATTATTTAAACACTGCCACTCTTGAGTTTTGGTGTGGTTATTAAATCAGACTCCAACGATGTTCAATCATCGCAATACTCCTTCTAGCTATCCTCAACCACCTTCCATCCACCTGTCACGTCTACAAGAACAATTAAATTTCATGTTTGATTTTACCAAAAAAACCGAAAAAGTGAAAACATATTTAGTTTAGTTTCCTTGCTGACACGTTAGTATGGTTTGATGCTCTTTACTTCTATAACTTAGATAGGAGCATTAGGTTAGTGTTGATTTAGACATTCTGATTAGCATATTTGTTTAACTCGTTAATTAGGATATGATGTGATTTAGCATTACATGTTCTTTTCTTCATTACTACAATAGAGTAGGCCTCTTAGAATAGATTTTCTCTTCTTCCATTAAAGAATCAAGCTTCTTCTGACTCTATATAAATCTGCCTTGGAACCCCTGGGGTCTCTCGCCAAATGAACAGTGACAACAGGCAAGACCTTCACTTATACTTGTGCATATAACATGGCTACCTCCAAGTTTGTACAAACCCTGGGTTGATAAGTAAACTTGGTATGCCAGGAGTTGCAGCAACCTTGCTGCAACACTGGCGCTCATCACTCTCCTACCTCCCTCTCTTCCCCCATCTCTCTCTCTCTCTCTCTCTCTCTCTCTCTCTCTCTCTCTCTACCCTTTAATACTCTCTCTTCCCCCATCTCTCTCTCTCTCTCTCTCCCCCTCTCTCTCCAACTATGTTACTATATCCCTCCCTCTCTCCTTCTCTCACCCCTTCTCTCCATCTATCCTTCTTTGTCACTCTATATCACCCCTAAATATACTCACTCTCTCTCTATCTCTCCTTTTTCATTACCTCTCTCTCTCCACTTCTCACTCTCTATGTCATTCTTCTTCCCTCCGTCTCCCCCCCTCCAACTCCATCTCTATATCTCTCCTTCTTTCCTCCCTTCTATCAAGGCCTCTATCTCATCCTTCCTCTCTGTCTCCCTTTCTCTTCCCCCATCTCTCTCTCTCTCTCCCACCTCCATTTCGTGTCTCCTTTCCCTCGCTTACCCTTCTCTACCTCTCTCACTCCTCTCTTCTCTCTCTCTCTCTTCATTCCTCATCTACCTTCTCTTTTAGTTTATGTCCATCTCTCACTTATCACTCCCCCTATATCTCCACCTCTATTACTCTATGTCTTTGTTCTTCCCTCCCATAAATATCTAGATTTAACATATATCATGATATATTATAATATAACAAATATAATAATGTATTAATCCAATTTTATTAAATAATATTAATATTATAATATATTAATATGAATATTATGTTTAATAATATTATTATTATTAATTTTTTAATATTAATATTAGGGTTAATAATGTTTTTTTTGCATGGTATTAATAATAATTTGGCCCACAGGCTTCACCTAAATAAAACCTCTTTGTTGAGTGTTCCATGATACAAATAAGGTTGATTAAATATAAAAAATTGTTTTATTTATTTACCATATCTCTAGTTTATTTATAATTTTATTTATCTACCATACCTCTTTTATATACCATGTTATTTGGCCCATAGACTTGGTATATAATTAGATGTTGATTTCTAATCCTTTTTTATATATTTTTATTTATTTACCATACCTCTTTATACTTCTTTTATATTTATTTATTTACCATACCTCCTTATACCTCTTTTATATTTATTTATTTACCATACCTCTTTTATAAATATGGTATTTGGCCCATGGTATTTACAATAATTTGTCCCATGGTATTTGGCCCATAGGCTTAACCTAAATAAAAAATTTTCTTTTATTTTTCTTAAATATAAAGAGGTTTATGGAGTAAATGTAAAAAGAGGTTTTATTTATTTTCCATATGTCTAGTTTATCTGTATTTTTATTTATTTACCATACCTCCAGAGTAAGTATAAAAAATTGTTTTATTTATTTAACATACATTTTTTTAATGTTCTTAAATATAACTCTTGTTAAGATGCACGATAATTATTAAAAATATATTAACTTTCGCAAATGTTTACTTACATTGCATCTACACATGTGCGAGCAATTAATTAAAATATCATAACTAACCTCGAGATAAATCTTAACTCTTGATTTGTGAATAGTACTATGAGTATTCCAACATATTCCATTTAGGCTAAATCTCTACCATCCACATAATAATAATAATAACATGTGATGTAGTAAGTGCTTTGAACTTTATTATGGTTTTTATTTAATTTATATGGTTAGGCTAACTATAATTAAATAAATAATTTTTTTTAAGGCTATTCAAAATTATAAAAACTCATAAATATGAATAAAAAAATTGTGAAATAAATAGATGTAAGTTATTATTATCCCTACATAGTTTTTTTTAGAATTATATTATTAAGATTACAAATTTAAATATAATAAAAAAATTTAGATCTTAGAATTTTTTGATCCATATTGATAATGAGATTGTCTTTCGGATTAATCACATTATTGAGATTTGGTCTATTTTTCGAACCAACTAAAGTGGTTCATGCTCACCACAAAGGATGAACCACATTACTTGGTTCGAAATGTTGACAAATCTCAATAATTTGATTAATCCAAAAGACAATCTCATTATCAATAATTTTATTTTTTCAAAATTAGATAGAATTTAAGAATGAAGAAAAAATCCTTCAAAAATGTGGTATGTACATGACCAAATAAATAAAAGCTCAACTAATTATCTTACCAAACTAAGTAAGTATCCAGGGTATCAAACAAGCTCTTAAGCAACATTTGACCTAGTTAGCTTGACCATGTCCAAGTCCACCCACCAACTTTAAAAAGAGTAGTTTTTAAATGTGATTCTTTTAGGAGTCTTTTTTGTGGATTTCTAGCAAAAAAACAGCTAGAAAATTTGTAGCTAAATTTTAATTTTTTTATTTAAACTAATTTTTATTATTGCATATACCAATTCAACAGTCTCAAAAATATGTAAAATACTTTAATTGTGAAAAAATCACTTACCAAACATGTAATTTCCATAAAACCTTACAAAATTATAAATAAATTAAATAAAAAATAATTGAAAAAGCTTTTCAAAAAATCATGATTAAAGACTACTTACTTTAGAAAAACTATTCTACGTACTCAAT
Organism: Pinus tabuliformis; assembly: GCA_031772625.1. Taxonomy (NCBI): domain Eukaryota; kingdom Viridiplantae; phylum Streptophyta; class Pinopsida; order Pinales; family Pinaceae; genus Pinus; species Pinus tabuliformis. Next base: position 419,633,077 of record CM062806.1, on the reverse strand, counting down.
GTCATTAGCAAGTCACGACAAATCTGCACTATGCTATATTTATGATCCACTATCCTCGAGATCCATAAAATAAGATTTTCATTGGATTGGAGGTAAGTGTTTATATTAAATACATTTTCAGCGAAGAAGTCACAAATTTGAAATCCTTAATACTAATAAATAGAGTAGTTTAATTAGGCTACAATTTTACTTGAAAAATAGTGTAAGATTTTGATTAAAATCCAACAAAATTTTGGGGAAATCTAGGTTAAAGTTGTCAAGCTTCATGCTTTTGGGTGCCCCGAGGGTTTTTGATGGTGCTGAATCAACTTCCACCATCAAAAAAGTATTTAAACAACCTAAGGGTTGGATTTTTTTGAAAGAAAAAATGGTTGGATTTTGGCGAAAATTTGTTTTCCAAGCAAAATCATGATTTAGTTCCCGGATAGTAAGTGTGTTATTAAAGATATAATCGATCAAGGAACTGGAAATGTTTCTTTAATCATTTAATCGAGGGATAAGACTAGGTTGTATATTTGATTGTATTGTCATGAATTAAACATATCAAATTAAAAATGATTGGGATATTGTCTTACTCGTGTTTGTAGAGCTAATCTTCTTTCCTCTAACTCAATGTCTCAGGAAATAATGGCCCAATTCCTAGCACATTATTCATTGGAAAGTGAATTTTTCAAAATAAAATCAAGCAGAGAATGAACAATGTTAGTTTGATCATGGATCCAAAAGCCAAGGTTAGGTTGTTCTGGAGACTGAATTTTCATGGAAGTAATGAGATTTCAAAAGATTGAGGGAACGAATCGTTCACTAGTATGGTCACCAAAAAAGATGTTGATGTTATTATAAGATTAACAAATCAACTACCTCGAATATCGTTCTCACAACGAGATAATGAGACGCTAGCTCGTATATGAAGGGGTGTGGGATTATTTTATGTATTTTATGAATTTTTTGGATTTTTATCAAGTGTAGAAAAACAGAGTAGCAATTAAAATAGTTGTATATACATTAACTACAATAATTACAATTGAAATAAAGAAATATGCAACATATAAATAGAAAATTCAAAATGAAAGATTAGACAAAAGTAGCAAACTAATCAGAGCCCAAGGTTTTGTACAACATAAGTTGTTATAATTACAAACAAGGTAGTAAGCTAATCAGGATTGGGGCAACAACCTTGTATCATGTAGAGCATAAACTACGAAAAAAATTAAGTAAACTACTGAGAAATAGTATAAAACAAATCAGACATAGAGAGGTATATAAACAGGTATTTGATGAATCAATGGCCAATTTTTATTGAAATGAGACAAAGACAACCAAAATTCTAAAATTCAATCCTTTGTGAAGACTTTTGACTAACCCAATCATAGACTATTGCAATGTAAAGCTATCATATATAATAATTCGAGCAAGAAACAAGAGTAGCAGCAAAATGAAATCCTTCAAGCGAGTAAGATGTGGCCAACTTGTTTTTCCGCAAATAACTAGTTGTTAGCACTGGCAGTAGATTAGCTTGACCTTCAAACAACAATAAAAATAATCAGAAAGACACAATATACCTAAATAATAATTAGTAATTTCAAAGGAGTCACCTAGCTTGTTTCCCGTAGATGATATAGATTTGTTGTCACCATCAGGATTAGCTTCAGAGTTTGTGAGAAACTATAAAAAATAGTGGCTAGAAGTTATAGCATACCTCTCCCTCAACAGTTCTCCTTTTGCCTTCATAGATTTATCCTCTTTTAAGAAGGCTTCAAGCAGTTTTGGTATTTTTTCTTTAGTCTTAAAATGATTAGTTTCTTTAGTTTTTCTAATCAAAGTTGATTAGATAAATAAGAGGAGAAAATTTTAAAGGTTGTTAAAATAATTAAATTAAGACTAGACTCTAATAGGTGGGACCCTCTATAATCCATTCGATCAAGTTTCCTCTTTATTTTATCATAAATAGTCATTATGTGTCATTTATCTGTTGAAATTTTTCATTTCAAATCAAATTGTTGGTTGTAACATATAACACAAATAAGAATTAACCATCACAAATAAACAACCACTGCATATAATGCATCATTAAAGTAATCATCACATAAACTAAAAAAAATGACTCCTTGTACCTCCATGCTCCTTGCTACTCCATAAAACTCATATCCAAGTGGTACCACAAAATACAAAGCGTAATATGCACATAAATATAACCATTCTCCTCAAATTGATAAGTTGTCAAAATGATAAGCATAGTATCTGGTGATCAATTTAGACGGATAACCTCACCTCATAAACATATTAACACAACTGCAAGCTAAGTAAGGTAACTTGTACTGTAGCATAACTGAAGTGCATAAAAAAGAACCCTGATCATTTCCTTTGCCCATGAGAAGGAGATGATTCTGCTTATTGCTCCTCTTGTTGTGGGTGTGAAGTGGCTGAGTGAGATGGTGTGTGAGAAGAACCATAGGGTGAGGCTTATGTGTTTTGTTCTTGTTCACAGGTAACTGGCATGGGAATGACTGGGCATTTTGATGGCTGAGCAATAGGACCAACCATTATTACAAGCTACTTAGAATTCTGATGTGTAAAAGGAGTATGATGAGTAGTAGGGGTGTTGTAGGAGGAGTGTGAGCTATTCGTGAGGCATCATATTGTAAGTGTGATATGTGGGAGTGGTGAGGGGGATTAGGTGGTAAAACAGTGGGCCAACCATGTATAGATTGCACAGGTTGTGCAGAAATCGTTGGTCCCCAATCATCATTATTTGGGTTAACAACAAGGGAAGAAACATGTGGGGGAACAAGAACGCCTATAAAAGGTTGTTGTACCAAAGGAGGTTGTTTTGTTTGTGATTGTACCATAGACAGAGGTTCTATCTAGCCCAGCAAATTAATAACACCATTGTTAAGCAATTGTCTTAGTTCTTGGGGATCTGCATCAAAGTGGATAGAGACCCTTGGTCTCCTATCCCTTCTTACACCAAAGTGTTGATCTCTATTTTTGGTCCTTCTTCGCCTGCCTCTCCCTCTGTTCATATTAAAAAAACTCATTCTGCAGAAACGAATGACTAATTACACACATGCGACTAATGATTCAATGCCATTTGTTAGTTCAAGAATGAAACACTGAGCTTGAAGAAAAAATAGAGGGAAAAAGTAATCAAATAAGGATAGGGAAAAACTTTGTATGCAGAAAGATGAATCCAGGCAACAACATGAACTTTTAAACAAATTTGATGGTCAATTCGAAGTAGATGCATTTTCTCCTTTTTTATTTTACAAAAAAACAAATGCCAACATATATACGGAATCATGAGTCTTCGTAATAAAAAATAAAAGTAAGAGAAACAACATGAACGGTCCATACCTTTTTTATTTTATGATTCTTAAAACAAACCTATAATGGAGGACATGAAAATGAAGTGACACATCATAATCGAAAGATCCCAATAACAAAATTATACAATTTTCAACATAAGGTTGAATCAAGAACCCTAATGTAATGGTCCATTACAATTTGACAGTAAAACACTTACAGGTTGCCTCATAGGTAATTGTAATATGACAGGGGCTAAAATAGACTCAAAGAATGTTTAACAAGACCATACCATAATGGCTCAAGAAACATATAAACCCTCAGAGTTGTGAGTTTGTTTATCACTTCCTTGTGACTCATCTCGGAGGACAACTGGTAGCAGGAACATAACCTCTGCAAAGAAGGTCTTGACATCAAAAAAAATGACACCATTAACAAAGGACTAAAAAGGGTAAGTGACTTTTGGGATTAGTCAAGAGACACAGGGAAATGGAGAATTTTGAAGGTACCGAATTACATTGAAGAGACCCCTTTGAAAGCCCAAGCTAAAGTTCTTGAAGAGATTCTGGAAAAGAGGCAAATTTTGACTTCAACCTCGAATGATCTACTAAGATGGGGGAGAAACAATGAGGGAATCTTTAACCTTAATGAAGCTAAGAGAATAGTCACTGGACTTGACCATCCAAACCCTAACAAGACTTGGAAAGACCTTTGTAGCAACCCACACTGGATGAAGATCAAACTATTCATGTGGCTAGTTCAACATAAAATGATTCTGACTTGGGAAAATCTCAGAAAAAGAGGTTTTGTCAGTCCATCAACATGTCAGTTATGTGGTTTGTCGGAGGAAACCATGGATCACCTTCTCAACCTATGCTCATTCACCTCCTCAATATGGAATTGGGCAACCTTTATCTTCAAACAAATAGTCAAGAATGAAAATGACATTACTATAACTTTAAAGAATTGGAGGAAAGACTTCTCGAATAATGAGACAGTCAATTTAGCTTGGACTCTGATTCCAGGATTTTTGATGTGGGATGTTTGAAAAGAATATAACAACAGGATCTTCAAAGCTAAATCTGGTTCAACTAAAAGCATCATGGCTCGGATCCTGAAACATCTCAAAGAAACAGTTAATGCCCTTTTGAAGCAACCTCCTGAGAAAGCCCTAGCCAAAGGGATGCTCACATTCTCCAAGAGTTGGGACTACAGTCATATGTCCCTCCAGGCACAAAAAAGAAGTCAAGGCACACATCAAAAGGAAAGGCTTTTTGGCAACCCCCTCCCCATGGCTTCCTGAAATTCAACAAAGATGGAGCCTCAAAAGGAAACCCTAGGGATGCTGGTTATGAAGGAGTCATAAGAGATGAAAAGGCAAATATCAAAGTCATCTTTTACAGTCATTTGGGGAGGGCAACCAACAATATGGCGGAACTGATGGCCATTGAGCAAGGCTTAGAAATCTTGATGGACTACAGTTTACATAACACAATCATAGAGGTAGACTCAGAATTAACGATTAATTTGGTCAAAAGGATAGGTCTTGGCATAGCACCGGACAAAGTTTCAAACCACTGGAGACATACACAAGTATATCACTGAATTCAATCTCACCTCATAATACTTAGAACTCTAAGCATTGTACATGTGCGCAGAGATGCCAACAGAGTGGCAGACCGGCTATATACAAGAGTAAACAAGTGTTGCTCGTAGGAGTTTGTTGATGCAAGACAACTACGCGAGGACTGCGGCACTCTGGCTCGCGTAGATAGGGAGCATTATTAGTACGTGAAGGGGAAACAACTAGTAGAACACTAAGATGATGGATGTCAAGGGTGTAATTAACAGGCTGCTAGAGATTTGGTACATTTAGGTCTCGCAAAGGAATGGTAGGCAGAGGAGAAAGAGTACGAAACCAAAAGGTGGCTCCAAAAGCTTTGTTACAGTACAGGGTGGTTTTGCAACAATTACCATGGTCATCACACGTCCGCATTACCATAAGTGGATTTTTAGAAAAGCTTCTGATGCCAAAAATCATGTAGCACATGGCTCAAGGAAGAGAGAGAATACCACCTTCATTGAGTGGGTATTGCTTGCTCCTCTCCATCCTGATATCCTTCACAGCCATTGGATCTTATGGCAGTAGATCGATGGCTGAGGTTTGTCATGCTTTTTGGTGGGACAGTGATGGTTTTGCTACAGTTTCTATGGTTATCGGGCGTCTGCATTACTCACAAGTGGTTTTTCAGAAAAGCTTCCAATGCCACTAACAGTGTAACATGTGGCTCTAGGAATAGAGATACCACCTCCATCAGATGGGTATTCCTCGTGCATCTTTCTAGCCCGATATCCTTCATAGCTGTTGGATCTTATGGCATCAGATCTATGGCTGAGGTTTGTCGTGATTGTTAATGGGTACAGAATATCTCACTTGAACATTATCGAGCGGAAGAACTGCTTGATGGTTATCTACCTTGTGGAACCGAAATATTTTCACCGCGGTCTCTATTTCACCATCGGGTCCACTCAATGGCTTAGTTGGTTGTATGTTTTTGTGGGCCCTTAGCCTGGTTCTCGAGAAATTGGCTCAGTTCCCCAACATATGGTGCATGTTAACTCTTTGACATTCTGCTCCTTTGGAGGTGTTGTATTTTATGTAACCATTTTGTAGCTTCATATGAATAGAAGGCCCAATTCTTGCTTGAGCAAAAAAACAAAAAAAGAATAGGTAATTGAGTTGCCTTACTAATATTTTAGTTTATTTTGAATTGTGCTAAGATTTTAGAATATTTTGAGAACAAGTTATTAAGTTAGCTTGTCAATATTTCTAGTTTACTTTGAATTGTACCAGTGTATTATTTACATCATTTTGGTTCTTAGATTTCATAATATTTTCAAAATAGGTAATTGAGCTTATTAATGTTTATAGTTTATTTTGAACTTTTAGAATATTTTGAGAACAAGTTATTAAGTTAGCTTGTCAATATTTCTAGTTTACTTTGAATTGTACCAGTGTATTATTTACATCATTTTGGTTCTTAGATTTCAGAATATTTTCAAAATAGGTAATTGAGCTTATTAATGTTTATAGTTTATTTTGAACTGTACAAGTTTATTATTTACCTCAATTTGGTTTTTAGATTTTGAAATATTTTGAAAATTAATTCATGATATTTTAGAATATTCTCTAAATAAAAATAATTATTTAACAACTACATTTTATTTATTTATTTATTATTTGAAAAATATTTTAATATTTAATAATAATAAAAAATTGAACTTATTCCAATTCATTCAATCCCAGTATATTTCAAATATTCTGATATCTAATTAAAAAAAATGAGATAAAAAAATTCAAGTTACCCCAATTCATCCAATCCCAGTGTATTTCCTAAATGGAAAATCTATTTCTTAAATTAAAATATCCAAAAATTTATGGATTATATTAACACTTTGCAATAATGTTAAAGTATATAGCAACTTGTGTCATAAGGTATTGAAAAAAAAATTGAGCCAATGGAAGAGGTAGATGGCCTAAAGATTTTTAATGACAAATTGTACACAAAAAAATAGATTCAACAAAATAAAGAATGGTTTAGTAATTTGTTATGGATAAGTTTCAAAAGTGTACTTGGGATAAGGAGATAGGAAAAAAGAAAAAATACTATATTGAAGTGTTTAATGTCACTCATAGTCATCAACCAAAAGCATACATAGAGACCAATATCTCTTGGAGAGCCAAAATTCTTATTAACTCCGTGAAACATGTGGGAAAAGAACAAAAGAAGTGTGGGACGAATGAGTATGGATTTTTTGTTTTTGCAAAAAAGTGGAAATAGAAAAGCATTTCATTTTAGAATATGAAGCATTAGAAAATTATGAAATATATACCAACCACTAATTCTTGAGATAATCTATTTAGTTAAGAGTTTTCTATAAACCTGATAGCATTTATCATCAAACTTCACAAACAAACTAAAAAAACTAAATAACATAATAGAGATTAAAATAATTTCTTTTATTTTATTTTATTTTATTTTCCTATATAACCTTTTTCTTTATAACCTCATAGCATAATCACAATTATATTGTCCCTTTTTCTCAATGCATTGTTTCAATATACATATAAACCACGGTGTCTCCTAGCATTGCACGTGTATTATTTTAGAGCAATTGTGTATTGTTATCAATGCACATTGGATTCATGTTGCATTTTACTACCCTCATCACATTTATACAGTGTGATGTGATTTAATCTCCATGCTCTATATTCAATATGTAACCTGCCTATGCGGCACATTTGTAATGTCTTATTGTCCCCTCAATGCATGTGACATTCTCCATCCTCCTACGCATAAGTGTATACTCTTTGCAGCGTACTATCATATTCATTGCTACCATTGTATCATATGTATCGCAACCATGGTATTGTTAGCTTTGTAACGTATTCAACCCTTCAACGCATTGTGTGTATCATTTTTCGACACACTGTATTGTAATATTGTAATATATTCTTGTACGCACACATTATATTGTATTCTATGTGCAGCAACATAGTTATAATGTATCTCTTTCACAGCGCCATTGTTATCAATCTTCCCATCGCATTTTATATGCCATTCTCTGCAACACATCATTTGCATATTATTCAACGCAATGTTTTATTTATATTGCTTCAGCACATGATTTATCCCTGCATCGTATTGTATTGTCTTTTTTTTCTCTGCATGAGCCATTGCTTTATCTTTCCAAAGCTGCCTTAATATTCTTCCAACGCCATATATATAAAGATCAGTGAATACATTTTAATGATTCTTCAATGCATCATTTCAATGTTTCTCAATGCTCGTTTCAACTCTGCATCCTTTGTGTTTGGTTTTACGACAACCTTTGGATTATCGCCTCTCCTTCGATGCATTGTCATTTAACACACGACTTTATCCTGTATCATTACATTATCATTGTTTCCATCCATGCAACATATTGTTTGTTTATCGCAACTTTTAGCAGTCTTTATTGCGCGCTCTTATGGCAACGCCTTACCTCCCATGGTTCACATTATTTTCAATGCATGCACTAGTCGCATATATGCGTTCTTATATCCTTTGTGCATTCTCATCATCATAGCCCTTTACAACAAGCGTAATTTTCCATTGCAGTGTTTTATCTGACTGGTTGCATTTTATCACTTTAATGGCATCGCAATTAGTGATTTTCAAAGCATGCGTTGATGTATTTTCACCACAATCTTGATATCCTTTGTTTCAACGCTACCTTTAGCACAATCTTGATCGCATAGCTTCGTTATAATTTTGGTCGGTGTGCATTTCTTGACTTTTTTAAAATTGTATTTGCAACGTATTAACTATATTATTGATGTGTTTGGTATGGTTTCTCATCCCTCCCCTGCATTGCCTATTAACACATTATTTCAATGATTAGCGATACAACTTTTAATTGTCCCTTAATGCTCCATTGAATAACTTCCAAACACTGCATTGGGTGGTCTACACGTTACATTTAAATGCTTATGCACACTACCTTTGCGTATGCTTCAACGTCTTTTTAGGGGATCGATCTCCATCTTGCGCCCTTGTTTATGTAGCATCCATCATTGTTTCTAATGCATGCAATGACAAAAATGTTGTAACCACACATGCCAATTGAATAATCTTCCCCATCTTATACAATAAAATATGACCTTCATGTGTGCACTATATCCTTTACAAGCATTAACATATATCGTTTAGCAATTGCACTGACAAGATATGGCCTTTCATGGTACCACTGTGATATATTCGCTAATGATGCCTTTATTGTAATCATAGACATGGCTTTTAAGCGTGTGTAAGTATTAGGGTACTTGAATCTTCTTTCAATGCTTGAAGTGGTTATCTCAATGGTATTTGAGAGTGAGTTGCATTGAAGTGGTTATTTCAATGGTATTTCACAATGAGTGTCTTCACGGCATAAATATTGTGTCACATTTGCCATCTTTTTAAGATTTTATCAAATGGTGAATTCATGCATTTGTAAAAACTCTTAACCAACATACCCAAAAGTAATATGAATTAGGAAAATGTGTGACACATGATAAGCTTTCATAATCTCAAGTGATGTAGCTTTGGATAGTTAATAAGTGATTAATATTGCAAGCACCAGATGATAGATCATGCTAATTTCACCAAAATATATGTTGTAGACTTCTAACATATGAGAGGGATGTTTCAAAGGGATTCCTTGAGGGAATGGCATGAAATGAAACTGTACGTGATGATATAATATCTATGACTAAAAATGCCATGGAATTTTCACAAAAACTTAAACAAATGGGTGGATGAAAACTAAGGTAAAGAATAACCACCAACACCACATGTTTGCCTATCATTTACAATGTGTACCATGGAAACATAGGGTTGGAATATCCATGAATAAACAACCACACGACATGCCCTCATGCATCCAAAGGAATGAAAATTAAGATGAAGAAAGGTGAGAATGTGCAATACGCATCATGAAAGCATGAGCAAGCGTAAGGTTTGATGGCATCTCATACATGGAAAGATCTTACCAAAACAACACAAACCTCACCATTGGAATCTTGAAAAGCATAAGGGGACCCAAAATTTGGTGTTAGGCTAAAATTTTGGGTGATGTTGCAGTAGCTATATATATATATATATATATATATATATATATATATATATATATATATATATATATATATATATGTATATATATATATATATATGTATATAACTTGCACTTGGCCACATATCAATACCTATATATACATATACACATGCAAAGGTAAGCTAAGGAAGGTAGCAAAAATGGCTAAGTGTTGATGGTCACATTCATACATATATATGTAAGTATTACAACACCCAAAAGAAGTGGATCCCATGTAACCAGGAGTTGTGACCATCATCTTATATCCCCATCACCAGCATTTTAAAATAGAGACCCAATGTGCCAGTGAAAAAATGAATGGGACAGGAATCATCAACATGACAAGGCCACATTTTAATGAGAGTCATTGAGTAGAGGATGCCTCCAAAATCGTTGGATGACCCTAGATCTTTAGGACCCCATATTGTTTTTCTTATGCACCCATACATTTTGGGTGGGGATGAAATACTAAGACATGTGTTATGATCAAATCCACCAAAACCATTGGGCTTTTGTAGTCATTAGATGGTGTCCAAGGCCAAAATGCAAAACTAAAGGAGTCCTTTGTAAAATAGAAAAATGCCAGACTTTGTCAAATTTGTTATAATGGGAAAAGTTTGTTTTGCAAGAGTTAGAAACACTTGGTGGGACCCAAGCTAGCATGGCAGATGAAATGGCCAGAAGGGTGACATGGTATAATGATGGCATGACACATGGAACTCGGAATCAATCGTTTGGTGAGGTTAATTTGCCTATAAATGAGTGACACATGGCACCCATGGAGGAGGCCACCTGGAGGATGTGACATCAATGTGACATCGCCACAGGCTAATGCTACCCCAAAAAATATGAAAGGAGGAAAATGAAAATCCCTTGGGGAATTTATGCCCCAAGGTATTCATGTTTCGAGATGGAAAAGCACTTAATGTAGAATTCTTTGAGCACAAAGGCTAGAGCCTAGTGGGGCCAGATAACATGGTTAATGATGTAGGACCTGGTCTAACATAGCAAGCCACGTGGTAGATGGGTTTGGTCTTTTGACGGGGGAAAGTAGGCCTAATATGCATGACACGTACCCACTCAGAGGAGGCCATGTGGCAGGATGACATTAGCATGACAGAGGGATGACATCACCCCATGCTGACGTCACCCAAGATGTTTTAAGAGGAGAAGTGCGAGAAATGCCGAGGAGATGGAGGATTCTTCCAATAACATACAGAGAGGGAGTTCCCATCCAGAAGGTTTGAGAAAGTGACATCACCCAAATGGGTCTTAACTGTGATGTCACCTTGGGGATTTTAAAAGGAGGCATAAAGGGGACTATATAGGATTTATCTCTTAGGATGGGAATTTTTCTTGTCAAATAAAATTTAGGGGATTTTGTCCCACTTCTCGGACCCAAGAGGTTTTTAAGGGAGGTGTAGGATGGAACTCCTGAGATTTTAGTCATGTAGTTACATGGCATGGCAGGTCTGTTAACTTATATATATATATATATATATATATATATATATATATATATATATATATATATATATATATATATATATATATATATATATATATATATATATATATATATATATAATGCAAGTCGTGAAAATGGGGCTCATGTATAGTGATGTGGCATATCCATGGTGGCAACCACGTGAGGCATGACATAGCAGAGATACAGACTACCACGAGGGCACCATGTGGGGTGTACTTAGGTGCAATGTGGAGAAATATGGTGACATGACATGAGGTCATTGGATTAAATCTTTAAAGGGACATATCTTTTGATTTGGGAGCCCGATAGAGAAATTATATATTTCCAAAAAGGTCTCGATGAGAACACAATGGCATTGTTTATTTTAGGCTTTGAAAAGTTTGAAAAAGGTCAAAATTTTAAACACCATTTTCATAACTGGATAATCAAGGTCAGGTAATCATAATAAATACCTCATTATATCCTTAGTGTGGGCTATGGGTGGTAAGTGGGTATGTTACAAAGTGGTATCAAAACAAAGGTTCAACTCTAGACCTTTGCGAATAAATTGGAGCCCTATTACAGAAGTAATAGAGCATAAGTTTCAATGCTTGGACCTTTGGAATTGGGTGGAGCTCTAGCTCTGAATGTAATAACTGAATGTGAATATGAATGTGTGCTACTTATAACACTAAATGTGGAATTGAATGCTTACTGCAATAATGATTCTAACATGTTTTGAGGGATGCATTGGCAACGCAATTTGTTTACATCTTGTATCTTGAAGGTTTAGGCAACTTATTGTTATGACCTTGATTAATTGTCATATTCTTTAATTTTTTTCAGAAGTGTGTGCATATTTTGGTGCATGGTTGATTTTAGTGTACCAACATTACTAGTTAAGAAGTGTATTCTTACACACTTGGAACAAGTATGTATGTGCATGTTTATGTGATATGAGGCATTAAGTCGTTGTATTGCTTACAATTTCATAAGAATTGCCTCATCCTGTTGAATTTTAGGTGTTTAGGTATAAATGTTGATTGGATTGGGGCGATCCCATGGTTTGTATGCTAGGAGACTGGGAGCCTCTGTGCAATTTGACCATTTTTTTATGTTGATTTTGGTTGTTATGGTTTTCGTTATGGATTCTTATCATTAGTTGTTAATACCTCCCTCATTCAAGGAATGGTGTGTAGCATATGGGAATGGTTGGTTGAATCTTGTAATAGTCATCATCTCAATATGAGATAGAGCATTTTTTGAAATATGTAATTAGGATCGGTCTATATAATGACATGTGTAAGCATGATTTTATATATTTAATGTAAAGAGAAAAATAAATGTATTATTGTTATTCTTAAGACATGGTTTTCATGCTTAAGAGAAATTTATTTTGTAGATCAAGCTCCCATTTAGAGCTTCTAGGGATTGTTATTTAGTCTACAAGTCAATAGAGTCCTTTTCATGTATGAAAGACCCTTCTTGGGCATGTTACATATTGTAAAGAAAAATTATTTGAGTCAAAATAGAGTCAAAAGACCCTCCAAGGCCTCATCATGGTGCAAAGATCAAGTCAGCCTACATGAAAGGAAAAATCAGCCTAAAGATAGAAATTCATACCCCTCAAAATCTTATATATAAGAAGGAATTTTAACTCATTTGGACACTCTAAAAATCAAGTTTGATCTCCTTAAGATAGAAGGATTCAAAGGACAAAGAAGAGAACAAGAACAAGATTGAAATTTTGGGCCTCTCTTTCTCTCTCTTAAGGTTTCTACAAGCACTGGACAAGACAAAATTTTGAATCTACATCAAAGATGTCCAGCCACATTGAAGTTGTGAAGTTGCATCGAAGTTGTGAAGTCGTGAATTTGCATTGAAGATGTGAAGTTGCATCAAAGTTGTGAAGCTGCATCAAAGTTGTGAAGTTGCATTGAAGTTGTGAAGCCACATCAAAGCTTTGAAGTTGTAGCTAGGTTAAAGTTGTGAAAGTTCAAAGTTGTGAATCTACTGGAGAGGTCAAATTTGTAGTATAATTTGTTGGTTGAAGTTGCAGAAGAATTTGTTGGGCAGTAGAATTTGTTGGAGGTCAAAATTGTAGGAGTTGTTGAGGAACTACTAGAAGGAAAGCTCATTAAGGGGCTTGGTCAAAGGTCATAGGTCTTGGAATTTGTCAATTGAAGATTATATAAGAAGAGAATAATTATTTTGGGTTTTCCTCTCAAGTAGATAGGTTTTGGCCCTAGCCAGTCGCCTATATCTTGTGTCCTCTTGCCTCACTATTCTTTATGGTTTTGTAGTTGTTTGATGAAAAGAACACAATAATAATTAAGGAGAAAAAAATCTAATCAAGATAATAAAAAATACATTACAAGCAGCTATCAAAGTAAGAGAAATCACATAATCTAGATGCTTTAGATTTCTTAACATGGTATTAGAGCTAAGGTGATGAAACAAGGAAAGGCAACTTAAAGAAGGACACTCGAGGGCTGAAGCACTAGAACATCATCAAGGGAATCAATCACCAAAAATGACCACTCATATTAAAGGCACCACAAGGACAACTATTACATTATCATCTTGAAGTAAGTTACTAAAGAATACCTCAAAACCCTAGTTCGTTCAAAGAAGGATTATACACTTGAAGCATTCTTGGGAGCTTTGTACAATCATCACCTAAAAGGAGAAGAAGACCTCAAAGACCCTATCTCCACTCAAAGAAAGAAGGACTACAAATTGAATCATCTTGAAGTCTCTATATCCAAATGAAGTAGGTAGAAGCATTGCATAATCATCAAGGAATCAAGGTGATCTCCCTCTCTTTGAAGGATCACCTTTTGAAGGAAGACATGTTCATCGAGAAGACATCTTCTATTATCAACAGAATCATCAAAATCAAGAAGGAATCAAGTTGAAGATATTGTCATCAAGGAATATTTTCACAAGTAAGTATATTTATGTCCACATCTGAATCTATCAAAATGACTTCATTTTTTAAGGAAAGTAACAAATTGGTTGGGTAAACAAACTATCTTTCATGGAAGAAGAGGATAGATTCAATCCTCATAGAAAATGAAGTCAATGATCATGTTAAGGGTTTAATTGTCAAACCTCCAAAGGAATAATCTCAAGCTCTAGAAAATTACATGAAGGGGGGAATAAGGGCTCAAATAATTCTGAAAGAATCAATAAAGTGAAGAAGAATCACAAAGCCATATAACCATACACACAACAAATTAACACACAAAAAGTAAACTGGTGGAAAAGGAAGAGAGCCATCATGTGGTCTCTCATGCTCATGTAATTCACATTATTCAAAAAAATTAATAATACATTTAAATACATGAGTAAGTGGTCATAAGATAGCGTGTCTATCTTAGACTCACTTGGTTCTTACACACTAATTTAGGAGAGCTAGTTGGAGAGAATCTCTCATCCAAACTATACTCCTTAGTTTGAGGAATTCTCATGATTTTATTTATTTCATTTAATAATTGGATTTATTATTGATTTTTAAGAGAGTGAGGCTAACATCCCCCCCCCCGCCCCCCCCAATGATAAATCCAAAATGAACAAGGAACCATCTTCCAAGTTCTCAAGTTGATCCTCAAAAAAACATTTGCCTAAAAAACCGCCAAAGCTGGATGTTGAAGAAACTACAATATGAAGAGACCATGAGTCAGCTACATGACTGATTCATCTCTGAATGGCTCTTGACAACTCCATCATGTGCCAAGCCACAAAAGGATCCAACTCTCCTTTGCTTGAAAACAACATCTGGTGTCCATTAACACAATTTGATGAACACCCACTAGCATATTTGCTGATGATGATTGCCCACTTGCTGATGGAGATGTCCACTGGCCGCTTCACTGATGTTGTCGAGACTTTCAGTCTGAAAATCACTTGTCAATTTCGTTGACATTTTCCCCCCTTTGTTAGCTAAAAGGAGAGGCAATCTTATCCAAAATATATTTGAACTCCCCCCTGTAGGTGGAGGAGTATTTCACTAATGTACTCCCCCGTTCAACTGCACAAGAGTACCATCTTCATTTGACTGTTGGCTGAAATATGTGTGAGTGAATCCAATTGTAAAACTTGAACAATCTTCTGGTTGTGGATGACCATTCCCAGGGATTAATCCATGAATAATTTATCTTCAATCTGGATGACTGTCATTGGTTGCAGCATTTCTCTAATGTATGATTTGACTTGCAGCAATGGTTACAAGGATGGAGATCAAAACATTGATTTTCTAGATGATCGGTTCTTTGACAATGAGAACATTTCAGTTTGTTTGCAACTTGAGTTTGTGTGCATTTTTGTTTGACTACAACATCAGTTTGTGTGCACTGACGTCAGTCTGCAAGTTGTTGAGAACTTGCTGAGGCGATTTGTTCAACTAATCCGGCACTGAAAAACTAAATGGGCTTTGAATAATCAAGGATATGTAATTTGTTGTTATCTTTGACATATCCTAAGCCGCGTCGATTTCAATTACTTTGAATTTCTTCCCATGGCTTGATGATGGGTTTGGAAGAAAGTTGAACTAGATCAGGGACCACTTCGATACATGAAGTTGGTTGGCTTAGTGACTTGGAATCATCAGTTGTATTTGTATTGTTCAAAGACTTGGAAGCATCACTCTTCTCTAGAAACTCAATCATTTGTAGTTGTGACTCCAGTCGAAGGAACTTAATCATTTCATGTGCATGTTGAAGATGCACTTGAATATCA
Source organism: Pinus tabuliformis (assembly GCA_031772625.1). Lineage (NCBI taxonomy): Eukaryota > Viridiplantae > Streptophyta > Pinopsida > Pinales > Pinaceae > Pinus > Pinus tabuliformis. The sequence goes on along the minus strand of CM062806.1, from coordinate 419,616,891 downwards.
GCAAGAGTTGTTTTTCTGATGTTCACCATGTCACCAGCTGATGATAAAATCAAATTGTTAAGAATTTGGGATAGTTGAATGTGTTTCACCATGTTAGCTTGCTCACTTTGAATTTAGGCTCGCTTGTATTGTTACTTATTGGTGATGCTTTACTTGCTAGAGTTTTATAACTTGGTTGTTTGAACTCTTGATGTCATGCTCACTTGATGACGATCACTTTGCTTGAATGAAACGTTATGAATGTTTTAATGAACTTTACATAGGCTCGCTTATTGTGCATTGAACTATTGTACTTGATTTGGTTACTTGACACGCTCGCTTGATCTTAGGGCACTTGCTGTAGACACATGCTTGTTTTGATGCTTACTTGAAGATTAGAGTCCACGCTCGTTTGAAGATGATTGCTTGCTTGATTATGTGCTTGAACTTGCTTGATTGTTTTATGCATACTTGAATGAAATACTCACGCTTCCTTGCTTGATGGTTTTATGAACATGTTCGCTTGCTTGATTGTTGTTATAAACACGCTCGCTTGCTTGATTGTACTTGCTTTAAATACTTGTCATCTTGAACTCTTTTGTGATTACTGCACTTAGTGATGCACTGAATGTGTTAAAAAAAATGAGGGGTGTCGAACACTATCAAAAATGCACCCAAATGATAAATGTTCAAGTGACAACTGACTTGACTTAGTGTATGCACTGTAACAATTCAAATGAGGGTGTCGATTACAACTGAAAATGCACCCTTGCAATTCAACTGAATTTGGATTTGATTACAATTCAACTTACAAATTATGATTTGCAAGTTACATTTTTGTATTGAGCTTATTAAAAAATGGTGCAAGTGAAATTGCCAAAAAATTATTGTTGAATTGTTGCAAAAAAGTTGTTGATGTAGATGACAGCCTGATTGGATGTTGATGCAGAAATGTATTGACCTGAAATTCTTGATTTTGTAGCATCCTTAACTTGATTTCTTTGATTACATGATGTGAAATGTGCTTGCTTGAAATATCATCTTATCAAGTTGATGATGTGATGCTTTGTGCTTGTGTACTTAAGCTTGATTATAGGAGCTTGAATGGAATTGACTATGTGCATGCAATGCGCTAATTTGTTGTGTGTATCATATTAGAAAGATACCACAGGAAGGTTAGTGTCAAAACTAGGCACAAGACAACAACAATATCAAGAATCATGCGCCATCACAAACATACACATGGTGTACCTAAGATCCCCTTATTCAATTTCAGGCAGATCTAGGACACAACCACCACCGCAAAAAATATGTCTTTATTAAATATTGAAGTACATCAATCTTCACCTTCACAACATTGTGAATGAAATTTCTCAAACAATGAGAATGCCAAGCTCATAGCCCCTTGAAGCAACTTGTCTTCAAAAATAAATGTACACTGACTCAATAAGATACAACAATGAGCTTCCCTTTTAAAAAGCTTCACTTATCACTCCAAATAAAAATATAACAAAATTCCATTTCACAAAATCACTTATGACTCCATCACAAAAAATTAGAAATACTCCTTATCTCTCCATTGTTCCACAAAAGGATCTAAAACTCATTCCGGAACAAACTCTACTGAGTATTTTAAACACATAATCACACTTGATCACAGATCTAATTGAGCAATGGCTACCCAACATTCAGCTTGCTCTTGCTTGGGAAAATCGGTCAACATGCTTCTACTTGCATTCTTCTCGTTGGGGACAATAGCTATTATAAAACAACATATTATATTCCGAAACCATGTGCCAAATTAACCACTACCACAACCATTAATCACCTCCATCGCGGTTATATGTTCATATTTATTAAAGCAATTTCTTCATAACTGGGGCTATTGCCATCATAAAGAATTTATAGACTTCAATTAAATTATAAGTAATAGAATATTTATCAACCATGCCATTAATTTTTTTAACTTCACCAATTACCATCTTCAAACAAAATAGAGTATAATAAGAATTGATTTTTCCCTTACCAATATGTGGCCATTGGCAATTTGTTGATCTTTTTTTCTCTCCACTACCTTCTTTCGGGCTTCTTGGAAAGCATTGTCCCCTCGGCTCTTGCGCTGCCCAGTTCAAAGCATGATGATATCGATTCTAGTTTTGGTGGCGCCTTGGGAAAAGCCATTGGTCGAATTTCTGGAGGAAAGAGGAAGAAATTTGAAGAGTGAGATGAGCCGCGCTTCCCACTGGACATTTTACCATTGGTAGCACGAGTTTATATAAGGACACAGGTGTCAAATCCCCTTCTCTATCAACTGGGTAATTCCTCATCACTCTGGGTCAAGTTTCTTTGTTTGAAAAGCAGGTCGTGCCATCTCATATTCATATTGGACGAGTTCTATCGCAGAGTAGCCAAGCTGTTTGACTAGGAAACACAAATCTAGTTATATTTTGTGTGGGGGTACATACATCAAGCAGAAGCTAAGCTACGAGTTAAATAGAGGCATATGGTTCTGCTCACCACAACAAACTATCTCAGGAAACTGTTTAATCTAAGGAGGCATTAAGGAATGATGCCAAGTACAAGCCTTCCATGGCTGTGACCGTGATTGTGGCTACTGGTGGTAATACAAATGTTGTCCCATTGGCTATTGTGGAGATGAACTTGGAAGCGGTCACAGCTATGCTAAAAGTGAGAGTGAAAGCTACAAATATGTCAGCGTTGCTACAAGAGTGGGCCTTTAGATGTGCAAGGCTGAGTGAAGTCGTTTTTGCATGAGCATTAAGGTTTTCCTTATGCGCAGTAGTGTTGAAGAAGCGTAATGGAAAGTAAACGTGTTTTTGAGCTTTAGCTTCTGTGAATCTAATGTTGCACAGGCTGATTAACGTATTATTAAGGAATTTGCCCTGGAACACCGCAACGATGTTGATTCAGCTGTGAAATTTATCCTTAATGAGGTGGTTCCAAACCAAAATGACCAAACAGCTGATGCAAAACTTGATAGTGAGCGTGGAATTGTGGATGCTCCAATTACTGAGCATGACTATCATTTAGGTTCTGAGTAATTGGCACAAAGCTCATCTCATACATTCTGTTAGTCAATGTGATAGCCACGATCCTTCTCATTTTTATTAAAAAAAAAAAATCGGTGCTCCACTTTATTCACCGTTCAAATTTATTCACCTTTTAGCATATATGTAAAAAAAAAAAATTAATATTCACAGAATTTCTGCAGAGGCGGGGAATTGTTATGCCCGTTCAATCTCATGTCTGCCCCTTCCTGCTTAATGGCGATCGTTACTTCCATCAACTCAGAATTTTTGTCTCAGGCTCCTACACAACTCCATTTGCTACACGACTATGATTTTCTCTGCTCGCAGAATCTTGACTCATTTTCCATGCATTATCATCCACAGTGTCTTGCTATGCTCAATTCAATACGTACAGGTCTTCACTTCCTCATAGTTAATAATGAAAGTACAAATATACCTTCTCGTTATCTTAATCCCAAAAAAAATTGTGGGCTCCAATACCACATGAAGAGGGATCAAAAAGTTATATAACCATACGCACAACAAATTAACACACAAAAATTAAACTGGCGGAAAAGGCAGAGAGCCATCATGTGGTCTCTCATGCTCATGTAATTCACATTATTCAAAAAATTTAATAATACATTTAAATACACGAGTAAGTGGTCTTAAGATAGTGCATCTATCTTAGACTCACTTGGTTGAGACAATTTCTCAACTTACACACTAATTTAGGAGAGCTAGTTGGGGAGAATCTCTCATCCAAACTAAACTCCTTAGTTTGAGGAATTCTCATGAATTTATTTATTTAATTTAATAATTGGATTTATTGTTGATTTTTAAGAGAGTGAGGCTAACATAAAGGACTCTCACATCCCCTATGTAGCAAAATTTAAAAATTTAATAGACATCTATGACAAAATGGTAGAATTATTCTATGTGAATGCTGCAATAGAATTGATATCACTAAGAATCAATCTCTACAAGATAAATATATCAAAGGAAGAAGGAATAGCTTCATATTTTATGAGGGTATCAGAAATACGAGACCAACTACAATAGTTGGGGGAAATAATTTCCAAGAAGGAAATGACCACTAAGGTGCTCAATGCACTACCAGAGGAATGGGGCAACTTTGTATCAAGCATTTATGAAAACAAGGAAGCCACCCCATTCAATGAAATTTTGTCATTATGTAAGATTGGAGAAACCAAGTTGAAGGGAAAAAGTGACATAGGATTAAATGAACAGGTTCAAGCATTTGTTTCCATGGCTAAAAGAAAAGGAAAGTTTGGAAAATTTGGTCCTCAGAAAAAGAAGAAGATTATGTGAAAGATCCAATGTTATGGTTGTCAAGAATATGGGAATTACAAGAGAGATTGTCTGAAATTCAAGAAGGACAACAAGAGGAAAGAAATAAATGAGGCTCATATCATCTCATATCATTGAAGAAGTGGAAGAAGTTGATGGGAAGAAATCCAAAGGGATATATCTTCACTATTAGGTTTTCTCCAATACATAGCAAGGAGAAGTGGTAAGTGAAAATATCTCCACCATGGAAGTTAATATGAAAAGCATTATGATGAGATGCATCTTAGTAGAAGATGGAATCATAATAGAAGCATATCGTTAAAGCAAGATATCATGATATCATTAGAAAACCTTGAAAGAATAGATGAAGTAGAAGTCTACATAGATGTAGTAGTCATCATATAAAGGAATTAGTAACCTCATTGAAAGCATGGGTAGAAGAAATTCATCTAGCATAGAGTTCATCATACATCATCATCATTGCGAAGGAGCATTTGTAGGATGAGGATAATCAAGATCCTACATTGGAATCTTCATTAGAATGTTCTCCTCTCTTGGAAGAAGCAAGTGTCTCACTGAGAACTCCACCTTGTATGGGATTCATTGTGTGGAAGAATGATGGTATGGTAACAAAGGAGTGCAACATGTCAAGATGGTTTAATTACTCTCAATCAAGGAAATTAAGTTGTCTAAAGAATTATAGATGACCAAAAGGAGAAAAGAGGTATGTATGCATATGTTTTATATATTAATTCATGTCATCATATAGTTGCAGATAGCATGGGTGAATACTCTACCTCATGAGTATGATCAAAGGAAAGGGGTCTCTTCCATTGAAAAGATGCATAAAGGCATGTTTCACATACTGAAAAGATGAAATCAACATAATATGTCCTCATATGGAATATGAGGTGGTTGAAAAAGATGAAGGAACCATGGATGAAAGTTCTTGTGGAGCACTATGTGAAGAAAGAAAGAAGAGATCATGAAAGATGCAACTATGGTCACATACAAAAGGAAATAAACGTCCAATTACTAGAATAATTGACCATGGAATCTACATGGAATAGTTATGAAGACTCTGATGAAGTCTGGAAAGGCAGAGACTCTTGACATTGAATATCTTGGAGATGTGTCAATATGTATGCAGGATGTTGATGTTCCAACAAGCAGATGTCATGATGAAGGGAAATCACAAAAGGTAATTTTGATTTGATGTTCATTTTATATTTTTAAACAATACTTGGATGGGCTGATATAGAGCTACCGAAAGAGATTTGTGGATATCACCTACAACTAGTACTCATGTGGTGGGATGGAATACCCTAAAGGAAACATGATGTGGAAAAAGTAGTTGTATGAAGAAAATCCAGATATGGATTAGTAGATCACTTTCCGATGAATGGAAGTATAACATGACTGACATGATTCGTGAAGGAAAGTGATCGATGGTCAATGCCCTACGAACAATTCCCAAGATTTGAAGGCTCCATAATGATAAAGAGAAAATTCATCACATCAAAAAGAGGAGCTCTCCTAGTAGTTGATAGTGCCATGATCTCCACCAAAGAGTTGTTATTGGAAAACAATTCCTTGGTTAAGAGGGAGCTTGGACAAGTCCCTAGATAAGAGGGGGCTTGGATACATTCCTTTTATAGGAATGGGTATATCTTCCCTAATTGAGAGGAAAATATATACACATCATTCTTGTATTCATATTGTGAATAAATAATGGAGGATTGGGTAAAGCATCTAGCATCTGATACTCTTTGAAGATGAGGTAGGGAATCTAAGATAAGAGTAGCCTAAGAGGACCGATATTCTTTGAGGGCTGGGAATCCAATATAAGTATAGTCCTGGAAGGACATACCCTATGAACACCCGAGAGGAGTATGTGCCTTGAGATACAATGATTATGGTGCCTATCATTCATTGGTCTCACCAGCATTGTGCTCTAATCTCGTGCAGAGATAGAGTTGTTAGTCAAGGCCTTGTTATTTGACAATGTTGGTTGATATGATACTAAACATATGGCTTACCATTCTGACTCTTCTTATGAGAATTATTCATATTGAGAATGTCCAAATACCTTTTATGGATTATGAATACCTCCCTTGTTAAGAGGGAGTGTTGAAATATGTAACTAGGTTCAACCTTCATAATGACATGTGTAATCATGATTTTATATATTTAGTGTAAATAGAAAAATAACTTTATTATTTTTATTCTTGATGCATGGGTTTCGTGCTAAAGAGAAATTTATTTTGCAGTTCAAGCTCCCATTAAGAGATTCTAGGGCATTTTATTTAGTCTACAAGTCAATTAAGTCATTTTCATGTATGAAAGACCCTTCTTGGGCAAGTTACATATTTCAAAAAAAAATATTTGAGTCAAAATAGAGTTAAAAGACCCTCCAAGACCTTGTCATGGTGAAAAGATTAAGTCAGCCTACATGAAGGGACATTCATCCTAAAGATAGCAATTCATACCCCTCAAAATCCTATATATAAGAAGGAACTCAACCTCATTTGGAAAATCTAAAAGGAAAGTTTGATCTCCTCAAGATAGAAGCTGGAAAAGGACAAAGAAGAAGAAGAAGAAGAAGAAGATTGAAGGTTTGGCCCTCTCTTACTCTCTCTTTTAGGGTTTATACAGTTACTGGGTAAGACAAAATTATAAAGTTGCATTGAATATATGAAGCTGCATTAAAGCTATGAAGTTGCATCGAAGTTATGAAGTTGCATCGAAGTTGTGAAGCTGCATCGAAACTATGAATTTGCATCAAATTTTTGGAGTTGCATCAAAGTTGTGAAGCTACATTGAAGTTGTGAAGTTGCATCTAAGTCAAAGTTGTGAAAGATTGAAGTTGTGAATCTGCTAGAGAGGTCAAAGTTGTAGTAGAATTTGTTGGTTGAATTTTCAGAAGAATTTGTTGGGCAGAAGAATTTTCTAGAGGTCAAAATTACAGGAGTTGCTGAGGAATTTCTAGAAGGAAATCTCATCAAGGGACTTGGTCTTGGATGGTCTTCATCAAGGGTCATAGGTCTTGGAATTATTCAATTGAATATTATATAAGAAGAGAAGAATTCTTTTGGTTTTTCCTCTCAAGTGGAGATGTTTTGGCCTAGGTTGATCACCTATATATTGTGTCCTCTTGTCTCATTTTTCTTTATGGCTTGGTATTTTTTTGATGAAAAGAAAACAATAACAATCAAGGAGAAAACAAATATAATCAAGATAAGAAAAAATATAGAAAAGAAGTTAAAAAAGTAAGATTAATCACATAATCTAGCTGCCTTATATTTCAATTGGTCCAAAGGAAAAGGTACTATCCTCGACCTTAGAGACCAAGGATTTATGACTCTGCTAGAGAGTGATGTGTTTGATGATGGATTGCTTATGCAATTCAGTGTTGGGTGTAGAAATGTGATTCAATTTTTATTTGTTCAATGTAGGTTGCATGCATACCCATGATGCAATTCATAAATATGATAATTATAAATTATAAATATGGTTTATATTAATGTGTAAAATTATTTTTGGCTAAACCTTTGGATATTGCAGATGCCTTGATTGTTGGTTTTGGAAAAAAGTTTGAACTTAATGGTTATTGTTGGCATTAGAAAAAAGGAAAACCATTAAAATTGATCATGTTGGTTGATAAAGAAGGTTGAACTTATAAATTTTTAGAGACTGATTCTAAAATTTTGTATTAGTGGTCTCAGGAAAGAGGCCAATTTTAATTAATGTTGATGGTCTTGGTAAAAGACTGATTTTTAAATAAGTGATGGCATGATGGTAAACATGTTGGTATGTATATGCATATATGTGTTTCTAATTTAGAAACCCAGCTAATGTATATGTCCAATGATGTCTTGGTTTGAGACATGTGACTCATAATAATTTTGAGATATGTGTGAAGCTACATGATAACATGCTTGTTATAGCACGCCAGGGCAACAGATAATATGTAATTTTCATTAATGATGCAAACAATTTAATGTATGTGGCAGAGAAAAAAGAGACTTGGTACAACAATAAAAGAGTGTTAGAAATACTAAGAAGGGGGGTGAATTAGTGTTTTCAAATGAATTAATTTTTACCACAATTTTACTCTTCTTTCAAAACCATTAACAATATCAGTGATTAATCAATAGAATACACATATCATGAGCATACATATAAGAGAAACCATTAATACATGAACATTATTAATCATGATCCATAAGAAGCAATAGAACAAGTGAGCATCAGCAAACGCATGAGAACACCATAAAGCACTCATAGATATTGGATATTAGGTGGAAAACCCAAATTGGAAAAACAACCATTATTGTTGTCTTTGTCATCTTTTTATTAATATTAAAATTATTCTTTTACATCATACATGGGACCACCACTAGTGTGTAGGATCCTACCTGCTAGAGGCCACCACCTCCAATAGTTTCTCCAACTACCACTAGAAGGAAGCTACTACTACCTAATTAAGTTATTCAGACACCACCAAAAGGAAGCTACCACTCCCTTAGCAAGTTCTTCAGATACCACCATAAGGAAGCCACTGCTCCCTTAACAAGTTCTTTGGCTACCACTAGAAGGAATCCACCACTCCCTTACTGAATGCTCCAACCCTCAAACTCTTGTGGACCCCATTTTAGAATATTTCACATTGGATCCTCCTATAAAAAACTCAAACACCATAGGCCACATTTCACAATTTTTAGAGTGGTCCCACTTGATACCTTTATGCTCAATACATCAACTCAATAATAGCATACATATTTCACTCATAAATCAATTTCCACTCAACATACATCAACAACATATAAATCTCTCTGCATGCATCCTCTCACTCACAATTTTCTCATACAATTGATGCTCTTCACACTCAACAAATCAAACTCACTGAAATATAAATTCCCATAAAGAATCTATCTCAAAATAGTTGCAAATAACCATACAATAACTCTTAACAATACTGATGAGTCCCATCAATAGGTACATTTTGAATATGATTATTCCATCCTCTAACCTTAAAACTACCCTTCTCTTACATTAATTCATATTTTTTGTTATATTCTGCTTAGTAAGAGGAGTAGAAGGTGTTTTCCATATTATGTGTTCTAATATGGTTTAATTGTAGGAAAATGAAGCATTTTTTAGGCTATTACTATGTAGGGGCTTGATGGAGACAACTAGTAGAGAATCTAGAGGGTTTGGCAACCTCCTTAGCTCCCTAAACTCGGCTTGGGATTAGAATATCCTCTCTCACTAGTTCGAATTCATTGGCATCTGAGTGACTCCTAGTCCAAGTGAAGACCAAGAGGGATGAGATCCACCATTTTCGATATCAAGGAGGGAACCACTCCTACTTTCAAGGGAGTTGCTTAAGCTTCCCTTTTGTATAAATAAACTAGAAGAAGATCTCATTAGGATTCAAATTTTGGGCCCAACACAAAGGATTTTGTCCCTCTTTTTGTACTTATGTTTCTTCTCCATTCCAAGCAGTTCATAGTTTCTTGTATTTCATTAGAGATTAATCCATAAAAACTTGTGGTTGCAGCCTCTATATCACCTCTCTTATGGAAGAATGAGTGGAAGGATTCACAACCACATTCCAAAAATATTGTTTTTATGATTTCTTGGAAATAGATTAGTGTTAGTTGTCTTGTTTTACATTTTCTTTCTGTAGCTTAGAAGTTAGTTTAGTGATTAGATCAGTGTTATGGCATAAATTAGATGTTATTTAAATTCAACTCATCTTTTCCATCATAATTTATCTCATTTTGTTAATGATAAATGGATGCATGCATGTGAGTGATTGCATGGTTGTGTTGATCTGTGAGGGATGGAACCTTTACCACTTCCGTCTTCAGCTCCTTCATATTCTCTTTCCACCTCCAAATTATGTCCCAAAACCCTGTTTTATAAGTCATTTTTCCAAGTACACTGAGGTCCTGAGCTTGGCTATGGGCTCAAACCAACCTCCCTCCATTTGCTTCAACTTCCATCCACCTCTCCATACCCTCAAGATACCATTTTCACCTCCAAAATCCACTCAGATGCCCTCCTGTAGCATTACAAGCCTCATGTAGCAATCACATGCAACAAACTTGTAGCATCACTTTCCTTCATCAACTTTGATTCCCACCACAAATTTGACTTAGTCTAGATGAATAATTACCCCTAGTTGTGATTTTATGATCAGGGGAAGCTCCTAGGCCACTCCAACCCTTCCTTTTCTTCACTGCAAAAATAAAGTGGAATTAGTTTCTTTATCACAAGTATGACGCAAGTAGGTTACCGATTTACAAGCAAGTGTAAGATAGGTAGATGGTACATGCGTTTATGATTGGTAGTTTGATGAATTATGAAAGATAAATTAGCTTCCTTTCTGCAAGTATCTTTGGTAGTTTGATGAATTATGCAAGATAAATTAGCTTCCTTTCTGCAAGTAGATTTGGTAGTTTGATGAATTATGCAAGATAAAATAGATCATGGGTAGATTAGCCTTTGCCCTTCCATGAATTGATCAGTTAGCATTTACAAGTTGAATCAATGGAATTTCTACTTTCATATCTAGAATAAATTTCCAATTGTACCTTCATCAGAAATATTTCATTCTAATTTAGTAGGAGGAAGAGTCTCTAGGAACTTTTGATCTAATGTCATAATTAAGGGTGGAATGACTGGAATCTTATTTGTTGTGCATATAGTATTTTCACCTCGAAGATTTTACGAACCCTGGGTTGATAATTTGAGTTGAAGATCCTTGGGAGTTACAACATTCTTGGTGCAATACCAGGGCTCACCACATTTTGGCATCATTGTTGGGGAGGTGTCTAAGTAGATGTTGTTTCTTCTTAAGCAATGTTTTATGCTTTGAACATAGTTATCGATCAAATGAGAAAATGACCTAATACCCATTTTTTTGAGGTAGCAAAAAATCACTCGATTTTGAAAAATTGTGATTTCAAATACACCTTTTTTTTGGAGCATATTTTTGCCACTTTAATTTTTTTTATGTATCAAGTGTGAAGAATTTTTTTAAATGTTAGTGATTTTCATGTTGATTTTGAAAAGTGTTGATGCGGGTGGGGACGGGAGGTGGGTGAGGGAGCGCGGGTGGCGAGGTAGGGTTAATTGTTTTTCCTTAATTTTTTTAATTGTTTAAAAAAAAAAAAATCTTTTAATTTTTTTTGTTTAATTGTTTTTTTATTTTTTATTTTTTTCTTAAATTTAATTTTTTTAATTAAATATTTTTTATTTTTTATTTTTATTTTTTTTATAATTCAAATTTTTTAATATATATATATATTTTAATTTAAATTTTATAATATAATTTCTTTTTATTTAATTTTTTTTAATTTAAATTTTTTTAATTTTTTTTAAATTTATATTTTTTAATTGTTTTGATTTTTTTTATTTTATTTTTAATTTTTTTTGTAATTATTTAATTTTTTTAAATGATGTTTTTTTTTTTTTTATTGTTTATTTTTAACTTAAAAAGTGGTTTTTTCCCCATATATATATATATATATATATATATATATATATATAATTTAAATTTTTCATTTTTACAAGTTAATTCTATTTATATATATATATATATATATATATATATATATATATATATATATATATATATATATATATATATATATATATATATATATATATATATATATATATATAGATATATATATCAAATGAAATTTCATTTATTTTTTGTCATTCGAATTCAATCTTTTGTGATCTATATCATAATGTATAGAGAATTTTTCAGAAGAAATCACATCGACTATTTTGGTCGACGCGTTTCGAACCAACGAGTGTGGTTCATCTTCAGTACACGATGGAGAAACTGATCTAGGAAGAAGGTTAAATAGGGAGACAAGTCAAGCTAACAGCTAGAAGATAACAACTATATTTGACCAGGGGAGGGATGGAGGGATGTTTAATAATATTTATATAAATTTTATTAATTTATTTTATTAAAAATATGTATATTTTATAACGGCTATATTTATTACTGATTTCAATTTATGGACATAATAATCAAAGAATAACTAACCATATTTTTATTGAACTATATGCAATTAAATTATAATATATTAATAAATTATATATATATATATATAGTTTTATCTATATATATATATATAACATTAGTAATTTTTTTAATCTAAATAAAAATAATAAAAAATAATTATTAAAAATGATCTATATATGAAAAAAAGGATTGGGGATAAGAAATATTTGATTCTATTTAAAATTTTGGTAGTGATTTTAATTTATGAATATAATAATAAAAGAATAAAGATAATAACTAATCTTATTTTTAATACTTCTGGCCTCCCACGAGCATGCCCCTGCTACTAGGTCATCCACGACTACGACCTCACTTCGGCCCTCAGCTCTTGCAATGGCCCCTTCGGAGGCTCCACCGGAGGAGGCCAACCTTCAACAAGCTTTTTCAGCACCGGTTAGATCCCTACCCCCTCAAAGACCTCGCCCAACAATCTCCAAATTCATGAAAAAGTTAGATGTTTTTCAGGAAGTTAACTTGCCCCCAACCTTGCCTCGCATAGCCGCCCTTGCTCTAGCAGAACGTGGAGTCATTGGGCAATTTACTAGGCTTTGGACATCCCCAAAAATAGTACAAAGATGGGTGGAAAGGAATTGGTCTGATAAAACACAAGGCAAAATCTCTATACAATTCTGTGGAAAATGGTATTTCACTTTTCATTTTGAAACCAAAGAAGATAAAGACTTTATATTCCGGAATGGACCCTATTTCATGGATTCAAGAGGATTGTACCTCAACAAATGGACTTCGAACTTCGATCCCGAGTTGGACATACTAAGTGCTATTCCTGTTTGGGTTTAGCTTCCTCACCTCCATCTTCACTACTAGGGAGATGAATCAGTTCGAGCTATTGGGAATGATGTAGGAAGATACATCGATCGCAGTGAACCTAAAGACAACATGCAGGCTTGTGTTCGCATCTGCGTAGAATTCGACCTAGGCAAAGGACTTCTAGAAGCCATCAAGCTCAAGGTGGATGATTGGACCCACATTCAGCAATTAGACTTTGAACAGATCCCATTCAAGTGCAAGGTATGTCATGAATATGGCCATTTTGCCAATCAATGTACTAAACTAGTAGATGTTGAAAATACTTCACAAGAAGAGCAATGGGAAACAATTAAGAAAAAGAAATGTGCCCCTAATCCAAAGCCAAACCCTGAAGTTGGACAATTGTCTTGTATTCCACCCCTCCCATCCTCCTCTTCCCTCCCTATCTCTGCTCTAAACCCGTTGGACCAACTTGATTCCCGACCTCCTTCTTCATTCTCCAACCCTTTCCATATCCTCACTCCCCCTAAAGACATTCCCATCCCCATAGCCCAAATCGATCCCCAAGATTATCCTCTCCCTCTAATTATCTCCTCCTCCCTCCCTCCCGATCCACCCTCAGCTAGAATCACCAGAAGCAACTCAAAGGAGCATGGTGCAACCCTTGACAATCAAAAGAAAAACAGGCCAGGAAGGAAATCAGCTAAATAGCAAAGAGATGAAAATTCCCAGAAGGATATAGCCATGGGCATCCAAAATCCCATAGAGTCCTACATCTTAGGAAAAATTGAGAAAGATTCAGTAAATAAGGAGCAGGGAGGGCAAGCAACTCTCTGCAATCCCCACTTGAAATGATAAAATTCCTCTCATGGAATAGTAGGGGACTAGGGCACCCCTCCAAAACAATTTCCTTAAAAGACCTAATAAACCAAGAGAAACCATAAGTTGTTTTAGTGCAAGAAACAAAGCAGGGACAACAAGAAATGAACAAAATCATTTCTCAACATAAGCAGTACCAAGGATGTCTTTGCGAATCAAGAGGAGCCTCTAGGGGAATTGCAATGCTTTGGAACCAAAACAATTGAAGTATCAAAGCAGAAACAATCAATCAGCACTAGATAAAGATCGTTTTGGAGAGCACTTCAAATAACCATCAGATATCCATTTACAATGTATATGCACCAAACCATTATAGAGATAAGGCGCAATGCTAGGACTCCCTCAATGAAAATATAGTTGAAGACGATAATAGTAATATTATTCTGGGGGGAGATTTAAATCTCATTTTGCACTCCAATGAGAAGCGAGGAGGTTGTTTCTCTCCAGACCCCTATAGAAACCAGCTAGAGAATATCATGCAGGATGGTGATCTTGTTGATGTAGTCCCAAAAAACCACAAATTCACCTGGAATAATCGTATGCTGGGGAAAAATAACATTATGGAAAGACTAGACAAAATCCTGGTGAATGTAACCCTCCTATCCAGCTACTCTATTGCCTACGCTATCATCCACCCCTTCGCAGCCTCAGATCACTACCCCACTTCTCTGGTGCTTGAATCTCACTGCCCTTTAGGACCTCTCCCTTTTAAATACAGTCCGTTGTGGAACGAAAACACAGTAGCAAACAAACTTATCCAACACACTTGGCATCAGCACATAGAGGGATCGTCGGGCTACATTTGGGAAAGCAAAATTAAAAGAGTCAATCACACACTAAAGGGCTAGGCAAAAAACTACTACAAGGAGCCAAAAAAAGAAAAAAGAGAGGCCAAAGCCAAGCTAGAGAATCTTCATAGAACAATTGAGAAGCATGGCTTTTAGTAGGAAGATAAAAGCCATGAAGACAATCTCTATAACCAGCTTTATCGCATCAACAGAGAAGAGGAGCAGAAATGGAGAATCATGTCTAGGAAATTATGGTTGAAGGGTGGGGACAAAAATCCAGCCTTTTTCCATAAGCAAACCACAGTGCGGAAAATTAGGAATAGCATTACCTCTATCATAGATAGTGAAGGAAATAAGCAAACCAACCAAGGTGCTATCAAGCAAGCTACTTCAGATCATTACAGAGAGATCTTAACAGAAAATGGAGAAGAAGAAGAAGATTATGCATACCTAATACAATATCTGTCGTGTAGGATCACTGTAGAAATAAATGAAATTCTAAGCAAAGAGATAAAGGAAGAAGAAATAAGAGGAGCCATCTGGGCTCTCGAACCAGACAAAGCTCCTGGCCCGGATGGCTTTCAAATTTGCTTCTATAGAGCCCATTGGGGAACTATTAAAAAAGACCTCATCGAAACGATGAAATGGATTTAGCACAAGAGGAAAATTGGAGGCTATACCAACTTCACCTACCTAGCCCTCATCCCCAAGGAGAATCGACCCACAACCTTCTCTCATTTCTGGCCTATTTCTCTTTGCAACTCCTCTTATAAAATCTTTACTAAGATTTTAGCTACTCGTCTCAAACCTCTGCTCTCTTCGATTATCCTGAAAACCAAGGTGGGTTTATGGCCAATAGGAAAATATTTGACTCAATTCTCCTAGTTCAAGAAGCAATTCATTCCAGCCACTCCAGGAAAGAAAATGGATTCATCCTGAAGCTGGATTTGGCTAATGCCTTCAATAGGGTCAGGCATTCCTTCCTCATTGATGTTCTTCAAAAAATGGGCTTTGTTGTTCCCTTTCTTGACCTCATTAAAGCTTTTATCACGGGACCTTGGATCTCCCATCTTGTTAATGGAAGGCCTGGTCCTCCCTTTCAATCTTCGAGAGGGCTAAGGCAAGGCTGCCCTCTCTCCCACTACCTGTTTATCTTGATGGCTAAATCTTTCAGCAGTGCTATAGATCACAAGAGACGAGCTAGCCTCATTACTAGCATAAAGTATGAAAATGGAGTTAAAAACATTAGTCACTCCCAATTTTCTGATGACACCCTACTAATTGGAGGAGCGTTTATTACTACAGCTTGTCGATTTAAAGCTCTTCTAAACAAATACATGAGCTATTCAAGAGGCATGATCAATCATCTACAAAGTTGCATCTACAGTTGGCATGCTTCAACCCAAACTCTACATAATATAGCCAACATTTTTGGGGTCCCTTGCAAGCTAAATTGGGATCACTTCAACTATATGGGAATGCCTATGAGCATTGGGCCCTTAAAAGTTGAAATCTGAAATACAATTATTGATAAAATGAAGAGAAAAGTGCAGCAGTGGGGATATACATGGCTCAATCCGGCAGATCGACTTGTCCTGCTCAAATTAGGACTCTCATCTCTTCCACTTTACCAGTTTACACTTATGCAGGCTCCGACCACTTTCCATAACAAAATGGAAAGCATCCTCTGACATTTCTTTTGGCAAGGGGGGGGGAATTGAAAAAAGAAGTTCATCCTTGTTAGCTGGAAGCAAGTTATCCAAAGTCAGGACTGTGTAGGACTTGGAATAAGATCTCCTAAACTTTCAAACTTGGCTTTTGGAGGTAAGATCATGTGGAGGCTAATTTGTGAACAAGAGGCATGGTGGAAAAGAGTTCTAGAAGCCAAATACCTTAGCCGCCAAGACAACAACTTTTGGACTATGAAATACCTACTAGAAGAAGTTCAAAAGTTTGGAAACTTTGTAAAAAATTTATCCCCTTTATGACACAAAATATCTCCAAAGTTCCCAAGGGTGGCAATAGTGTCAAAATTGGAGCAGACAAGATTATGGGGAATCAATCTATCAGCAGCCAACCAGGTACGAATCAAATCCTCTTCTTTCTAGACAAAATATCTGGACCAAATCTCGCAATGGGACATTAACTTGCAGAATTGGAAGGGATGGAATTTCCCTCCCATCCCCAGAGATCTCAAGAAGAGCTTTGATAAGCTTCAGACTCATCTCCATAGCAGTGCCCCTATTATCAAAACGACATTGACAGTTTTCGATGGGATCCCATAGGCTCTAGTTATATAATTCAAGCTAGCCACCAATACTTCTGCAATAGAGACCATCCTGCCCCTCCTTGGACACACTGGAAAATTGTTTGGAAGTCCAAGACCATCCCCAAAATTAAATTTTTCATCTGGACCCTTTTGAAAGGCAGAATCCTCACCTCTGATAACTTGCAAAAGAGGGATATAGTAGGGCCTTCTCAATGCCCAAACTATCAAGAAGCAGAGGAAACTATCCAGCATCTTTTCATTACATGTCCCTTTGCAACTTCTTGCTGGAATGGAATCTCCCCAAATGGCCATCCCCCATGGAACCCCCAACATTCCATTGCTGAGATTTTGAGTCTCTAGAAGAAGAGTTACCCTTGGCAGCATAAGAAGAATAATATAGCTAAAAGGGTTTGGGATGCACTCCCTTATGCCCTTCTATGGAAAATTTAGCTAGTAAGGAATCGCAAGATCTTCAAAGACAAGGAAACCATCACAAGGAAACTCTACAACAAAGCTAAAAATTTAATGCTAGAAACCATCTCTGTTAAGAACATAAAGAAAATTGATGTTGTCGACCTCTGTGTCAAGGAAAGAGATTTTATTGGTAGCCTGATAAACAAAAGCAGAAACACTCAGATAGAAAACAATGCGAGCATCCAATTCAGCACTCCTAGCCATAGTTGGAAAATAAGAATCAAAGAAGAATAATTATATGGATGACTCCGAAACAACAATTCCCATTATTTCTTCTTCGACGGAGCCTCTAAATCCAATCCTGGAACCGCAGGTGCAGTTGGAGTTATTTATAATCCCAGTGGTATTATCATAGCCACATTTGAGTAGGGACTGGGACCTTTATCCAACAACAGGGCAGAAGCACTTGCTCTCTACCAAGGACTAATTCAACTTCAAAAACTTGGTATTAGTAAAGCGATGGTATTTGGAGATTTTTCCACCATTATCAGTCTCATGATCAGTAGTCGTAAGGCATCCAATCTCTTCATCCAGCAAACAATAAGCAGGTGCCAAACTCTAAACTGTCAAAACATGGATCTTCGATTTTACCATGTGCTCTGCGCCTTCAACAAAGAAGCTGATAGTTGTGCCAATAGAGCATGCAACAAATCCAAAGGAAATCTTCTCTGCAATAGTTTAGAATCCCAACATCATCTCCCTTGACAAATTTTCCTCATGACCTATTGCAGCACACCTGAATCCGATCTCTGCATCAAAATCAAGAAATATCCTAAAAGGATCTAGCTCCTTTCCATCTCTGCCAAATCTCTATCAGCGATTCTATCTCTTCCCAATCTTGTGCTCTCGATCTTGGACCGATATTTTGCCCGTGTCTCCCATGATTTTTCCTTTCCCTCTCTCGTGATTCCATCCCACATTTTCTATGGTTCTCTCTCTTTAAAACCGTCCTCCCCTCCTCAATCCAGTGCTCAGAAGCTCTGGTCTTGTTCCCTTGCACTTGCTCTTAGTCCCCTGTTTGATAGAGTCTCCCATCTCTCTACCGCTTCCTCCCTTACTTCCTTTCCTCATCACTCTTGTGCTCTTTCTTCCCCTCTACTCTGTAGCACAAGACCTTCCCACCTCCTTTCATTGTTTCTGAAAGGCTTTTCCCTTTCCTATTCCAAACCTTAGAGCACCCTTAGTCCCGGTTTCATTTATGTTTCAAGCAGCGAGTCAAACTATCTTTCTTTTAGCAAGCCCTCTCACTTCATCCTAATCTGCAAGATATTGCTAAGGTTCCAAGGAATGGCTCGGAGTGAAGACTGCCTACACTACGCAGACCTTCAGGCGAAGTTGGAGCAAATACGAGCACATTAGAAAATCTTGGACTCTAAAATAGACTCACGTGCCAGAATGACCAGTGAGAAATATGAAACAAGCCTCAACCTCTTTATTCATAGGGTTTCCTCACTCTAGGAACAGTTCAATGATCTAGCCAACAGATGCAGCTATGCTCAAGAATCAATTAACATCCTTAAATACATGCTAGAGAAATGAAATGCGCCCAACACTAGTTCTTCAAGCTTCAAGAATGCTGAAGTCAACAACAAGCCAGAATAATCTACAGCTCACCAGATCGACAATATCAGCATAGATTAAAATGTATTGCAAATTCTGTTTACTATTGTCTCAGTTTGTTAGAATGTTCACTTGTTCTTGTTTTCCACAAGTCAGAAATAACAAAAGCTTAGGAGAATTTTGTCTTTCAAATCATCTCCTAGCTTCGCCTACGGGCCTTATAATCTTGTATCTCAGGAGCTCAGTCTCCCAATATTTTTTGGAATATAAATAGCAACCGACTATCTTAAAAAAAAAAATAATAACTAGTCTTATTTTTATTAAATCATATTCAATTAAATTATAATATATGAACAAATTAACTAATTTAAATTAATATCTAAATATATATAAATTCATACTATGGTTATATATATATATATATATATATATATATATATATATATATATATATATATATATATATATATATATATATATATATATATATATATAACATTTAATAATATGTTTAATCTGTCTGCATGGGGTAGCTCAGGTGGCAGTGGTCGTGGAAATGAAGTCTCACCAAACCAGAAGTCTTTTATTCAAATCTTGGGCTACCCTTCCCCCGTAGCAAGGTGTGTAATGGACATGAAAATAGGAGAGTCCTACCAAGCTTTAATATATATATATATATATATATATATATATATATATATATATATATATATATATTTGTTTAATCTAAATATCAAGAAAAAATAATTGTTAATAACAATCTATATATGAAAAACTAAATATTAGGGTTTTAGAAAATTTTTGATTCTTCTTATATTGTTTGCCCATATAACGATATAATCAAGGATTAAACTAATATTGAGCAAACAATATAAGAAGAATCAAAAAATTTCTAAAACCCTAATCTTTAGTTTTTCATATATAAATTGTTATTAATAATTATTTTTTCTTGATATTTAGATTAAACTTATTATTATTATTATATCAATTTAAATAACCATAGTATGAATTTATATATATTTAGATATTAATTTAAATGAGTTAATATATTAATATATTATAATTTAATTGAATATGGTTTAATAAAAATAAGATTAGTTATTATCTTTATTCTTTTATTATTATATTCATAAAAAAAAACCACTACCAAATATATAAATAGAATCAAATATTTCTTATCCACAATTTTTTGTTTTCTACATATAGATATTTTTAATCATTAATTTTAATTCTTTTTATTTAGATTAAACAATATATATATATATATATATATATATATATATATATATATATATATATATATATATATTTAAATATATAATTTATTAATATATTATAATTTAATTGAATATAGTTGAATAAAAATATGGTTAGTTATTTTTTGATTATTATATTCATAAATTAAAATTATTAATAAATATAACCGTTATATAATATACATATTTTTAATAAATAAACTAATAAAATTTTTCTAAATATTATTGAACATTTCCTTGTCTCTCCCCTGGTCAAATATAGTTTTTATTTTCTAGTTGTTAGGTTGACCTGTCTCCCCATTTAACCTTCTTCCTAGATTAGTTTCTTCATCATGCTGTGAAGATGAACCACACTCGTTGGTTCGAAAAGCGTCAACCAAAATATTCAATGTGGTTTCTTCCGAAAAAATCTCTATACATTATTTTTTTCATCAATCATCCCCTTGCTACCCCTAGCTGATTGGACCTTGGGGTCGCTGAGCAAATTTAATTTTTTTTTAAGTTTTTAATTGTTTTTAATGTTGTATTTTATTTTTGTAACTTTTTTTTTTATTTTTTATTTTTTATTTTTATTTTGCTCTTCTTTTTTTTCTTTTAATTTTACATGGTATGGTTAATTTTTTTACATTTATAGTTTTTTTTTGTTTTTTTATATCATTACTATATATTTTTTATATTTGAATTTTTTTTGTCATCTTTTTTTTATGTTTTATTACTTGTTATTATCTTTTATTTTTATTTTTTTCAATATTTGAATTTTTGGTTTCATTTGTATTTTTTTGTTGTTTGTTATTGTTTTCTTTTTCAATATTTGAATTTTTGCATTTCTATATATTTTTTATATTTGATTTTTTTGTCACGTTTTTTATGTTTTATTACTTCTTATTATTTTTTAATATTTTTTTCAATATTTGAATTTTTGTTTTCATATATATATATATATATATATTGTAGGGTTCATGTTGATGTTTGTCTAGCAACCTGATCCCATTATGTGCAATTTGATAGTTGATTTTAATTTTTTCGTTACAATGAATCGAGTCTGCCCCACAATGTGTTAATTTCATGGCTAGCCTTTGAGTTTTTATTACAATGGGTTGAGCTCACCTACACTATGTGTCAATTTGATAGTTGATTTTTAAATTTCTTTTGCAATGTATCAAGTTGTCTTAGGCTAAGATCTCAAAATCGTTATACATTTAGCATTTTTTAAAAATTACTCTTGGTATAATAACTCTTTCATTCAGGTGTTCATTTTTAAAGTTTTTTTAGTGATAAAATTTTTCAATAATGTCATGCTTGAAATATTTTGAAAATTTAAGAATGTTTTGTAGTCATAATCTTTGGTTTTAATTCCATGGTTGAAAAATTGTCAAGATTTTAATGTTTTCTAAGTTGTGATATTTTATCTTTAATGTTATGGTTGAAAAAAATTATAAATATTTTTCTTAGCGCCATGCTTGAAAATTGTTGGAATTTTAAGGTTTTTCAAAGAAGTGATATTTTAATTGTAATGCCATGCTTAAAAATTGTTGGAATTTTAAGGCTTTTCAAAGACGTGATATTTTATTGTTAATGTCGTGCTTGAAAATCAATGGGAATTTAAATTTTATCAAAGTCACGATATTTTGTTTTTAACATCATTATTAAAAAATGTTGAAAATGTACCATGAAAAAGAAAAAAAGATGTTATTCTAGCATCAACACTTTTCGATTTCAAGGTATTTTTTGCACCAAACAAAATGACTTTTATTGTTTTTTATTGCTAGTTTTGAAAAGTATTGAAAATTTACTTTGAAAAAAAAATGGTGATGCAAAATCAACACTCTTTATTTTTAGGTTGTTTTTTCATTTTTTTTTGGGATTTTTGGGCTCGAATACCCATTTTGAGATAATAGTTTTCATTTGATCGGTAACTATGTTTTTGCATACATTTTCTAAAAAAAAATAAAAAAATAAATAAAAAATAATAATAATTTCTTTCATACCTCGTAATAGTAGGGATAATCAAGGAAATTCTTACCAAAACCCCCACACCCTCAAACAGTTAACCTTCACTCTTCTTCAGTGACTATGAGCTTCCCTCTCTGACTATAGAGGAGTTAGAAGACCCTCTAGGTGAGAAACCTGAAATTTTTTAAGAACATATTGGGGAAGAAGAAGAACCCACTCCACCTACCCAAATTATGGCTGAAAACAGGGACAATAAGGTTTTCCCTATCAGAGAGACTAATGGAGAGGCTAGAATGAAGAATGTAATCCCTACTTCCCTTCCACACTTCCATGGCTTAACCTCTGAGGATCCTGACACCTCATTACTATGCCTCTAATGAGTAGAAGCTGAAGTTATTCCCCTCTATCCTTAGAGATGCATCCTTGCGCCAGTTTATGGGTCTACTTAGGTGTATCGTCACTACATGGGCCCAAATGAAATAGGTTTTCAATAGCAAGTACATGGATTTTTTGTAGGTCCAAAGAAACCAAGAAATAAATCTTTAGGATGACTCTTGGACCTGATGAATCCCTAGAAGACTATGAGAAGATATTTCAACTCAGTTATAAGAGAGCCAATTGTGGCCTTGATCCTAAATCCCTCAAGCTAGTTTTTCTCCAAGCGATTAAGGAGGATGTGTTGAAAACCATCCACATGTTGTCTGGAGGATATATCTATCAGTTATCATATGATGACATCAAAACTATGTTCAAGAATCACTCTAGAGTTGCCAGGAAGAAGGGTAGGTCTAGTCAAGGCTTGGTTAGTTCCTCTTCCTCCACAACATCCATTAAGAATGAGATAGGTAACATGTTGAAGGATTTCAAGAGTGAAATGTTTCATACCATTTCATTGCAAATGGATACCATGAAAATCAAAAGAAAGCAGGAGGAAGAAGAAAGGGACTAGTTATTTTCTACACTAGATGCACCAAAAGACATCCTAGGAATGAATGCCCATTGAATGTCATAGAAGTTTGCCTAGTCTGTGAAGAAATCATGCAATAGAAAAATGCCATTATTTTCAAGGACTAAAAGTTGTATATCAAGGGGCAGAAGGTGGGTCAGAGCAACTATATTTCATCAATCAGAGAAGGCCTCAAGAACCTCGGTCATATCAACAAGGTACGCAAGGTGCACACTACTCTTATTATAATCAAATCATAATGCATCTATGCAACCTTGGTACTCTTCCACTCATCCATCATGGTCCACACCTCCTTCTTGGCCTTATGCTCCTCTATATCCTCCTCAACATGTCAACCATCATTTTCAGTCATATCCACCCCAACATTTTCAGTGGGGCAACCCATCACAAGGGTGGAGGCCTCAATCCAACTAGACTCCTGCTTTACTACCTCCACCCAACCTCAACCTCATCTTATTCATCCCACTCCAACTAAAAAACCTCAAATGTATGCTGAAACCATTATGGACCTGAATAACAAGAAATCACAGTAGGTCTATAGTTGAGAGACATCTTATCCTACTTATTCTATGCAAATCTAGGATATCAACCTTTGGTCTAGGACAGTGCTTCCAAATAACCACCCACCTTCTCCACCTAAAGAGCTTGAATATGAGAAGGAAGAGAGTTTTCCTCAATTCAATCCACCTCCTTTTCATGAGAGGTTGATCCACCCTAACCAGAAAACCCCATAAGAGATTGAACTTCTAGGAGAATTAAAGAATTTGTGTTTTAATATACCCATTCTCCAATCTATTAAGGATGTTCCCATCTATAATAAGTTCATTAAGGAGAATTGTTTCAAAAATCCCAGGAGAAGAAAAAGAGACACCCTAACCATAAATGTTGTTAGGAAATTATATGATTCAATGCTTGGGAGGGTGATCTCCTAAAATATCTAGACCCTAGAATCCCAGTAGTAGATGTGCACATTGATGGCCTTCTAGTCCCTAATACCCTAATTAATCTTAGGGCTACAATCAATGTGATGACTAAGGAAACCATGCTGTACAACTAAATCTCCAAGGGGATTTGAGAAACACCACCACATTGTTGTTGCTTGTAGACAGATCAACAGTAGCTCCTGAGGGAGTTGTTGAAGATGTTATGGTATTCATTGACTCTTGGGAGTATCCTACTGATTTCCTAGTTCTCCAACCCAAAACCAAGTTTAATGTCTATCCTCTCATCTTAGGAAGGTTGTGGTTAGCCACTCCCGATGCTTACATTAGTTTTAGGCTAGGAGGATGACCATTAAAAATGGACATTTGTCTAAATAGTTGATGTTGTATCCTCCTTCTCATCCTTCTATGAAGCATGACTTACCCTTGTGGTTAAAAGAGGAGGAAGAAGATGAACTGTATCACACCACCCCCCACCCAATATGCACTATAGATACCATTACAAGAGGGGGGGACCTGATGAATATGACCTCATTAACCATATCCTTCAGAGCCAACCTCCCACTCCCATACCAATTGATGAGTTGATGAAGGAATCTAGGAGTAATCCTTAGACTAACTTATGCCCTATTAACTCAAGTCCAAACCATGTCAATATTGTAGAGTTTTTCCCATCCAAAACCTTAAATATCAACCCTTCCTTCTCAACCAAATAGGAAGAACAATTGTACAAAGTGATGAGACAACACCTAGGTGATTTTGCTTGGGATTATAAGGAAATGAAAGGTGTGCATACCTTAGTTTGTACCCACCATATTTACATCAAGGAGGGATGAAATCTTATTCAGAAACCCTAGACATGGTTCCTATACCAGGGTACTATGTTCCTATACTGAGGTATCAATTCCTATATCGAAACATAGATTCCTATACTAAGAAATCAATATTCTTGTATTGAGCTTCCAAAACACTTGCAAGAAATATAAAGTGTGCTAACTAGGAATTAACTTGCAAGGAAAAATAGAGAAGATAAATAATTGCATATAATAAAAAAGACTCCTTATCTAATCATTCATTCGAAAGTGAAAAGTACTTCAAAATCCAAAGGAAATCTCTACTACAATAGAAAGCTTCTTCATGTGAAAATGACCATATACTCTAAACATAAATCATCCCTTCTTTCCTATATGATGTCATGATATTAACCAGATCTACACTTTTATTGAGTAGAGATTTTAGTTCAAAGGTTCCTTCAGTAAATTCTAGTCTTAAACTGAACTATTCCCACAAGAAAATGAGCATAATTGCAAATCCTCATAATATGGACCAAAATTTCATTAACATGCAGGGAAATACAAGTAAATTAACCCTAACTGAGTTAAATTCATTTAATTCTTTTGATTTGTAATTAATTAGCTCAGTCTAACTGAGTTAAAGTCAATTAAAATAGTTCAAATAGTTGGAGGAACTAATAGGAGGTCTAGTAGTGGGGAGCAGCTTCAGTGCAGCTTCACTGCTCCATGAGTTAATTGAAGATTCACTCATAAATAACTCATGCATTTCAGTTTAGAAGAAGACACAATTGATATTAGAGTTCAAGGACAATGTACTATCAGTTGTATAATTTTATGAGTTATATACGTGGTGCATGCAATCAGTAGAAGGCCTAAGATGGATTGCGCAGTTATGGTGAGGGAATTTCCTAATTAAATATGGGCTAATTCTCTCAAGAATTGCGCAAGGAAGTAGGGGATTGGGCCATTTTATATGATTATAGGTTCAAATATTTCAAAGGGAAATGAATGATAAGATGGTTGGATCCATACCTAGTAGAAAAGTGTCATGAAAATGGAACTATCCATATCATAACCATTGATGAGTAAGGCATTCCCTTACTTGTAAATCATTATAGGTTGAAGATATATAGAAGACCTCTATCCAAGGAAGAATTTATCAATTCATTCAGCAAAGAATTAAACGTGATTGGGAGTTTCATAGCTTCCAGTCCACATCATTCCTATAAATTTAAAAAAAAAAGGCCTAGATGAAAACCTCTATGAGGGATCTGAGGCCAACTACCAAGTTGAAAACATCCCTTGAGACAACTAGGGTGGGAATGCAAGTTGAAAACCTCCTCTAAGGTAGTCTGTGTGTCACAAGGAAAAAAATTAAAAAAAATTAAAAAAAAAGAGAGGAAAAGAAGAACAAGGAAGAAGCTTATATCATGTTTGCCAATGTTGGCTTAAGGAGACCTGACCCAGGTTCAGATTTGTCCATGCCAACCAAAAAAACCCTAACTATTGTCCCTTTCGACAACAACATGTATAGCGCAGGCTGCATTCTCACCTGAAGCAGTATTGGGGGATGCTAGAACCAGGTTTCTGCATCCCGAGACGATGTGATAAGTGGTATTAAGCCTTTTTCATTCATATCTTCCTTCGTGTAGATCTATATCCTGGTATGACCTACTACTGTAACTCTAAGGAAATGGCTTCTAGACCTTCATGAAGGTCTATGATAAGATTTTATAGACCCTCAAGAGGTAAATTTTCCACTTTCACTCACTAATTAATAACCCTAGATCTACCTTCATGCAGATTTATCCAATTCATTAGAATTCATAACATAATTAACCCTTTTCTTTGTGAAAATAGATAATTACTTAAGTCATGCATAAATATTATAGATTCAGTGGATCCGCACAGCATTTAGATATTATTACACAAAAAACATATCATTAAACAATAGAACATAACATGAACAAAATTAAGAATAATACTCAAAGGCAAGGTATTTCTCCAAAATAAATCTTTATTAAGTTTTAGCATTCAGTTTAAAAAAAATTCCACCCTATGCACTCAGCTGCAAGGGTCCGCGGACTCAATTACAGACTTACCGAGGCCTCTTGCACACTCAGCTACGGGAGCCTTACCCTTTTGCCTAAGTATAGGAAGCAGAGCCTTCCTACCTTAGTACTTTCCCAAACTATCTCTATCTTGACTTAGTTACTTCTCTACTACCTCTTAGACTCGCTATGAATAAACTATATATAGCTTTTTTCAATATAATACCATGGCCTGCAGCCTATGGGTGAGTCTCAAAACCGACCTATTACTTACCTAAACAAAGGGCTAAATCCCCTTTGACTCCTATCTAGTTGTGCACTCCGCATCCACATTTTGCAGAGACTTTACATCTTTTACAAAAATTTTACAAAATTTTGGTTAAACTGCCCCAACACTGACCCTAGGGACCCTATCCCAACAATTCCCCAACACAATCATGGTGACTCACCCTCGAGTCACTCAGCTGACACCTCGATCTTATTGCGAAGGTTACTGAACTCGACCTACAATGTTGCTACATCAGAAAAACTCTATACCACATCCTACTACACTTCCTCGACCAATTTCTCTGTCATCAAGCCTTTCTCTACGAGGCACATCATTCTCTACGTCTACTGTAGTTTCTTTAACTTATCCTGAAGTGACAGAGTAAGCTTATGGGCTTCCTCTATACATGTTTGTATTTTTGCCTTAAGAAGGGCCTCTTTCCTCTATAACACTTCAATCTGTGATTACATCTTCTTACCTTCCTGCAATCACACAAGGCATTGGAATGGTGCTAAAGAGCACGCAGTGGCTCTAACTTCATCAAACATGCACTGCATCTCCTGGATATTCATGTTAAGCTTCTGTAGGTTTGGGTCCTCCTACAAATTTGTCCATATCTCCATCGTGTGTTCAAAAATCAATTGGCATCCTATGACTGTTGCATTGAGAGTCCCTATGTTTTCCCTAATAGCTGCTTCACATTGCTCCGAGATCTTTGGCAGAGTTGTTGGCTACAACTTCAGCTGCAACTTTGAGATCTTCATCTAAAAATCAAATGTTACTCTACCTATCTTGTCCTTAGACACATGGACCGTAGCATCCAATTTTCTGACTTCTTTTGTAGTTGTGGCATCCTCCAGGATGTTCAACTCATGAACATTCTTGCATGCCCACTTTATTGTTGTCTTCGGGCTCTGACTTTATGTCTGTAGCTCCTCCTTTTCTTTCAACACCTAAGATTTATCCACAAACATCTTATCATTGTTGACTTTGAACTCACTGATGACTGCAAGGGCATGCTACTCTCTGATCCTTAGCTCGTCTAAAACCCCCTGATGCAGCACATGGAGGGTTTGAAGTGGTAGCGGGGCCAAGTTTACCCCCATGTCCTTAACAATTCTTAATAAAACGCGGTCCTCATCTGATTCCGCACAGACAGATCCATTTGGTAAATGTATGACTCTGAGTCCAGAGTTTGTTCCTTGCACCAGGCTCGCTTTCACCCTGCTCGCTTTCCCAACGCTCGCTTAAATCCTGCTGGTCTGGATCTGCAGCTCGCATAGATTCTTCTGGATGCTACCTACCATCTGCATATATTGTTGTTCAAACTGTTGCCACAACTCTCTAATTTTTTCTCTGGCCTTGTCACCAATCTCATCGAGACCCCCTTCTATGAGGACCATCGAGTCGATGCACATCTGCTTGTCTAATTTATGTTTCTTTCATGGCTCAACAGTTGTCTCCTTTCCATGCTTGTTCAATGTGAAGGGAGTGCACTACTCCTCCCCACCGCCTTTGCCCTATCCTGATAGTTCCTTCTCATTTGTATGTTGCAAAGATGATTCTTCAACTTCCTCTATACCAATGCGCTCCACCTTAGCATGCTCCTTCATAGTGCATTCCTTTTCTATAGTTGCCTTTTCAACAGCTTCTTTTTTCTTTTGCTCAACCAAAGCTCACACTACCTTCTGTGTTGCCTCTTTATGCTTCTACACAGTGGTCAACTACGCAGCAAAGCTCTCAGCACCCTTACTGGTACCTGCATCAAGGTTTATGGGTTCGTGACACTCTACTAGCCAAATCCACACGATATTATGTACATCCGTCGTTGAGACAAAGTATGGAATCTTGTGCCATGTAAGCTTAGGGTCCTTTTGCATCCTAATTGATACATTTTGGAAATCGGCCTTGAACTCCATGAAGGTCTTTAATTACTCATACAAAGTTGGGGATAGTCGTGGCTGATGACTGATGACTATCCTAAGGTCCATCTCCATTAAGATCCATAAACTATTCGACTCCTTGATCCTCTCCAGATCCTTTGTTGCCATCAGTGAAGTGAACTTCGTTGCCTCTAGTAAATCTTCTGGTTGCAGGGTAAACTGATTGTCCTTTGGTAATCTCCATGCTACTAAAACAATAGACAACCATAGCCATGCATAATGGAACAACTTATTGTCCTCCTAAGTTTCACAACAGTTCGCTAGGAACTCCTTGCACAAATACATCACCCGGTTATATTGTACTCCTTTTTCACATTGGGCGACCAATGGTACTACAAGCGTTGGAACTTCATCCGCACAGAATTTCCTCCTAATTTTCCTGTAAGTATTTGGGTGGAAAACTACACCGTCTAGTCTTGAATGGATCAGAAAGAGTATTCGTGCAACTTCTTTAAGTGACTAAATTCTTCCTTCATTTTATCTTCTAACTCCTTTTCTCCTCTTTTCCATCCAAACTCCTTGGCAAGGTCTGCCCCTTTGTAGGGAAACTTGGTTATCCGATGAATTAGCATATATGTGATCAGGATGGGTTCATTGAGCCATAAACACCCATCATGCACAAGCATGAGTAGATGGCTTAAGGGGAACTGAACCATGTTCAAATTTGTTCACACCAACCAACAAAACCCTAAATTATGGCCCTTTCAGCAACAACCTGCATAGCAGAGGCTGCAGTCTCACCTGAAGCAGTATTGGGGTATGCTAGAACCAATTTTCTACATCCCGAGACGATGTGATAAGTGATCTTAAGCCTTTTTCATTCAAATCTACCTTCACGTAGATGTGTATCTTGCTATGACCTGCTACTGTAACTATAAGGAAATGGCTTCTAGACCTTCGTGAAGGTCTGCGATCAGACTTTATAGACCCTTAGGAGAAAAACTGTCCACTTTCACGCACTAATTAATAACCCTAAATCTACCTTCGTGTAGATTTATCCAATTCATTAGAATTCATAAAAAAATTAATCCTTATCTTTGCTAAAATAGATAATTACTTAAGTCATGCATAAATATTATAGATTCAGTGGATTCGCACAGTATTTATACATTATTAAACTGAAAACATATCATTAAGTGATAGAACATAACATGAACAAAATTAAGAATAATACTCAAAGGCAAGGTATTTCTCCAAAATCAGTCTTTATTAAGTTTCAACATTTTTTTTATAGACTTCTCCACCCTACGCACTTAGTTGTGGGGTTCCACGCACTCAGTTTTGGACTTACCAAGGCCTCCTACACACTCAGCTGCAGGAGCCTTCCCTTTTTGCCTAAGTACATAAAGTACAACCTTCATTCCTTAGTACTTTCCCAAACAATCTCTATCTTAAATTAATTACTTGTCTACTACCTCTTAGACTCGCTATGACTCAACTATATATAGCTTTTTTCAATACACTACCATGTCCTGTGACCTATGGGTGAGTCTAAAAAATGACCTATCACTTACCCAAACAAAGGGCTAAAGCCCATTTGACTCCTATCTAGTTGTGCACTCCACATCCACATTTCACGGATACTTTACATCTTTTACAAAAATTTTACAAAATTTTGATTAAACTGCCCCAAAACTGACCCTAGGGACCCTATCCCAATAGGTCCCCAACACAAATATGGTGACTCGCCCTTGAGTCACTCAGCTGGCACCTCGATCCTATTGCGAAGGTTATTGAACTCAACCTGTAGTGTTGCTACATCAGCAAAACTCTGCACCACATCCTGTTGCACTTCCTCAACCAATTTCTCTGTCATCGAACCTTCCACCACGAGGTGCATCATTCTCTGCATCTGCTGAAATGTATTTAACTTATCTTGAAGTGACAGAGTAAGCTAAAAGTCTTCCTCTATCCATGGTTGTATTTTGGCCTGGAGAAGGGCCTCT
Organism: Pinus tabuliformis; assembly: GCA_031772625.1. Taxonomy (NCBI): domain Eukaryota; kingdom Viridiplantae; phylum Streptophyta; class Pinopsida; order Pinales; family Pinaceae; genus Pinus; species Pinus tabuliformis. Next base: position 419,585,623 of record CM062806.1, on the reverse strand, counting down.
TTCATCTATAACTCTTCAATTTGTGATTACAGATGCTTACCTTCTTGCAATCATGCAAGGTGTTGGACTGGTGCCAAAGTGCGCTCAGTCACTCTAACTTCATAAAACTTGCATTGCATCTCCCAGATATCTGTGTTACGATTCTATAGGTTTGGGTCCTCTTGTAGAATTGTCCATATCTCTATAGAATATTTGAATATCAATTGGAAGCCTGTGACTTATACATCAAGAGTGCCCATGTTTTCCCTAATAGTTGCTCTACGTTGCTCCCAGACCTCTGGTGGAGTGGTTGGTTGCAACTCTAGCTGCAACTGTGAGATCTTCATCTAAAAATCAAATGTTAATCTACCTATCTCGTCCTTAGATGCATGGACCATAGCATCCAATTTTCTAACTTTTTTCATAGCTACGGCATCCTCCGGGATGTTCAACTCAAGAATTGTCTTGCATGCTCACTCTATTATTGTCTCCGAGCTCTGACTTTGTTCTATAGCTCCTTTTCTTTCAATTCCTAAGCTTTCTCCACGAACATCTGCTCATTGTTGACTTTGAACTCACTAATTACTGCAAGGGTGTGCTACTCTCTGATCCTTAGCCCGTTTGAAACCCCCTGATGCAGCGCATGGAGGGTCTAAAGCAGTAACACAGCCAAATTTACTCCCATGTCCTTAACAATACTTAATATAGTGTGGTCCTCATTTGATTCTACATGGACAGATCCTTTAGGTAAAGGTATGACTCTGAGGTCCAGAGTCTGTTCCATCTCTGCTACTATCCTTCATCCTTGCATCAAGCTTGCTTGAACCCCGCTCACTTTCCCAATGCTCACTTGAATACTATCGGTCTGGATCTACAACTTATGTATATCCTTCTGGATGCTATTGCCACAACTCTGTCATTGTGTCTCTAACCTTGTCACTGATCTCATCGAGATCCCCTTCTATGAGGACCATCGAGTTGATGCACATCTGCTTGTTTGATTTATGTTTCTTTCGTGGCCCAACAATTGTCTCCTTTTCGTGCTTCTTCAATGTGAAGGGAGTTCTCTACTCCTCTCCATCGCCTTTGCCATGTCTTAATAGTTCTTGCTCATTTATACATTGTGCAGCTAATTCTTTGACTTCCTTTGTACTAGTGCACTCTGCCTTAGTACTCTCCTTCGCAATGCATTCTTTTTCTGCAGTTTCCTTGTCAGAATATTCTTTCTTCTATTGCTCAGCTAGAGCTCGCATTGCCTTCTGTGTTGCCTCTTTACGCTTCTATGTAGCAGTTGACTGTGCAACAAAGCTCTTAGCACCCTTGCTAGTACCTACATTAAGGTCTATGGGTTAGCGCCACTCCACTGGCCAACTCCACACGATCTTCTATACATCCATCACTGAGATTAATTATGGCATCTTGTGCCATGTAAGCTTAGGGTCCTTTCATGCCCTAATTGATACATTGTGGAAATTTGCCTTGAACTCCGCAAAGGTCCTTAATTACTCGTACAAATTTGGGGATAGTCGTGGCCGTTGATTGATGACTATCCTAAGGTCCATCTCCATTAAGATCCATAAAAGCTTTGACTCCTTGATCCTCTCCAGATCCTTTGTTTCCCATAGAAAAATGAAATTCGTTGCCTCTAGTAAATCTTATGGTTGCGGGAGAAACTGACTGTTCTCCTATAATCTCCATGCTACTAAAACAATAGACAATAGTAGCCATGCATAATGGAACGGCTTACTGTCCTCTTGAGTTTCACAATAGTTCGTGAGGAACTCCTTGCACAAATACTTTGCCCAATTATATTGTACTCCTTTTTTGCACTGGGCGACCAATGATACTACAGGTGTCAAAACTTCGTCCACGTGGCATTTCCTCATAATTTTCCTGCAAGTATTTGGGTGGAAAACTGCACCATCTAGTCCTGAATGGAGCAGAAAGAGTATCTGTGTGACTTCTTTATGAGACTAAATTCTTCCTTCATTTTATCTTCTAACTCCTTTTCTCCTATTTTCCCTCCAAACTCCTTAGCAGGCTTTGTCCCTTTGTAGGCAAACTTTGTTATTCAATGAATTATCATATCTATGATCAAGATGGGTTCACTGATCCATAAGCACCCATCATTTACCAGCACTGTTACACAGTAATTTGTCACCATTGGTCACCGTCCCTATCGCCCTGTTTCCGTACATTGGAGGACGCATTCCGGAACCTATGAGCAGTGACATAACCTAAAAACACTTGCATTATGTTCCCCTGAGTATGTACTTCATGTTCCCTGAAGACACCTTCTGCAAATTCTCCCTGAAAAGTACTCTTTTTCCATTGGCGCAGGTCCACAAGTATCTTACCCGCGCCAATCACTGAGATCCTCAAAAGAGGGCATGACCATTGGCGCTCTGTCACAGAACAACACCCGCGCCAGCCCAATTTGGTAATGATTTTTGCTAAACGCATGCCCATCTGTTTTTTCCTTTCAGATCACGAAGTCTTTTGAGGGAAAAATCCAGGTCGAGAGTCATCATCTATCCTTGATATCTATCCACAGTGGCTTTTCAGAGATAATGCCAATCCACAATGGGTGTCCTGGTTCATCAAATCTTTCTCCCTTCTCCATCTATAAATATCTGTCCTCATGCATTAGACAAGCTAGTTCTTGAGTTCTGGGAGGAATGCTAGTTGTGATTACGCTTTTCGTGAGTGATAGTGAAGCATAGAGAGGTTATGCTACCAGAGAGGAGGTACATTGCAAGACACATATAGTTGCTCGCCCAGCCAGAGGAGAGGTTCAACGTCAGAACCTTGGTTGTAACTTTTCCTGTCTATTATTCATTAATGAACGACTGCTATTATAGTTCCAATCGCATTGTCTATTATAGTGATGTTTGATTTATTTCCTTTCTGACTGAAATATAGTTGTGCCTTGGTGGATTTTATGCTTGTATTTGTTTCTTCCTTTGCATGTGCAGGTGTCCGTTTGCAAGGATCGCAAGGATTGTGACCTGCCGGAGCGAGGGAGCGGGAATACCAACTCTACTTCGACTATAGCGCTGGATTCCAGGTTGGTCTTCTTAATTCACCTTTAATGTACAACTAGGAACTTGCGTGGCAGCGTGAATTGATTGTGGCTAGTTCTGTTTTAGGCTAGTCGGATCGCCTCTGTCCGCAGAGGGGATTTACCTATCCAACAGCGCGAGTAGCTAGCACACACACACCATGTTGATGACTGATCAATGAAAATTCAACACACAGAGCATATGCAACAACTCGACCTACTCAACACCTATGACCCATTACATGGGTTCTAATCGCATAACCCTAGTGTCTTCATAATAAATCTTCTTTGTATACTTTCTAGTGGCCAAATAATGGAATCTCTTGTGGTTCACGAGATCCCAATCCTCCATCTTCAGCACTGGAATGCGCGTTAAGGTTGTGCCTTCAAATTCCACCTGTTTTGGCAACAGGGTTGTTGAGATTGTAAACATTCCCAGATTAGGGTCTTTCATATCTTTAGCCTTCACTTTCTATAGAAGGATATACTTCGGGAGTCGTGTGATAGGTTCGACCTCTTCAACATCCAATTCCTCCACTCCTTGGAATTCCTCTTCCTCCAAGTCCACAACTTTCTCTAGTTTATTACCCTTCTTCTCCTTTTGTCGAACCTCTGGATTCTTTTGCGGTGACTATCTCATTGGCATAGGTTCCTTCTGCTTCTCCATGGCAGTTGATTGCTTCGGCCTAGGTGACCTTGACACCATAGGCATAGTGGGCATAGCTTCCATATTTGATATCTCAAGGGTCGTTGTGTTAGAGACAGTAGCTTCAAGACTCACAGCTTCTATGGGATTTGTGGTAGTCATTGGACTAGAAACCAAGTCCTCCCAAAACTTACGATTTATACAGCTACAACATGAGGGCTTGAACACAATTCTTAGAATGCAAAGTGTTCTTTGGTAGACCAACATGCTCAATTTATAGGAGACTTTGAATTCAAATCCTACTGTTCCCTCCAATGTCATGTGCAACTGTTTCACATTACTAGGAGCTTCCAAATTCACAATTACAGTAACCTTCATAGGGTCCACCATCAATCCCTGCTTACATACAACATGGTCGAGAAAAATCCCAAAGGGCACAAGGAATATGTGCTTCTTCATGTTCAGTGTGATCTGATACCTTCAACATGTATCCAGCATAAGGCACAGACTCACAAAATGGCGCTTCACCAAGCCAAACACAGTCCAATCATCAAAATACACCTCTAGGAATTTATGAATAAATTCTTTGAATGTCGTTGTCACAACCCACGAAAAAATTGCAGGCGCATTCTTTAATCTGAAGGGAATTACTGTATATTGAAAGCAACCCCACTCTATCACGAAGGTTGTTTTTCTTCGATCTTCCGGTGCGATCTTTATTTGATTATATCCCAAAAAACCATCAGTGAATGAATAAGCCTCCTTTCCGCCAACATTCTCTAATACTTCATCAGTAAATGGTGTTGGAAACAAATTATGCACGCATGCATCATTAAGCTTCCTTATATCCACACATATATGAATTTCACCTTTTTTTTCTTTTCTTGGACCACCATTGGGCTTACCCAATCTGAATCCTCTATTGGTTCAATAATACTGGCATCCAGCCTTATCCAGTTCTTAGCACAACTTCTTTTTATATTTTGGATTTAGCCGATAAGGCCTTTTCTTAACAAGCTTCGCATCCGGCTTCAACGTAACCTTCATAACACCTAAATCTTTGATGATCCCTTTCAAATCTGAAAACTTAGTGGGTAATAAATCCTAGTAATCGCGCAATAGCTCAGCTACCTCATCAACTGTATCTTTGTCCCAATAGTCACCTATCTTTGTGAACTTAGGTTTTGCTTCAGACCCAATGTTTACTTGTCAATGTTTCAAAGGTTTTGATATATTCGAGTTCGCCACCTTTGGTCCTTAGAATTTGCAATGTCCTTATGTCTCTGGAATGATGATATTCCATGGATATTCTTCTTCTTTAGCAGTCACATTGTAACACTCTAGCGCATGGCGCAGCTGTGTACTCCAATCCGGCTGAGCCCATTCTACCAGTTCCTTCAGCTTTCTGAATATAGATGCTTTTATCTCTTGGAGCGCTTCATCAATGCTCTCAAACCCATCCTCAAAGTTGAAAGTTAATAGAAAACTACCCCTTAATATGTCCCATTCAGTTGTTCCGTGGAGAAGATCCACCTCCAAATACCAGTTCATTGGAATTGTATCTAAGGTATGACAAAAAATGTGCACTCATTCTGGTTGTGGTTCTATTCCCCAAGCCTTAGTCCATCATTCCAAATAATTACATGGATCATCCTTTCCATTGTATTTTTCTTTCATCCGCATATTAGCATACCCAAACTGTAATTTCATCATCCTTTTGTATTCCTTCCATCCAACAATTTTTTCCTTGTGCGCACCCCACCAATGGGTAGGCGTACACACAATACCAATTCCAATTCCTGGAAGTGATGTTCTTCTGGTAATTCCCTTTCAAATTCATATAGAAACAACTCCACATCAGTCAAACCATCATAATGTGGAAGATTCATTACCTCATTCAAGACACACTGCAGTGATTTAGTCATCATATTGCAACGGAGTGTAGATACTTCATGCAACCTATTTTGCTAGTGTTCAAGTTCTTCATCCGAATCTAAGGTGTAGGAGCTATCCTTGTCCCATGAAATTCGTACATCGGCTGTGGGATTGATCCAATCTTCATATTGCATTGTTATCTTGTATATATGATCCAGATCATCATCACTTTCTACATAGTCGCGAATAGGTTCAGTATAACACACTCCTTCTGTAGGGTCTAGTGGTACTACAACCCTGAGTGACTTCTTTTCAAATTTCATCTTTCGCTTCTTCAAGTTGATTAACCTGTTCATATCAATAGCCCAGTCAATTCCTAGTAGTGCGGGGTATGGGTTACTATTATCCACTATTTCAATGACCTCAAAATCAACCAACATGTTGGTTCCCTCAATGTCCATCATTACACCTTATAAGCACCCAATCAAAATAATATTATATTGATTTGCCATGCACAGTTGAATAGGAGACCATTGCAACATAGGTCTCCCCATCCTTTCCCAAGTTTTCTTAGGCAGGACATTCACATCAGACCCTAGATCCAAGATTACTTGGTCCATTTCGTAGTCATCTATCTGCACAGTCATCACCATCTCCTACTCCATGTGCTTCTTATGCTTACCAATTTTCCTCACACTGCGATGTTCAACAGAAGTTTCTCCTTTATTAGTGCATTTATCAATTAACTCTTGAAACCCTTCTACTTCTTTATGATCACATAGTCACTTCATATAAGTCTTCAAAAAAGTAGCTAGTACTAAAGGATCTACCTCTTGTGTCGCACTAGTCTCTAGAATTTTCTCCTGACTTCCTGAGGTAGAGACCTCAATAAAGTTCTTCTTGGCTTCCATAAATGTTTCTTTAGCATGATTAATGTCAAATTTTAATTCCTTCTCAGCAGACTTGCGCACCCATCCATCATCCTCAGGCTACTTACCTTTATCTGCACCAGTCTCCATACCACTTCTCGTCACTATATTTATGCTATGATCTTCTTCACGGGGCTCATCCCTCATAATTTGAATGTTTTGCATAGGTTATTGGGGCTTCTCTTTATTTTCTTGCATATTTGCCGTAAGGACTGGACATTCCTCTATGACATGGTCAAACTATCGAAAATACTCACACGACAGATGCATCGGGTTTTTACAAACTCACACTAAGTTCCCTGCTTCACCACAGCTATAGAATATTACCTACCCACGTCGTCGATGAGGTCCTCCTCCTCTTCCTTGTCCTCAGCCTTGGAATCCTCTATGCACAGCTCTTGCACCCTAATCCTGAGGCTGGTTTTTTGCCTGCATATGATATTTAGGGGTTATATACATCATTAGCTCATAACTTTCACAATGGCATTCATCATGTCCCATGGATTTACAAAAATTGAAAAACAATTGCTGAGGGATTTGTACAAACTTTCGTAGTAAATGGCAGTTATCAATCGTTGTTGTCCTGTAACCTGACTGATAGCGCACCTGATCTAGGTGGATATAGGTGGCCACCCGCCAATTCCACTTGGACCCCCACCATTGTTTCTCTCATCTTTTCAGTTTCCTTAATTGTAGCACAGTTTACTATTTTTAGCAGTTTTTCGGGTCCTGAACTTCCGGAGCTATTTTGAGCCCCTAAACGACGTTTTTTTGGGAAAACTAGGAGCAACATGGGTCCATGGATGAATGTTTCTCTTCCCAGAGTTGTAGTTCTTGGATATATCTTTCTAACGAGATATTGTGCGTGTCAAACAGAGATCGTATGCCAAAGTTACAACCTAGGGAAGTTGATGTACCAATTTACCCAAATGGGGCCCATAGTTTGGCGTTTCATCTTCTAGGGTTAGGTTTTTGGATGTTTAGGGTTTTCCATTGTTTCTCAACAATAAATAGGCCTTCAAACCTCATTGCAACACAGTTCAGAGGCATGTAGCCACCACATCTCTTCTCAGAGATAAGCTACCATCGCCCTAGCGAGTTTATTTCCATGTTTGTTTGTAAGCATATTTCAGTATTTTACATTAATGAAATGAAGTATTGTTTCCACTACATCTCTATGTTTATGGTTATCTCTATAATTTGTTGCATTCATATTTAAATCTGGATCAATGGTATCACAGTGGTTTGCTTTTTCTGTATTTTTCTTTGCATGTCCCCAACGAGGTCAGGATATAAGGAGTTAAGGCTTGAACTGGTCGAACCTTTGCAAGACCAGCCTCGCAAATCTCAACGTCCTCCCATGGTGGATGGAAAGAAAGATGAGGGGGCAGGAGATCCTATCAAAATATTGCTCGAAGAAGCCCTTCAGCGACAAAGGAATGCGATGATGGACAACTTTGCCTAGATCCTTCAATAGCTACCCAGGGACAACACATTGATTTCCAACAACTACTCTGGAAACACCACACCTTTTAAGGTATAAGTTAATTTTGAAATCCCCATATTTGAGGGTCAGATAGATGCAGATTTTGTCAACAAATGGTTAAATCTGCTAGAGGGTTATTTTTTTATTCATGATTTTTCCAGTCTAGAAAAGATTATTTTCTCTCTTCTCAAAGTAGCCCCCCACATCAAAGACTGGTGGGAAACCTACTGCAAGCACAAGGATGAAAGTACTGGCTCACTATTTTCAGTCGTACCCACCTGGAATTCATTTCGGGATGCCATCAAGGAGCAGTACTACCCTTTCGGAAGCTATGAGGATCAATACATAAAGTGGACCACGCTGCGGCAGGGAAGGGACCAAGACATGCCAGAGTTTAACAATATTTTCCATACCCTTCACACAAAGTTGGGTATCAAGGATTCGAAGCAGCATTTGATACTCAAATATCATGGATACCTACACAAGTACATCCAAGAAGAAATAGAATTCCTTAACATCTCCTCACTCGGCATGGCATACTGATATGCCATAAAGGTCAAGAAAAAGTTTAAACAGAAGAAGTGAAACTTTGGATTTATTAATCTGAAGCAAGGGAATGGTGCCCCCAAACCACATAACAAAGGACAAAGCCAAGGCAGGGTGGCCCAAGACAACCCACCAAAGCTGTAAGCAAAGAATAGCATCGCGAAGCTGAAAAAGGACATGGGAAAGTGGTGTGAGTTCCATAAGAGATCCACTCACAACACAAGTGAGTGTTGGGCCAAGAAGTCACTAGTGGCCGAGCTAAAGGTTTCATAATTAGACGCATGTTCCAACTCTAAGTCAGAACCTGACAAGGGAAATGACAAAGGGAAGTAGATTATTGATGCAGAGCCCAATTCACCATTTCCACCACGAAGATCCAAAAGGAGGAACCCGAAGATCCAGAGGAGGAGAAGCATCTCTTCCACTCCCAAATGTGGGTAAAGGGCTCCCCACTACAGTTCATTATCGACAGCAGGAGCCAAAAGAACCTCATTTCACCAGAGGTCGTGAAGCAGCTGGGCTTACTAACCACAGCACATCCACAACCATACACCATCGAGTGGTTTCACTAAGGAAAATATCTTCACGTGAGCCAGCAGTGTCACCTTCCATACAACATCAAGCCCTTCACAGATGAGGTATTGTGTGACATTTCTCCCCTTGAAGTTTGTGATGTATTATTAGGACAACCATACTTGTGGAAGAAACATGTTGTGTATGAATCAAGGCCCCGTGCTATTATTGTTACTTTGGGAAATAAGTTGTACAGGATACCAGAGGTAGCACCACCTAACGCCATCTCTTTGGTTACTGCAAAAAAATGCAGTAAGCTCATTTCCAAAACCGAGAAATTTGTTTTCTTGATGATACACCCTCAAGGAAAGAAGAAGACAGTGGCCACGACCTCCAAACAGGGCCCCTTCACACGACAACTACAGATGGACAAGGTCGTGGAGGAGTATGAGGACATCTTCACCTCCACAATAGGGGTTCCTCTACACTGTTAAGTCAAGCACTCCATCGATCTGATCCCAAGTGCATCGCTGCCCAATGGACCAATATATCGGTGCTCCATTATGGATAATGATGAAATCAAAAGGCAGATTCATGAGTTGTTGCAGAAAGGTCACATCCATCTGATTTCATCGCCCTATGGGAGCCCGATCGTGTTGGTACAGAAGAAGGATGGGACTTGGAGACTCTGTATTAACTATCGGGCGTTGAACAAGATCACTGTCCATAATAGGTACCTGATCCCACGGATTGATGACCTCCTGGACCAACTGAAGGGGGAAAAATATTTCAGCAAGATCGATTGGAAGTCAGGATATCACCAAGTACCAATCGAACCCTTCGATGTGTGGAAGACTACCTTCAAAGCTAACGAGGGCCTTTTTGAATGGTTGGTTATGCCTTACGGATTAACAAATTCTCCTGCAACCTTCATGAGGCTAATGGATAACATCTTGTGGCCATTCACCAACTCATTTGTAGTGGTATACTTGGATGACATCTTGATCTTTAGCCAGAGTTGGGAAGAGCACCTCCACCACATCTGTCAAGTTCTCTAAACACTACGGCAACACAAGTTATGTGCCAATTTCAAGAAATCCACTTTTGGCATGACCCAGGTTTAGTATCTGGGATACATTATTGATGAATAGGGGGAGCATGTCGATCCAGCAAAGATCCAAGTCATTCGGGATTGGTCATTTCCAACCACTTTGACAGAGCTCCGTAGCTTTCTAGGTCTTGCCAACTTCTACCACAGGTTCGTGTTGGGATTTTCTCATATCACTTGGCCCTTGAGTCAAGTCACCAAGGGAGGAGCGAAAGAAAAAAAAAATTGGTCTGAATCTCAACAGAAGGCCTTCACAAAGTTGAAAGATTGCCTCTACTCGGCACCAGTGCTCGCATTACCAGACTTGCAACAACCATTTGAGGTTGAGACAGATGCCTCTGATTATGCTATTAGGGCAATCCTTACTCAACACGGGCATCCAGTGGCATATCACAATGAGACACTTTCAGACACAGTTCATAAGTATCCCGCTTATGACAAAGAATTGTATTCCATTTTTCTGGCTTTCTGACAATGGAAGCATTATATTTTGGGGAAGGAAATGGTCATCCAAACAGACCACTGACCCCTACAGTTCATACAAACCCAAGGGAAATTGTAGAATGATTTCCATCAGAAGTGGTCCACATACCTGCAACAGTTCCATTTGAATATCAGGTATAAGAAGGGCAACACCAATAATGTTGCAGATTCCCTCACTCAACCACCAATCATGGCGTTAACCACTGTGCTCAACTCTTGTGGGCACAAGACTTCTGATTGGTCGCTTCTCTACAAAAGCAACCCAGAATTCAACCACACATATTAGACACTCTTGGAGAGTCATCATGTTCCAAATTTTCACCTCCAGGATGCCCTGTTATGCCACCTGGGTCACCTTTGTGTTCCTTCAGGTGAGCGTGCCAAGATGATTTGGAAATCACACTATAGTTAGGTTGCTAAGAATTTCGGGGTCGAGAAAATAGTGGCAGTGCTGCAGAAGTATTTCTATTGGTTGAATCTTTGACAAAATGACAGGAAGTACATCAGATCATGCACTGCCTCCACCATTACCAAACCAACCATCAAGAAGCAAGGCCTCTATACCCCACTTCCTACCCCTAGTCGACCTTGGGAATCCATATCCATGGATTACATATCAGTCCTTCCTTCCACCAAGCATGGAAATGAGTGTGTTTTTGTGGTCGTCGACAGGTTTTCGAAAATGGCCATTATGGTAGCCTGCAAGAAGAATATCATAGTAGAAGCTACTGCTAAACTCTTCTTTGAATGAGTTTGGGTACACTTTGGGATCCCACAGTCTATCATCTCATATCGGGATAGCAAGTTCCTCAGTACATTTTGGTCTAGTGTCTGGTCAATGTTGGACACCAAACTCATTAAGTCCACATCCTTCCATCCTCAAACTGATGGCCAGACAGAGGTTGTCAATAGGATGATCATACACATTCTATGCATGTACAACTCAAAGCATCCACGCACATGGGACGAGAGCCTCCCCTATGTTCAGCATAGTTACAACTGGGCTCTCCACAACTCAACTAGCCACAACCCTTTTGAGGTGGGCTTGGGATTCCAACCACTATGTCCCATTGAAGTGGCCATGCCATTTTTAGCTACTCATGCAGATTCAGCTCATGTATAGTCCGAAACAGATAAGGCAAACAATTTCATTGAGCACATCTAGCATATTTGCCAGCAGGTCCATGATATTCTGGAGAAATCAAATGCCAATTACAAGCAGCGACATGATCAACATCGGGTGCCACACAAGTTTCAGGTGGACGACAAAGTCTGGTTACATTTGCAAAAGGAACGCCTTACCGGAGCCTATCGGAAACTCAGACCACTCCAATATGGTCCTTACACCCTTACCAGGGTTGTGGGAGATAATGCATTTAAGCTCAACATTCCCCCATTCCTTGTGTTGCCGTAGTGTTTGGAGAACCTGTCGGATGTGGTGGATTTGCTCTTCCTAACTCTGGCTGAAGATCAGGATGTCATCCAAGTATACCACTACAAATGAGCTGGTGAATGGCTACAAGATGTCATCCATTAGCCTCATGAAGGTTGCAGGAGCATAACTGATCGGATCATGTATACACAAATCAAGCACACTCGCCAGTAGAATATCCAACTGTATCGAGTTGTCAAAACAGGCCAACTCCTTCACAGGGCAAGTAGCTCACTAGGGACAAAGTTCAGCAGAAGTTTCCTCATCTCATGGAGGAACCCAATGCAATGGGGTCCATTGCTTCCTAAGGGGGGAGGAATTATCCAGGTGGATATTGGTGGCCACTCACCAAGTCCACTTGGACCCCCACCATTGTTTCTTTTAGCTTTTCAGTTTCCTTAATTGTAGCACAGTTTACTATTTTTAGCAGTTTTTCAGGTCCTGAACTTCCGGAGCCATTTTGAGGCCCTAAACAACGTTTTTTGGGAAAAATATGAGCAACATGGGTCCATGGACCGATGTTTCTCATCCCAAAGTTGTAGTTATCAAATAGATCTTTCTAACTAAATATTGTGCGGGTCAAACGTAGATTGTATGCCAAACTTACGACCTCTGGAAGTTGATGTACTAATTTACTGAAACGGGGCCCACAGTTTGGCGTTTCATCTTCTAGGGTTAGGTTTTTGGATGTTTAGGGATTTCCATTGTTTCTCAACAATAAATAGGCATTCGAGCCTCATTGTAACACAATTTAGAGGCATGTAGCCACCACATCTCTTCTCAGAGATAAGCTATCATTGCCCTAACTGGTTTATTTCCATGTCAGTTTGTAAGCATATTTCTGTATTTTACATTAATGAAATGAAGTATTATTTCCATTGCATGTCTGTGTTTATGGTTATCTATTTAATTTGTTGTGTTCCTGTTTAAATCTGGATCAGCACGATAGCACAGCTCCCACACGCGTCCCAACATTATTCTCTAGTTTCAGGGGAACAGGCCCTCCCCCCATAATATAGTTCTTATAGACTGGGCAATGGTCCTTATCATGTCCATGACTCTTACACTTCAAACGCCAGACCTCAGCGCACACCTCTGGCTAGGTCTCCTTTCCTTTCTTTAGGCTCTGCAATTCCAAGTGCAGGCTCTCTAGCTATGAGTGAATCTATTGCACTCCTAGGTTTGTATCATGTATGGGGGAAGCATCCAACCTCATCACGATTTCCAAATATTCTACCTATGTTGCTATCTTTTGTTGTGACATAGGCACTTTCAAATGCAACAAGAGTGACACTATATACCAGTTGCGATGCTGGGAATATGTAATTATTATATTGACCTGCCTAATCAGGAATTTCAAACTTTGATTAAAATCCCAAGGTTTCTCGTCTAGCTTATGTTGGATCTCCTTGAACTCAATTATTGATTGTGCCTTCGACTTATGTTTACTAAACTCCTTATTCAAAGCTTGTTGGGTCTCTCCCCACATCGCATTAGGGAAACCAATACAATAATTGATGTACCATGTTAATGCGCAATCCTGTAAGGTTGTAACCATCTGTGCTTTATTGATATTATCATTTGTAATCTGTTGTGATGTCCATACAGCTCCTGCGATAAACCAAAATTGCTCGGGATCTTCACTCCCTACTCCTTTAAAAATCGACATCTTCATAATTTTCACCATGTTGATTGGTGGAAATGGAGGTGGGGGGGTGAGGGTATAGGTGTATGAGGTGGAGGTGGAGGAGGATGTGGAGTGGATGGATGAGGTATCCTCAGGATACCCTATGTAATTAATTGAACTGCACTTTACGGCTAGTCAGCATTGTCCCTTCGTTGTTGCTTGAAGGGTGTTCAATGAGTAGACTATATTTTTAGCTTGATTCTCTATTTCTTCTAATGAATCTCTCACTTCACGTAGCCCCAAACATCAAGGTAATTGCATAACCCTTTTTTCACATAACAACATTTTAATCCCAGTCTTTAACAATTTCAGATACTTACCTCGTGGTCCTTTAAAGAGCCTTTGTTCCGCTTTGCTATAGTTGATATTTCTGCCGATCACGAAATAACTCATGAAACGTCCTAGAGTGTGATCAATCCAGTGATCCATAGTCCATGCGATATTTCTTTCAGATGCCTCCAAATGTCGCACCAGTTCAAGAGTCCACACTATAGGACCGTCGAGTCTCCACATTCCTTGACTATCGGTCAATTTAGACAACCACTCATGCAGCTCATCAGGGAAGAAATAGAAGAACCCGTCGGTCTCGTCTGTATATAAAAATATTTGTAACCACTACTCCTTGGATAATTTAGGGCTCCTATTCTCTTGAGCTGCAAACACGTGCACGTTTCGATCAATCCAATTGTCAATCTCTTTCTTCATAGGAAACCATTTGTCACACATCTCTTAGATAGATCTTAGTCCCAGTAATGAAACCATTTGTTGGCTTAAGGGGGCCTAACCCAGGTTCAGAGTTGTTTGCACCAACCAACAAAACCCTAACTGTTGGCCCTTTCAGAAACAACCTGCATAGCGCAGGCTACAGTCTCACCCGAAGCAGTATTGGGGGATGCTAGAACTAGGTTTCTACATCTAGAGACGATGTGATAAGTGGTCTTAAGCCTTTTTCATTCAGACTTACCTTCAAACAGATTTGTATCCTACTATGACCTGCTACTGCAACTCTAAGGAAATGGCTTCTAGACCTTTGCAAAAGTATGTGATCGGACTTTATAGACCCTAAGGAGGCAAATTGTCCACTTTCGCACACTAATTAATAACCCTAGATATTCCTTCATGCATATTTATCCAATTCATCATAATTCATAACAAAATTAACCCTTATCTTCACGAAAACAAATAATTACTTAATTCATACATAAATATTATAGATCAGTGGATTCGCACAACATTTACACATTATTCCATGGAAAACATATCATTAAGCGACAGAACATAATATGAGTAGAAATAAAAATATACTCAAAGGAAATGTATTTCTCCAAAATCAGTCTTTATTAAGTCTCAACGTTCAATTTACATACTTCTCCACCCTATGCACTCAATTGCAAGGGTCTGTGCACTTAGTTGGAGACTTACCAAAGCCTCCTATGCACTCAACTGTAGGAGCCTTCCCCTTTCGCCTAAGTATAGGAAGCAAAGCCTTCCTGCCTTAGCACTTTCCTAAACAATCTCTATCTTGACTTAATTACTTGTCTACTACCTCTTAGACTCGCTATGACTCAACTATATATAGCTTTTTTCAATACAATACCACGACCTGTAGCCTATGGGTAAGTCTCAAAACTGACCTATCATGTACCCAAACAAGGGGCTAACGACCCTTTGACTCCTATCTAGTTGTGCACTCTGCATCCACATTTCATGGAGACTTTACATCCTTTACAAATATTTTACAAAATTTTGGTTAAACTGCCCCAAAACTGACCCTGGGGACCCTATCCCAACAACCAGCCTTTCTCTTGTTTTGTAGAATTGTATAACCTCAAGTGGCCTTAGAGCCATTTGACAAGTGAGGCATGGATATCATTTGGCCAATTGATCCACCATTAGGACATAAAAATTACATCATTGTGTGCACTAATTACTTGAAAAAGTGGGTTGAGACAAAGGTAGTCAAAGTAGCAACTAAGCATAAAGTGGCATAATTTTTAAGAGAAAAAACCTTCTACAAGTTTTGGTATCCAAGGGAGGTAGTCACTAATCAAGGAGCATAATTCACATCTAATTTGATTGAATATCCCATGAGGTAGCACCATATAAAGCACAAGACATCCACTTCCTATGACCCTCAAGAAAATGGGAAAGTAGAGGTCGCAAACAGATCATTGGAGAGCATCCTCACTAAGGTTTTTATCAACAGCATGAAAGATTGGGTATATATGCTAGTAGAGGCCACTTGGGCCTCCAACACCACTTGGAAAACCACCGCTGTATTCACTCCATATGGTTTGTTTTATGGTAATAAGGCTTTGTTTTCTATTGAGTTTGAATATAACACTTTGATAATAGTAGTTTAGTTGGACTTAGATGTCACCATGGCACAACAAGAAAGGTTTCTCCAACTGAATGGCTTAAATGAGTTCAAAATGCAAGATGTCCTACACATTTAAGTCATACAACTGCCAATTAAGGTTCGGCATGACAAACATATCAAGGAAAAGACTCTTCAAGAAGGGGATTGGGCCATGCTATATGATTCTAGGTTCAAATATTTTAAAGGGAAGCTAATGACAAGATGGTTGGGTACATACCTAGTAGAAAAGTGTCATGAAAATGGAAATATCCATATCATAGCCATTGATGAGGAAGGAATTCCCTTACTTGTAAATGGTTATAGGTTGACGTTATATAGAATACCTCTGTTCAAGGAATAATTTAACAATTCAGTCAACAAAGAATTAAACATGATTGGGAGTTTCATAACTTCAAGTCCCCAACATTCCTAGAAATTTGAAAAAAAAATGGCCTAGATGAAAACCTCTATGATGCATTTGAGGCTAACTCCAAGATTGAAAACCTCTCTGAGGAAGCCCAAGAGAGAAAAAAAGGAAAATAATAAAATAACAAATATCCTTAGGTTAAAACCTCCCTTCAGGCACATAGGGTAGGCATGTAAGTTGAAAACCTCATCTGAGGCAGCCCGTGTGTCTCACGAAAAAATAAAAATAAAAAAGTGGAAAAGAAGAGCAAGGAAGAAGCTTAGATCATGTCTGCCAACCTTTCTCTTGTTTCTTATATTTGTACACGGTGGCAGATTTCATGGCTACAAGCCAAAACCTACAAACTATCATCCATCCCTCCATCCATAAACCTCATATCCATCCTCTCCATTCATATGACTATCTCTCTCCACATTCCCATCATAGAGAAATTAAAATTTCACATCCTCTCTGTGATGCTAAAGGAAGGACTTGTACAGGAGGGAGATCCAGGGAGGATAACAACCCAAAAGGCCATTATGACTCTAAGAAATGATAAATGGGGTCCTCCTATGACTTTTCGATCATCCATCCATCACCCATCCACTCCATTTCACCAAAAATTTGCTCATATTCTCCACTTTGTCCTACCTTAAAAAACATAGAAGCCAATATACTCTATTTCTACAGTGTCTACGCTACTCCTTCATGTCTCAACCCTATCCTCATAGGTTATCATCATCTTCCTCATGCAAACTGAAGACTTCAAGGGGAGATCAAAAGACTGCTATAGGAAGAAACTCCTCCTATAGCAGCTTGTGCAGCCACACAACAATCACTAATGTTATTTTTTTCCACAACCAAATTGGATAATGAAGCTTTGTTTGCAGCTATGAAGAGTCACCTCATTCTCAGGGAAGATTTCCACTAGCAACAGTAGCTTGGACATCAGAAGAGGCACCTTCACACACACAACAAAAGCAACAGTCAAGGTATCATGAAGAATGAAGACATACATAGGAAATAAGTCAAAGAGACAACTCCCTTGATCATAATGATATATGGTCCACTCCAACATACAAAACTCTATAGCATTTCAATCCAAAAGTAGGCTCAGGTAAGGAAACCCTAACCTCCTCCCTAGGCATGAAATGACTAAAATGTGTTTTAATAGGCTAGAGGTGGATAGTGAACTTGGCCACCCTCGACTAGTAAACTCAAGTGTGAGTTAAGTCACCCATGCAATGTGGAAATTTCAACTCAAAACGAAATGGTGTCCTCGAAGAGTGGGGTAATAATCACAAGGAGAGAGAAATTATTACAATTAGTGGGGACAACGATCCAAAAGAGGAAACTCATGTTAATTCCAAGTCACTAGAGCTCTCCAAGGTTTGAACCAAAATACGATATCAAGTGATGTTTGACTTCATTTGCACCATCACTCAGTCCAAAAATGGGTAGAGGAAGGACGAGCTAGTGCTTCAAGCAACCTAGAGTGCCACTGAGGAGTTTCAAACCCTGTCTGCAAATGTTGAAGGAGAAAGCTACAGGAAGACCTACAATTGCAAAAGGAGGGCCGAGAAGAGCTATAGGAGGACTTTGGAGGAGAAAAAGGAGTCACAGTGGCTCGATATTGCCTCAAAACCTTAATGCACACCCAGAATTTCTCTGACAAGAAGTAAGTGACACCCTCCTTCCTTTTTTCTACACCCAATTGCATGCGAATTCTACTTGAAATTAAAGAGCCTATAAAATTCAATTGATTAGTAGGAGTTATTTTTTAAGTTTTTTGTGGTTAAGAGAAGACAAAATAGTTTGGTTGGTATCAATTCGAGCACCCTTCTTCCTCACTATTACCAAGCATTGTACCACTATTTCACCACTGACACTGTTTTTTGAATTCCATGCCTACATAGCATCAAGGAGCAATAGAGAATAGATGTGGAGAGGGGAGGGGGGGAGGGGGGTGGAATTTAAGAGAAAGGAACCCTCATACACTAGGAGAATTCACCAACTCTCTCTTGTAGTTGACATGTTTAGAAGACACCAGTGGTTGGGTTTCTTTGAGTTTCTCAAGGGGTATGATGATGATCTTTCCCATGAGTTTTCCATGGCATTACACTCTCAATAGGAAGAAAGTGTGAAAACTATTGTCATGGGTTGACCATCTCTCTCAGTCCTAAAACCATCAGCAGAGTAACCGCCTTGCCTCTAGGAAATTGATGCAATAGAGAAGACAAGCAAGTAAGTGTGATAGCTAGGAAAAAAAATCTTCCTTTCAAAACAAAAGCTTGTAGAATACAAGAATGGAGTGAGAAGAGAAAGTTTGTCTTACCCTTGGGATTAGGTAACTTACCATGTCCTTAAATACATATCTTTTGAATGGAGATTAAGTGTGGTTTATTCCTACCACTTTATGTTGCTCCAAAAGTTGATATTAAAGGTAGAATTACCCTTTCCTCAAAGACTTAGCGTCCCTCATTTCCTCCTACAAACAATCATGGAGATGAGACATAAGGTGAGGGAAGGAAAACACTGGCATTTATCTCACCATGGCTTCATCAAGGTAATAGTAGTGGATTCTCTAAACCAATTGGGGATCCCTATCATATGGAACAAATTTGTGGACATGGATAGGGAGACTTTCATAGAAACAAAAATCCCTCACACTAGGAGATACTCCAGCCTCTAGTATGAGAGGAAGAGAAGGAAAAATAGAGGAAGAAGAAGGAGCAAAGACATAGGACGAAGAGGTAAAAAGAACAGATTGGGAAGAAAGAAAAACAAAGGGAAAAGAGGCAATGGAGATAGAGAAAGGATAAGAAGAGATGAAAGGAGAAGAGGGTGAGAAGAAAGGAGAATAAAGAGTAAGCCCTGAGGAGACTTCTCCACCCCAAGGAGCAAAATATATTGAATAGGAAGTAGGTAGAACATTAACTACATTTGACACTCCTTTCTAGCCCAAGAGGAAGAAATTAAGACCAATTCAAAGGTATTTCAAAACCAAGAAGAGCACTAGAATTAGATAAGGGAAGCCACAAACTCCTACAAAAGTTCTTATAATTATCGAGGAGCCGCCAATAAAAAAGGAAGAAATAGTACCCAGTGAAGGAAATATTAAGGAGGTCACTCCTCCTAAAACCAAAACCAAGTCACCTATAACACTTGTGAGTAGGCCTACCACTAGGTCTATCACCTTTAAGAAGCTAAGGACACAATTTTCCTTTGAGGAAGAAGAAAAGGAGGAGCTACAAGAGGATCAATGTTTGTTATAGGAGAGACAAGTTTTGCTACAAGAGGGGTAGAGTCTGGTATAGGCAGGACAGGGGAAGCTATAGGAGCACAAGAAAGAGTTACAAAAGGAATCTACACCTCAAATACTCTTGAAAAAGACCTGCAAGAGCTCCAAGAACCTAGCCCACAACCTAGCTTGGGATCCTACTACAAATTAATTGGAGGAAGGATTATCCCTAAAAATTTTGTAATCCCGCTCCTTTATGAGTTGGAAATAGAGAGAGGTAGAATGGAATATGGTGGTAAATGAATGGGTTTAGGATAGGCAAAAATGAACAAAATTGAGGGCAAACCTCTCCCCCTTGCTGATGTTTAAGCATGTCCTCATGCTTTCTTCCTACGTTTGGACCATCTGAGTGATGATGCCCCTATTGTACCTGAATCTGTAGCCTCTTCTTGTGCAACCTAAAGTAGAATATCAATGCCCTCATGTTCCTCTGGTTTGTAGATGGAAATTTTTACTTTTTGTTTTTCATATTTATATTTCCATAACTTCTCCTCTAGCCATCTATAGGCTTGTTTGGAAATGAGCATATTTTGAGTTTCAAGCTTTTTTATTTTCTTGTTCAATTTCTTATTTTCTTTGACTATGTTTTTGTTGTTTTCTTTGTACATTTTGTTCTCCCTCTTCAAGTGTCTTTCCATGATTTTGTTGTCCTCTAGCTCACTTGTCAACTCTACTATTTTCTTAAGATATTCCTCATTGTGCAATTATCTGGATTCTTCCCTTGCCTCTTTGGCATATGAATGAGATGAGGTGGCTCCTACCCAAGCATCCTCAAAATAAGAGCATTTTTCTATGGGCTCTTCCCAAAATTCCTCCTCCAATCTCTATATGATCTCATCAATTTCTTTTGAGGTTTGTGGAGGCTCGGTTTCAATAATATCAATTTCTGGGTCTTTCCCTTGGTTGCTTGGTTCTTCTTGTGATTTTATTCTTGATCTCCTAGGAATGGACAAAAATGTTTTCTCTTTCTCAATCATAACACCATCTTTCTTCTTTTTCAATCTTGTCCTAGGATATAAAGGAGAATTCATGATACTTTTTGCGACATGTAATTTCTCAAGCCTTTCCTCATTCCCTCTTATTTGTTCTTCAAAGTGATGTTTGGCCAAAAAATCATTCCAAAGTATCCCTTTGTTCCTTGGCTGATACTCAACAAGTATATTAACCCATGATGATAGGTATTAGTTTCTTTAGCTTCCGTTTTGTTTTTGAAATTTTCTATCATTTTAGTTAAGCTCTTTGAAAAGAATTAAGGAATCTTGATTTTACAGTCTCCCTTGATACGTTGAAGCAATTTTATATGGTAAAGGTAGACTATATTGTGCCTATTTTTACAAGTAAAATACTTTTGGATGTTCAAAACCAATTCTGACCATGGTTCTTTGAACCAATCTCTTAAAATTCCTTTTTTCCTATCAATGGTCCCCTTCCTTTGTTTTTCTAGGAAAAGGGTCCATCCTTTCTCCTTAAAATGTAAACCTCTGTGATATTCTTCTCCTATTAAAGGAAGTTCTAATGCTTGAGATATGAAAGTTGGGTTCACTAGTATAGGAAGTTCACCCACTTTAGTTTTCCCATTTTCAAAATTTTCTATGAATTCTTGTGTAATTTTGTCGTTGTGACCATTAAACTTCCTAAGGAACTCCAGTAGTCCTACTTGGAATAATTTCTCCACTGCATCCTTACTCCAATTTTCTACTTTGAAGTCTTTGGGTTTAATTTTTGTTGCCATTTGCATTTTCTCTGTATACCAATTTATATAACCTTGTCCAGTAAATAATATCATTATGAAGATAACAAACAAAATATTTCTTATTCATGCAATAATAATCTTGGTAAATACACTTACTAGATCTCCTTAGCTATGAAAAGAAATAAGATTACTTCCTTTGCCTATAAATCTTCAATTTTCATGACTTCTCCTGTAAATAATATCAAAACAAGGTCCTATGTTTTTAAATCTGAGCGAAGAAAAATTCTAACTATGTGAAAGACCCAAAACAAAAATCTCCACTGCAAGAAAATTCTCTCACTATTTTGCAAATCATATTTAAATCTCTCTCCTTTTGCAAGATTTCATCATAAAAAATTATGAAAAATCCATCTCTGTTTCAAAATCTATGTGCGGTGTATTTGGAATAACACTCACTGTGCAAAGTTTTTGACAAAAATTGCATGAGGAAATCGTGGTTTTGATACTTGAACTGCAAGAAGAGTTGTAGAAAACTTGTAGAAACTTCTTGTTAATGATTTTTCTTTCTTGTGTAAACATATAGTTTCAATTAAACTCATTCTCTAGCATCTCGAAAAATCATGGATTCTACAAGTGGCAGAGGATTTTGAAGATGACAAAGCATTGAAAATCCAGAACTGAAGTCGTATTTTTCTCTCATTGTGACACATCTTAAACAAAATCTGAAGTTTAACTTTTTTCAAAATCATTTTAGTTGTTGAGGAGTATTTGGAATTGACGCTTACCTTATCACTGGGAGTCACTACGTAGTTTGTAGAATTTGTTGGAGCTCGGTGCAGAGGAAATCTAAATCGCTTTCTCCTTCCTTAAACAAACAAGACTCCTTTAAATTCTCCACGCAGCACAAGGTTCTTTTTTCCTTATTTCTCCATGCATCATGGGATTATTTATCCTTATTTCTCCACTCAACACGAGGTTTCTTCTCTCCTTATTTCTCCACTCAACACGGGGTTTCTTCTCTCCTTATTTCTCCACGCTGCTCTTTCACACAATTTCTCCACGGCATGGGGTTTCTCTCCTATGCAATTACCTTTACTCTATGTGTATTTTCCTTTGATCAGGGCTTCCTTATGTTGCAGATGAATGCGTAGTATTTCTCTCTGACTCTGAACTGAGTTTGGCTATGATGATGAAAGAGAATACGTAGAGGATACCTTTGAAATTTTTTTGACCGTTTCACTGCTTAACTGTCTTGTCCATTTTTTATTTTGGCTGCCACTTGTGTTAATGCACAATGGTTCATTTACTTATGACCATGTTATCCTTTGTACACTCCTTCGACACTTGTTTGATGTCCTCTAAGGTTGCATTATAGTTTTTATATTAGATTCTTAAATACTCATGACCATTAGGACCTTAGCTTATGATTTCAAACTGTATGCACTATGTTTTCTTATCCATCATACTTATGTGCATGTTGCATATTCATGTTTTTATCATTGCAACTTTTTCCTTTTTCATCATATACTTATGTATTTGATTTTGAAATGACCATAATTTTAGGTCATTTCAAATCAAATTTTCTTTATATTTTTACAATGATACTAACTTCTTGTTCTTGTTTTGTAGATACATAAACTAATCCTTCTAGTTGTATAGAGAAATTTTTCCATGGTGCAAAAAAATAAATTAAAAAGGAGATGTGGCCAACAATATTGGTCAAAAATTGCAAATGATATGAGATGTGAATGTATGGTTAAGTGATGAAATGAATGAATATGTAGGGTGATGTAGGATAATGTAAAATGATATAATGTACATGGCTAGGAGTATTGCATATTCAAGTTTTAAACTAGGTTATCAATCTTAGAAAAAAATTCAAAATCAAAGGCTTTAAGAATGCTTTAAACTTACAGTACTTTCCTTTTACTTGATAGCTTATTGTCAATTCATTTCTTATTTTTTCAACACTTAACCTTTTCAAAATGAATTCTTGTCAATATTGGATTGTAGATAGATGCTTATAGTTGCTTCTCATGTCCCTTTGATGTAGATTTGAAAATTAATAATCAAGTTCCTTCTATATATAATATTGATCTTGTTCAGGTCCCTTACTGATAAATGTTGATTATGATGTCTCAGGTCCCTTCTGTAGTACAACTACTTGATATTAAAGCATTGCATGGTTTGTTGATTTATTATGAATCCTCCTCCCCTTGCTGATCTTCAGACTTGTCCTTAGGTCTTTAAATTTTGGAGGATGATCCTACAAAAATAGAAAATGAAAAACATAAAAGAGAATTCATTTTGGCCAAATAAGTTTGTTTTCTGATATGAATTCGAGTTTGTATTGTGCTAGTATCCTAGATTTTCACAACCAAACTCCTTTATTATTTTTTAACTTCTTTTATTTTTATTCTTCTGGAAATAAGGAAGTCATATTACTATGATGTTCCAATACTTTCATATTGTTTTATGTTGAGACTCTGTTCAGAAAGTCTTATTTATTGATAGGTTTTTTATAAACTTTGAGTCTATGACCATTAACTAGAAACAAAATTGTTGCTTCATCAATTGTTTTAATCTTAACTCCTCCATTGTCAAAGATTTCTTCTATTTCATATGGCCCAAGCCAATGAGTAGTGAACTTAGCTTTGAAATATTTTTACTTGGAGTAAAAAAGAAGTGCCCAATCTCCCTTATGAAAAAATTTGTTTTTGATAAATCTGTCATGCCATTTGATTCTCTATTGATGTACTAGTGATGTATGCTCAACTGCCTGTTGTCTGATCTCATCTAGTTCATTCAGTTGCATAAGCCTTTGTTGTTGAGCTTCTGATAGGTCCAATACCAATTCTGTTGCAATTTTGAATGTATGAATTTGAAATTCGATTGGTAACAGAACTTCTTTACCATATACCAGTTGATATGGACAGAATCTAGTAGTATTTGTCCATGTAATTCTGTATGCCCATAATGCATCTTTTAATTTATCTGACCAATATTTTCTATTCATTTGTATTGTCTTTGTCATGATGTTTTCCCAAACCTTATTAGAAGATTCCACTTGTCTGTTTTCTTGTGGATGATACGAAGTAGACTTTCTATGCTTGATTTTGTATTTTTTGTAAGATCTTGAACAAGTTTAGAAGTGAACTGTGTTCCCTGGTCTATAACAATCTGTCTTGGAACTACAAATCTTACAAAGATTTCTTCAAAGGGGAAATAAACCATTTTTTCTTTTGTTTCTCGTTCCATATCTTTTGCTTCAACCCATTTTGTAACATAGTCTATACCTACTAAGATGTACTTCTTTCTATTTGAAGGTAGGTTAATAGGTCCCAAAAATTCTAGAGCCCATTGTTCAAATGATTCTATTAGTACTTGCGGTTTTAATGGCATTTCATCTGATACTACAAGTCTTCTAGTTCTTTGACAGCTAGCACATCTCTTGCAATAGGTCTTTGAGTCTTTGAAAATTGTTGGAAAAAGATCAGGACTAGTATAAAAGAGGTCACCATTGACCCAAGTATATATAGCACTTTGTTTAGTTATTTTCCTTTTTTGTTTACTAGTGAAATGGGATGGTAATATTCTAGATGATAAATAATTTGTTATATCTTCAAACCATGGGGTTTTAGCTGTTACAAAAAATATATGATTATCAGTAAATTTGTATAAAACAGGATAATATCGTTAGGAGAATTAAATCTTGACAGAAAGTTTTCTACTTGATTATCTTTTCATGGTCGATCTAGAATAGTGATATTGAATTGTTGCATTAGTAACAACCATCTAGTAATTATGCCATTAGTAATTGTTTTGTTCATTAAATATTTAATGGTTGAATCATATGTATGAATAAATACTTGATAGCCTATTATATAATGCCTAAATTTATTGACTACATGCACAACAACTAGCATTTCTTTTTCAATTACTGTATAGTTTAATTCTGTCATAGTTAAATTTTTTCTTATGAAATAAATAGTATAGTTAAATCGATTTTCTTTTTGTCCGAGAGATGCTCCTATAGTTCTGTCTGATGCATCAGTGGATATGTGGAATGGAAATGACCAATTTGGTCCTATGAGAATGGGTGCTATAGACAATTTATCTTTTAGTTTTTGAAATGCATTTTGACAATTTGTAGTCCATTGAAATTCTATGTCTTTTGCAAGTAATTTGAACAAGGGTAAAGTTATTTTGCTGAAGTTTTCAATGAATCTTCTGTAGTAGCTTGCATATCCCAAGAAACTTCTTACTTCTTTCTGTGTTTTTGGTGGCATTAAGTTTACAATGACTTGTATCTTTGTTGGGTCTACCTTAATTCTAGAAGAAGAAATGTGGTGTCCCAACACTATCCCTTCAGTTAACATCATAAAACATTTTTCATTGTTGAGGGATAAGTTTGCCTCTATGCATATCATTAGAAATTTTTCAAGATTGTTTAAAAAATCATCAAACGTACTTACATAAACAGTAAAATCATCCATATAGATTTCAACACATTTATGTATAAGATCTGCAAAGATAGCTAAGACTTCTCTTTGAAATGTAGCAGGTGCATTACATATTCCAAAAGGTGAAACATTATAAGCATATGTTCCCCATGGACAAGTGAATATAGTTTTATCCTCATCTTCTAATGTTATCATGATCTGATTGTATCCACTAAATCCATCAAGAAAGGAAAAGAATGTTTTCCCTGCTAATGGGTCTAGTACTTGATCAATGAATGGTAGTGGGAAATGATCTTTCAATGTTGCTTTGTTCAGTTCCCTATAGTCTACACATATTCTCCATTTTCCATTTTTCTTTGGCACCACAACTAAGGGAGAAACTCATTGACTATCAGAGATAGGGTAGATAAATCCTACCTGTAATAGTTTTTGAAACTCCTTCATCATTAGATTCATTCTTCTTTGTCGTTGTCTTACTCGTTTGATTGCTTCATCTATGTAAAAGTGATGGATACATGTTTTTGGATGGATTCCTTGCATGCATGTATAGTCCCAGGCAAAATATTTTGAACATTTATGTAATAATGCAATTACTTGTTGTTCTTGTGATGATTGTAGATTATTACCAATATTTAAATTCTTTCCGGGATTGATTTCAATGATTTTGCTTTGAGAATTGGTAATTGAGTTGATAGGAAAAATGCTTTCAAATTAATTTTGTAACGATTGAATAGTACAATTTTCATGAAAACATTGATTTAGAAGATGATTTGCAACTTCATATTAAGTTATTTGTAGCTACTCAGAATTATCAGGTTTTGAGATAAAAAGAAAGTATATGAAATCCTCATTTTATTCTTCTTCTCTAAAAGTAAAGGCTTGATTAATGCTTAAAATAGGTAGAGGTTCTTCCTATTGATCATCAAGCCATGATAGTAAAAAAGGAGAATGAGCAAGAGGATAGTGTGATATGTTTCCTTTCATCTCCATGTATTATAACCATGCTTCTTGATCTACATCCAATTAAGGCATCTACTCTGGCTAGAATTAAAGGATGGCCTCCTAGATTAGTTTTTGCTTACAAGATTAGAAAGTGTACAGGATATTCCCATGAATCCAACGAAACAATGATGTCTTCAAGTATTCCTTTCGGTACAAATTTATATCTATCTGATAGTTCTAAATTTGTAATAGTAGGTCAGATATTTGGCAGTTTTAAATACTTCATAGTTTCTATTGTCATGACATTTATAGCATCTCCTAAATCAATTGAAGTTTTAGGAACTGAAAAATTATTGATTGAAATGGTAACCATAGGTATCCATGGATCAATATATTTTTCAATTGTTGTTTTTGCATACATGAGACTAACTAATTTGCCAATGGCTTGGATTGTGGGTGGATCTCTTTTATTTTTGCTAGTTTTCTTAATACGCAATTCCCTTAATGTTTTTGTATAAATTGGAATATCTTTGATAGCTTGCAACAAAATAATTTTGACATAAGAATTCTAATTTAATTCATCTATGATATCAAATTCAGGAAGAGAAATTGAAGTTTCTTTATCGAGTAACCTTTCTGGGAAAGGTGGTGTTTGAGTCATAATAGTTTTGCTTTTCTAAATTTGATTCCATGGATTAGACTTTTTAGATTTTTCTCCTTCTTCAATTTTTTCTTCTATGATTGGTGGGGAATCTTTTTGTATAACTTTTCCTAACCTCAAGTGTATGTCTTGAATAAGAATAATACAATACGTAGGAAATAATGTTGTTTCTTCCACATTATAGGTTGGCCTCTCCATTCTGTTACTCAGATTTTCTATTGGCTAAGTTGGTAATTTAGTTGGTCTGGGTGGTGGTTGGTTAGAAGGTAGCTGAAGCTACTGAGATTGATTTAGTGTAGGCATTGACTTTTTTGTGAATGGATTTGATTTAGGAGATTGTTGGAATTGTTGATATGGAAATTATTGTTGAGCATATAGTTGTTGATATGATTGTTGAGGATAAGATTGATATTGTTGAGAGTAAAATTGTTGGGGAGGTTGGGCTCCATAAGCATATCCTCGCCAACTTTGTGAAGGTTGGTTTTGGTTTTACTGAGGAGGCCAAACCTGCCATGGCATAGGATTATTTCATGAATTTTGACACTGAAAATTCTGGGGAATTTGTTGAGGAAACTGTTGAGATGTACCTGCAAAACATGGTTTCCAAGCTCTTCTTGGTGCCATATAGTAAAATCCTTGGTTTCTTCTAATTGTCCTACTTGCAACGCTTTTAATGTTGGAAAATAACTTTTAACATGTTTTTTTGTACAAATTCCACAAACATGTATATTATCTAAAGGATGTTCTCGTAAAAGATGCTTCTTCCTACAATTAGGACAAAAGATTGACATTGTTTATTCTTCTTCTTGTTGTATCTTCTTTGCTTTTAATACATCAACTTGTGTTCCTAAGATGCTTAAAATATTTGTTTTAACTTTTTCTAACAAACTCCCTATTTCTACTCTTGTTGTTGATTTAGAAGCTCTTGAAATTATATCTCTTTTTCTTTTTTTTGGCTCTAACTCTAGAGTAATTTTGACATAATTAAGCTATTTCATCAAAAAGTAAGCATGAAATATCTCCTTTTCCCATCACAGTTAGAATATCAAGATACTCATCGCGTATTCCTTTGAGAAAAATTGTTTTAATGGTATCAGGATTTGGCAAATGTTGCTTGGATTTTTGTAGGTTGTAAAAAAATCATTCTAAATATTCTTTCCAAACTCTCATCTTCTTGTTGAGACATTCTAAAAATATATTCTTTTGAATCTCTAAGCATACAATAGGCTTGATATTTCTTAAGAAAAAATTTCTTCATTTCTTCCCAAGAAATAATAGTGTTCTCATAATCCCATAAATCATTTTAGTGTAACTGCTTTAAGAGTAGTAGGAAAAAGACGAAGCTTATGTGTATCATCAGTATAACCATAAGTTATGCATAAGATATCAAATTCAAACATGAATGAATGAGGATCTTCAAAAGACATTCCATAGAAATTTGTTAAAACTGAAGGTGGAGTATTCTTCATTTTTACCTCTTCTCCTAGAATTTCTCTAGTATCTACAATTGGAAATCCAAAAGTAGCTTCTTTATCATTTTGTATTTCTAAATTTTGTCTTCTCTTATGATCATATTTTCTTTTGGCATGTTCTTTTGTTTTCCTTTCTGCTTCTCTTCTTGCCTCTTCTTCTCTTCTTCTTTCCCATTCTTTTTGTTGCTTTTCACATCGTAACCTTTCTTCTGGAGTGAGGATGTTAGATCCTTTCCCTTCTTTTGCCATATCTTTTTCAGCAGTTTCAAATGTTTCAATAACAACTTGAGATTAAACTTGTTTATTTGTTCAAAGATAGGTTGATCTATTTGTTCAAGGATAGGCTGATCTATTTGTTCAAGAATAGGTTGATCTATTGGTTTTATTTTCTCTCTTTGTTTTCCTATGGAAGATGTTCCTATGTGTTTTTGTTTTCTCTTCACTTCATAAGCTAACAAATTTTGTCTTTCAACAAGAGTTAACCATTGTCCCGAGCGTTATTTTTCCTCTAACTCTTCCAAAGTTGGTTTTCCAGCAATTGGTGTAGTTAATTCAAATGAAGGTAGTCCTACGTCTACCAATAGTTTAATGGTTTGGGGGTCTTGTTTTGTGTATCTACCCTTTTCATCTCTTTGTCTAGGCATAAATGACCATTATGAAAAATCCTATTTAATTTGTATGTTTTTGTTGTTTTTAATGTTTATTTTAATGTTTTTTGTTTAAAACTTCTTATTTTGATTAACTCTAAATATGCTTCCCTGGCAATGGCACCAAAAATGTAAAGTCAATTTACTAAGTAAACTA
Organism: Pinus tabuliformis; assembly: GCA_031772625.1. NCBI lineage: Eukaryota > Viridiplantae > Streptophyta > Pinopsida > Pinales > Pinaceae > Pinus > Pinus tabuliformis. The sequence continues at coordinate 419,555,777 of CM062806.1, read as the reverse complement.
AAACATGTGTTTTACTTGTCAATCTGGGCTTGTAGACTTGGAAGCATGTCCAAAGTATATGGATTTCAGGTGAAGTCAATTTATGAAGGTAAGTATACAAGGTTAAAGGAAGTTCATATTACAACTATATTCTAAGTTTTAAAAAAACTAAAAAAAAATTGGTTCAAGATGTAGCAAACAAGAAAAGAGGCTCCTAACTTAGGAGGTCACAGTGGTCCTTCCTCACAATACTGTCCCCAAGAAGAGAAACTAAAGAGCAGTGGTTTGTAATGTGTAGATAGCAAGAGAAGAGGCTCCTAACTTAGGAGGTCCTAGTTGTCCTTCCTCACAGTTCTACTCCAATAACATTACCATTACATCAAATAAAAACTAGAATTCAAGAAATAATACAGGAAATGCAAAAAGGATGATTTTAGCTATGATTCATAACTTGATAGAAAGAGAATTTAACTTAAGGTATTATTAGTCCTTTCATATGAAAATTTGACTCTAAAATAACATCATCCAAAAATCACACAAAAATCATCACACATCTAAATAACTGAATCATAAATCTGAAACAAGAAATATTGAAATTAAAATTATGCTAATTTAATCAAAGTGTACTTAGCTTGGTATGGGGGCCCTCCAACCTTGCCTTGTACACCTAAGGAACTCTCAGTTATAGCTAACTTATGAAAATATCCACAACATTGGCATCAACTAGAAAAGTAGAAAGTATTATCCAAATTATCAAAGAGTCTCAAATAGTCTGAATACAAAATTACATACATGAATGGTTCATAAACTCAGTTTAAATAAGCAAATCATCAACAAAATTTGCTACAGTGGATCTAACAGTATTATCTATCCTAATCCATCCATCCAGGTCGAAATCATCAAGTCTAGTTCACAAAATTAGGAAAAATCCCAAAAAATAATATTTTGCCCCTTTTTAATAGGGATTTCTAAATGACAAGTCAAGTTTGACCAGCATTGACCGGGCCTGTGTTTGCTCAGTTTGACCGAACCAATAGGTGTTCCTCCATCTGTGGTTACCTATCTTTCCAAACATGCACTTAGCTCTCACCCAGGTGTCCTGCACATATGACTTTAACGAAGTTATTACGGGAATTTTTAATGCGGTCCAAATTTACTCTTAAACCCCAATTTTTAAAAAAAATTCTAAAAATTGAAAAACTTAATTTAGCTACCTAAATATGCAAAATAATATTAAAATGAAGCATATGTAAGTGAAATAGGATGTAATATGGTGGTAAATGAATGGGTTAAGGATAGGCAAAAATGACCAAAATTGAGGGCAACAGCTATTGAGCCCTAAGGCTGTCATTGGCAATCATAGCCTCATCTCCAATGATGTTACTTTAGCACCCAATTACATTGGTACCCAGGAGAAAGTCATTCTACACTTCGAATACACATTTAGGATGTTGGGAACAGAAAGTCTGCAAGCCTTCCAGAGAAGATGGCATGCCTTACCCCACAGCCTACAAATCAGAGAATATTACTCTCCTGAAAGGCTAAGGAATGCCTTGGAGATAACACCCTTGTACAAGAGGATCATGCAGAAGATGAAAATTGGGTAGATAGGACTCAAACTCAGTCCACCCCTGTTGTTAGGCTTACAAGAAGGAAGAGACGAAGTAGAAGAGCAGAGGGAGTGGATATAGATAGAAAGGAATGTGGGTTTTTACCCACAAGAGGGTACACCATCCAAGGAACCTTGGGATGTCAAGGAGGCCACGAGGACCATGAAAGAGCTTCACGTGGATGATTCAGATTCTCAGAGGATGAGAAACACCTTCAGCAAGGGGTGATGATGAGTCCCATTGATAAGTACACTTTGAAGATCATTATACCATTCTCCAACCTTAAACATGTCCTTCTCTTACATTAATTCACATTTTTTGTTTTATTGTACTTAGTAAGAGGAGTAAAAGTTGTTTTCCATAGTATGTGGCCTAATTTGGTTTACTTTCAGGAAATGAAGCATTTTTAGGCTATTACTATGCAAGGGCTTGATGGAGACAACTAGGATAGAATCTAAGGGGTTTGTCCACATCCTTAACTCCTTAAACTCGACTTGGGATCACAATATCCTCTCTCACCAATTCAAATTCCTTAGCAGTTGAGTGACTCTTAGTCCAAGTGAAGACCAAGAGGGAGAAGATACACCATTTTCGATATTAATGAGGGAACCACTCCTACTTTCAAAGGAGTTGCTTCAGCTGCCCTTCTGTATAAATAAACTAGAAGAAGAGCTCAGTAGGACTCAATTCTTTTTGTTCATTGGGTGTAGCTATGAGATTCAATATTGACATTGTTACTTTAAAATTTTGTGTAATGTATTAGATCTGTACTTTTTGAGAATGAGAATTTGGATTTTAAGTTGCATCTAAGTTAGTTTCAGAGAGCTGAGACCCTTGGGTTTGGGCCCAATCCAAAGGCTTTGGTCCCTCTTTTTGTACTTATGTTTCTTCTTGATTTCAAGGAGTTCATATTTTATTGTATTTCAGTAGAGATTAATCTATAAAAACATGTGATTCCAATGTCTATATCACCTCTCTTGTGGGAGAATGAATGGAAGGATTCACAACCACAGTCCAAACATATTGTGTTTATGATTTCTTGCAAATATATTAGTGTTAGTTTTCTTATTTTACATTTTATTTATGTAGCTTAGAATTCATTCTAGTGAGTAGATCAGTGTTATGGCATTAATTAAATGTTATTTAAATTCAACTCATCCTTTCATGTTAAAATAAGTTATCTCATTTTGTTAATGATAAATGAATATGTGCATGTGATTGATTGCAGGTTTGTGTTGATATGCAGGGGAGGGCACCTTTAACACTTCCATCTTAATCTCCTTCATCTTCTATAAGTCATTATTCCTAGTACATCAAGAGCGTTCATCCTAGTACAAGATAAGCCTCTAAGAGGTCTTGATCTTGGCCAGGGGCTCAAACCAACCTCCCTCAATTTTCTTCAACTTCCATCCACCTTTCCATCCCCTCAAGACATCATTTTCACCTCCAAAAGCCACTTGGATTACCTCCTATAGCATTACAAGCCATCTTGTAGCATTATAGGCCCTCCTATACAATTACAAGCCTCCTATAGCAATCTCTAGTAGAAAACCTGTAGTATCACTTTCCTTCATCAGTTTTGATCCCCATTGCAACTTTGACATAGTCTAGATGAATAATGACCCCCAAGTGTGATTTTATGATTAGGGGAAGCTCCTATGCCACTCCAACCCATCCTTTTCTTCACTACAATAATAGAGTAGAGGTAGTTTCTTTATCACAAGTACGATGAAGGTAGGTTAATGACCTACAAACAAGTGAATTAGGTAGATAGTACATACAATTTTGATTGGTAGTTTGATGAATTATGAAAGATAAATTAGCTTCCTTTCTGCAAGTAGATTTGGTAGTTTTATGAATTATGCAAGATAAATTAGCTTCCTTTCTGCAAGTATATTTGGTAGTTTGATGAATTATGCAAGATAAAATAACTTTCTTTCTGTAGCTAGATTAGCCTTTGTCCTTTCATGATTTGATCAGTTAGCATTTAGAATTTGAGTCAATGGAATTTCTACTTTCATAGCTAGCAGCAATTTCCAATTGTACCATTATCAACAAGCTTTAATTCTAATTCAGTAGGAGGAAGGGTCTCTAAGCACTTTTTATCTAATGTCATAATAGAGGGTGGCATGAGTAGAATCCTATATGTTGTGCATATAGCACTTTCACCTCGAATATTTTCAAACCCCAGGTTGATAATTTGATTTGAGAAGCCCTTGGGAGTTGTAAAATTCTTGGTGCAATACCAAGGCTCACCAAATACAATGCCCTCTCACTCATGTTATAGGGAAATCTAGTGTCTATGCAGAGCTACTAGTCCCACTAAGACGTGTAGCTATCTTAGAAACAAACAGATTGAAGTTACTTTCTTTTTCCTTTATGAGAAGTAGATGAGAGGGTAGCAAAGAATACCAACCTTAGTCTTGCGCTTGGTCCTTTGCTTAGTTCCTCTCCCTTCTGACAGATCTTTGCCACTCCTTCCTCGCTTTAGAGAGAACCTGTAGAGTCAAAGCAACATAACACTATCGAAGTATAGAGATCTACAATCATAAACAATATTGGACCAGATATATATTAACCACACAAATGCATATATCATCAAACATACAGGAATGTGGAGGAAAACTCGAATAGCTTTATTAATATAAAGAATAGCAAAGAGGATTACAACCCATTGATCTGACCCAGTGTCATCCTCCTAGCATGAAAGCCCTTCTTCACCTCATGAAAAGCTTAGATCACCCAACACTATGATGTTCCACCAAGAAACCAACAACACTTCCTTAAAAAATACAAGATTCCAGCCTCTGGATCTCTTTGATGAGGGACCCATATATAGATGTTTTCAGGGGGGTGAGTCAGCTTCTGGGATTTTTATTAGTGTCCTCTCTCTAATAGTTCTTGGTTCCACTTGGAGATTCATGATCTCTTACTCATCCCTGGGCGAATTCAGAGAGGCAAGTGTCATAGGAGAAGTTTCTGGAAGATTCCATGATCATCCACCTTGCAAACTGTCTCTACCATTTGTCTACTCTCGCTCATCGCACCCTACAGAAGGGCTTTCCAGTATGCATCACACTTTTTGCACTGAGCAGGTGAGATGCATCGCACCCTTAGCACTGAGCAGTCTGTATGGTCCAGTTTTGACCAGTTCTGAGCAGTTTTCCATGGAGAACTTCTGGGAGATGATGTAATCAGCTGACCTTGTTCCTTTAGGGTGTGAAACAACACTTTTAGGGACTTAGAAGCCCTTGGTTTATGGACATGTATGATTGGAGTTGCAATTCCAAAAAATTTCTATAATAGTTTCCCCCTAAAGCATGAGATCGTTAATCTTTTAAAGTCGGATGAAATGATTTATCATGAAGATCCGAGGTTTTTCAAACTGGAAGGTGACCTGTAATAAGATACAATACAATACATTATCTTCATAATATTTTCATGATCTAGCTGAGGCAGGCATTCCCATGCTTAGCTTATAAATTCATTTCATGTACATACGACAGACAACCGTCTGTGTGGCAGACTGATGATTCTGATAGAGCCATCATCCTTTGATTCAGATGATCATCTGTGCAACAATGGTGTACATTTGATGTCTTTATTTTCCTGAATATATCACAGCCTGGATGGATGAAACTAGATCTGGGGTATTCAAACTCATCCAATCTTTGCCCGAAGTACAAATCGATCCATGTGAAATATGTTATGGAGTCGAACATGGAAAGACATCGCCTGATTACCAGCAAATGATGTAAGTTGTTAACAGGCGTGAGAGGAATCACCGATAATGATGATTACCCTCAAGGTACGACAGTACAATTCACGTGGTGTGAAAAAGGGACTTGGCATCAAACACCACGCAAAATATTTCGGTCGAAGGCCATTGACGTAAACCTGTCGCCGGAAGTGAGAAACTTGCCATTGAGGCATGCAAGCTTCAAAGTACTAAAAGGGTTGTTCCTAGGTCGACTTCTTAGATAATGAGTTGATGTTGACAAGAAGTGACCCGTCGTAGGAGGGCCTTAATGAATCCCACATCTATGACACGGAACAGAGAAAATGATCTTGTGGAGGTGAAAACGATCTGATAATACAAGGTTCAGGGTGGCAATCATGAAAGAATGGAGCATGAATGTATTGCAGTGGATGAGACACAAGATGGGTTGGTGAATTCTCTGAGCGACTTCTCTTGAACATATCGGTGACACTGAAATGGATTGGTAGCATTAACCCCAAAGATGGATGGTACGATGGACCAATGGTAATGTGACCGGTGAACGGAATAACCCAACCCGACTCAGAGATGGAGTGAAAGTGTCATGTTCAGGAGCGACTTGCTACCAATAAAGTTTCTTCAAGTTTTCTTCCCAATTTTTCCCCAGTCATTGCTGACCAGTACCTCTTTATTTTTATCAAGATTAAGGAGGATAACATATGCTTGTTCTATAATTCGCCTTTCAAGCGAACCCGTCGCTATGTTTTAACAAGCCTAGCGACAGTGAAACTCGTTCTCATCCATATGGACAAGTTTGTCGCTATTGATTTTAACGACAATGATAACTCGGTTTAACGATAATGATAACTCGGTCCTTTTTCAATTTTAGAGAGTCTAAAAAGGGACAGAAAGGAAACTCCAATAATCCTTTTTTGTTATATGATCCCTTAAGTCCGAAAAAGTATAAAATAATACGAAATGGATGAATTTTTGATAGTTTTAACAAGCCAAATAAGACAAGCACTCGATATTTTTGTGTAATAATCCCTTGAGTCCAAAAGGATTAAAATCTAGAGGAGGGATAGAACTTCTGATAGCTTTAACGAGCTGGAGAGGCCAATTGATCAGCAATATTTTCATATTTTACGAGTCAGACGAAAAGAGCTTAAAGGAGACTCGTTTTTTGAGGAACGAGTGATAATTTCGGGTAGCAGCTGATTCCAGGTAAGGCTTGGAATTTTCCAATCACGGTAGTGTCACAAGGATGGCTAACAGAATCACTCATTGCAGCTGTTCCTCAAAAGGGTAAACAATCAAATGGAGGTGTATGATCGGCTAAAACAGAGTGGAGGTGATGATGAGAACACGACCAAGGCTCAAAAGCTGATGATAATGCATTCACAATGGTTATTTACTGGATATGGGTTCATTTTTTATTGAGCTTAAACTCTGGGGGGAACATTTTCTCATTGCTTAGGTTTAATTTTTAATGAGCTTGAACTTGGCATAAAAATTTCTCATGTCAGTCATATAATACGGATGTCTCATCAATAGGTTCAATTTCTAAGGAGTTTCCACCATTCGAAGCTTTGCTCCGCTACCTCTTGCATGCAAGCTAGGAATGACCAACTACTATCCTAGGGGTTAGATAACTGCTAAGGTTAGATATGAAAATTTTTCCTTTACTTACTGGCGCCATATGGCCCTTGCAAAGGCGAACAGTCAATTCGACCACTCACCCAACTTAAGCAGTTGAAGTTAGCAGAACTATAGAGTTAGCGTTACGCTAGTCCCTTTTCACTTGTGCACAAAAGGTTTGCATGCCCCTAGGTATAGTGAAGTAGAGTTTATTGGTTACCATATAGGAGTTCTCGTATTTGCAAGATAGTTTCCATCCGCATAGCAGATAGAAACACTTCCTCGGCTTAGTCCATTTTGACAAAGGTGATTCTAGCTTCAATTACCTAACCTTGACGAGGGAATCTTATTCTGGTCTAATCCCTTTTTCCTAGACGGATGAGTTTCAAACCATTCATATATCCTTCACGGAAACCTACCCTATACCCAGAGTTTTCCTGCAGACCAGGGTGCAGGCCCCCTGGGTTTCAGTCATGACCACCAAATTACTCGCATTCTTCAGGTGGTTGGACTAGAGATTGATGAGACATTCCTTGCATGAAAATACCATTTAGGGATGGCATTTTACTACTAGCTATGTGTGAGCTTGGGAATGAAAGCTGGTCTACGAGCTAGACCACTCTGCCTTCATGTGGAAAACACATTACTCGAAAGAGTGAGGAGACAATGGCTCCCATGCAATAAATATAGTCATGCCCAAGGAGTAGATTATAATCTAAGGGTCCTTGGACTACCATTACATTCATATAAACAGTTTTCCTTCTCAAATTTATAGGCACATTTGGAAGGATCCCTAACGGTCGACTGGTTCCTTTGTCAAAGCCTGTCAGATTTCTCATCTCAGGCATAAGCGATGGTGAACGAAGCACTTTCCAAGCAGTTGAGGAAAGGATACTCACAGAAGCCCCTTCATCTATGATGGTACCAACCATGACCATTCTGTAAATTTGTACAATGATTCAAAATGGTACATTAGACGGTAGACGGGGTTTGCCTAGAAGATTCCAATCGAAGGAAACGACTAGGCTGCTCAGAGATGGGACCGAATAGACGGTCGGGTATGACTCTGACGAACTTCCTTCTTGTGGTAAAGGAATAGGTAGATTGCCTCCAAGTTCATCGGAGTCTGTGTTTACGAATAGAATTTGAACGGTGTTGTTCTCATTCTCTTCGGCGACTATATCATCTAAAGATGGACCTTTCGAAGGAAAAACTGGGTCGGCTGTTGCCTCGACCTTTTGACTTTCGTCAGGCATGGATTTAGAGGGTTTATCTTCAATGATAGATTCTTTGACCAACCACTGAGGTGTGTCAGTCGGATTTTCAACTAGTGACGGACTCGGCAAGAGTTTCTTGTATCCAGGAGGAAATCGTAGTGGTGAAGCAGGATGGTTATCCAAGACTCTTTTAGCTTCATCTAGGAAGGGACAATGGTGGACGACGTGATCACCTTCACATAGTTTACAAGGAAATTTACATTTCCTTTTTTGTCCAGCGACATCGCTTTCACTAGTTGACGATGTACTTTCAACATGGTCCTCAGAGGTTGATGACACCGGATTGTGCAAACGAGGAGACCAGTCCCTTAAGATCTGAGGGATGCAAGGAAAATCTCCATGATTGTGGTCTCCTATGCAAATGACACATGGATATTTACACTTGGATGGTGTTGTGTGTGGATTTTCGCTAGACGATACATGGTTGCCCCTTTTCACCTTTGGCTCCTTCTTCTTATTTTCCTTCTCCTTCCCTTCCCTCTTCTTCTCAGTTACTTGGTTTTTAGCTTTACCAGCTTCAAGAAGCGAAGAGGAAGGAGGGGAGGGAGAAACAAGAGAAGCAGAAGGTTGAGGGGTAAATCTAGTATCATCTAGTTGCCGACTTGATTGCTTAGGAATCACGGTGCTTTGAATGACAGAGGTCGAGAAGAACCATATTGGCAAGACAATTGTCAATCTTGGAAGCGACAATGTGGCCATATGAGGTGCACCAACATCTCCCCAAGAGGAGAAAGGACTAGGATTTCCTCCAAGGGGAAATCCTTGGTTGGTGGACTCCATTTTTCTCAACCTAAGACCAACGTGGGAACGGTGATGTTATTCCGATTAAAATAAATTTTAGATGCTTTGACACAATTTGCTTTTTCAATTTTTAAGAGTCGAGAAAAAGCTAAAGATGACTCTAGTCGCCTTTGATTTTTAATGAGCCTGAAGTGACAAGTGCTCAGATGGACCTTTTCCTTTAAGGAGTCTAAAAGGGAACGAAAGAGACTACTCTGGAAATCTAGATAGAGGGATTATCAAAGCAATTGCAAAACTGCAGAATACTTTTTACGGTATGGTAGTCAATCTTCCCAAATGTTGTGTTCAGTGCATTGCGATCGATAGGGCTATAGACATGGCTTCCTAAGGATAAAGGATATAGCCTATTGTGGTCTCCCAATATATACTCGATGGTACGTGGGAGCACAAGTTCGTACTAGCACTTGTCGTCTCAAAGAGGAGGAATCACCCAACCTACAATGAAATCGATAGTTACCAGGATTTACGATGCCGGAATACGTCTCTAACCTAGACTTCTAAATTTTGTGCGTTAGGTTCCAAAGCGTTTTTATGTTCATTGAATTTATTTTACAGTTGATCTTTCTTAAGAACTTTTCCTTTCAGGTTCACTACGTGATGTAGATATACAATTCCTAAAATGCAATCTAAGATGATAAAGAATTGTTTAATCTTCTCTTTGCAATGAAAATCCTAGCTACTAGGGAAAGAGAAATGAGATTCTTTCAACATAGAGTAGAGAGCACACACTAGATGCATTGTCCTAAATCAAACCAAAAGTAGTGTAAATGCAAATGCACATGCATGTATTTGCTTTCAGCCTTCTTAATGTGTGAATGACAAAAAGAATGCTAAGTACAATTCTGAATTATCTTTTCAAAGTGATAGTACTAACAACTTTCTCTTCAAAAAACAAAAGGAAGGCAAATGACGACACTTTGCAATTTTTAATTGAAAACTGCTTTCGACACTTGAAAAAATACTAATCCAAATCAAATACAAGAGTGACAGTGTAATCGACCATCAAGAACAATAGAATTTTTTTCTTTGACTGAAAACAACACTTGCGACACTTTCAAATCAACAATCGACAGTTTGATTAAGCTACTTCTTTGTAAAAGAGAACTGTAAATGTCGCACAATACATAAAAACATTCACAATTCTTTGTACAATAGAGGCCAAATCATGCAAAGGAAGGGGGTTTCTACAGTGGTATACTGATTGTAGACAACAAAACTCCTGAATAGAACTGAAGAGAGTGAAGAAAAACCAAAATCTGAAGGCAAAATTAGCCTTTTCTAATCATCACACCTGTTACACAGGGAAACAGGGATGCATCACACCTACTGCACATGGGAGGTGCGATGTATCTAGATTTCCTATAAGAAAGGGTGCGATGGTATAGGGGTGAGGCTTTACCTGGTCTTTGGTCACAGTTTGCAGTTCAGTTCAGGGATTTAGTTCGAGCAAATGATAGTCAGTAGATAGAAATCACATGGGCTAATCTAATGAGGTTACTAGAGCCACCGCTAGGGCAATTAGGATGTTTGCAAATCAATTTTTTAGTTTATAAACAAAACCCAGAGATAGACTGAAGCAGCATTGATCTACTTTGCAATTGCATAGAAAAAGCAGTTCGAAGGCTAGCTGGCTTGACTTCAGGCTCCGTCTGTAAGTTTATAAAGCAAGAAAATATAGACAAGCAAACAAGCTATTTGCTCCATAGCGGAGTCACCATTTTGTTATCGGGAAATCTAGTGTCTATGCAGAGCTGCTAGTCCCACTAAGATGGGTAGCTATCTTAGAAACAAACAGATTAAAGTTACTTTCGTTTTCCTTTATGAGAAGTAGATGAGAGGGGAGCAAATAATACCAACCTCAGTCTTGTGCTTGGTCCTTTTCTTAGTTCCTCTCCCTTCCGACAGATCTTTGCCGCTCCTTCCTCGCTTTAGAGAGCACCTGTAGAGTCAAAGTAGCATAACACTATCGAAGTACAAAGATCTACAATCACAAACAATATAGGACCAGATATATATTGACCACACAAATGCATATATCATCAAACATACAAGAATGTGGAGGAAAAATTGAATAGTTTTATTAATATAAAGAATAGCAAAGAGGATTACAACCCATTGATCTGACCCAACGTCATCCTCCTAGCATGAAAGCCCTTCTTCACCTCATGAAAATCTTAGATCACCCAACACTATGATGTTCCACCAAGAAACCAATAGCACTTCCTTACAAAATACAAGATTCCAGCCTCTGGATCTCTGTGATGAGGGACCCATATATAGATGTTTGTAGGGGGGTGAGTCAGCTTCTGGGATTTTGATTAGTTTCCTCTCTCTAATAGTTCTTGGTTCCACTTGGAGATTCATGTTCTCTTACTCATCCCTGGGCGAATTCAGAGAGGCAAGTGTCACAAGAGAAGTTTCTGGTAGATTCCATGATCATCCACCTTGCAAATTGTCTCTGCCATTTGTTTATTCTCGCTCATCGCACCCTACAGAAGCGCTTTATAGTATGCATCGCATTTTTTGCACTGAGTAGGTGAGATGCATTGCACCCTTAACACTGACCAGTCTGTATGTTCCAGTTTTGACCAGTTCTGAGCAGTTTTCCATGGAGAATTTATGGGAGATGATGTAATCAACTAACCTTGTTCCTTTAGGGTGTGAAACAACACTTTTAGGGACTTAGAATCCCTTGGTTTATGGACATGTATGATTGGGGTTGCAGTGCCCAAAAATGTCTATAACAACTCAACCACAACATCAAGATATAGTTAAGGCCGTGTATGTGTAACAAATATGTCCGTATGAAAATCACCAACACATGACCCCTACAACAATATTGTAAACAATATAAAATTAGGAACCAGAGAATAAAAAATATATCGATAGCCTACCATCAATCTCTGCAATACTTACTCTACGATAAACCCTAGTAGCATCAAATTATTTTCCCAAACATCATCAACATTTTTTTATCCAACATATCTCATATTTACATTATCTCCAATGACAAATTGTAGCAACAAATTTTGACTCCAACCCTCGCAGCAACACTACATATTTTTTTCATTGATCAACTCACTCGGCTATACACCACAATATTAAATCTTATTGTATCATGTTAGAGATACAAAACAACATAGAAGCATATTCTTAAGATAACATACATAAATCATGATATGGCAGTTGCATACACATCTCTCTCACAATATAACTTTGTCCTGAACACTCAACTACATGCAACAGAAATTATTCTCACCCTTACGCAAGCTCAACAAATTTCCATACAAGACTTTTCTCTTGTTCTATAAATAGATCATCCCCTACTTAATACAATACATCATCCAACTTTTTCAACACTCTACTAACAACATACTAATTATAGACCCTGCTCATTACAACCCCAACATATAATATCTGACTCAATTTCTGATACATAGTTGTACATGAAAATAAATTGAAATATACATCAACATAGCATTCATTTCCCATAGAAATACATCATTGTCTGCAACATATGTATGGCTTGACAAGATACCACTAATCCTAAGACCTCACACTTTCAACACAACCATGTTAGCACTTGAATACACTTTCAATATGTTTCCTTTGGTCTCTGCAAACAATGCATCATCTCTCTGACATAATATGTAGCAACATTAATATATAAAAATCAGCCCCTAAAATATAAATAACTATTATCAACTTGTATAAACACCATACTCAAATTAAAAATCCACTACTCAGAATGCATCAACATAACAACCTTTGAATGCACTCCATGTCACACAACCATTTCATACGCATTCTACAAGCATGGAAAATCAATATCTCGTCATCTCACCATCATACGCAATAAGCCACACACTCTAGACACATATACTCACCCACAATTTTAACATCTCTCAACAGTCAAATATCTATAAAACGTCAGTGTGCTTCATGCCTAGAAATCATAATTTACACATATGATCCACGAGCATACAATTGACCCCAGTCCCTAACTCATATGCACAGGTCTCATTACTATAATATGATCTATCCATTCTCTCTAACTTTGAGCTCAACACACCTACATTTAGTCATCTGATTACAATTTGTCTCTACGCTTAAACAGAACTCAAACTCCCCTTTGTAATGGGTGTGTATAGTCTCTTCGTCACTCTTCATATCAATCCTCCAGATCCCATCTTAGACTAGCAAAAGTTATGCAAATACATTCAACTCATTAGCTTTATCCCATCACATCAGATCTCCATCTATACACACTTGATCAACATGCACTCATTTTTTTCCATCACACTTAAAACTGATCAGTTTCACACACACAAGTTTAATCGCATCACTCCTCTTTTTTGTGCACTAGTCTCACTATAAAACCATACGCATCTACTCCAGCACACTATCAATTATCATACATGCTAACCTTTTGATAGAACAATGGACAACAATTTAACTTATAGAACATTTCCATTAAATCTGGAGCCAAATCGAATCAATCTCAATGCACTAGAGAAAATCAATGAAGGTAAGTTAAAAAACCATTCACACCTTTGTCATTCAACTTGATCTCCACCTCATTGGATGAACACCTGTGCTAGAATAAGATATGCAAAAATTAAGATCAGTTTTGGTGCCAAAATAAAAGAGATCAATCGCTCCTAAAAAATGCATGCCTCAAAATTTTGACTCTCTATGTCAAATAGAGAAGGTTGATCCAAAGGTTTTGCTTATGAAATTGAATCAGCTACCAAAATATGAAAAAGAGATATGAGGGACCAAAGGATACACTGCCAACAAACCTATAGCCAACACCATGTTTTCCTCTCTGCTGAAAAAACTCCACTTGAACATGCAGTGGTACTACAATAGGCTACAAACATCTTTTTCTTGCTCCTATGAAAAATAAATTCCACTACCTTCTCCTTTTTGCCACATGCAAGAGGCCGCAAAGTGACCACAAACTTCATACAATCCATGAACAAATGATATGCAATAAAAGTACAAGGCTTCATGCAAGACAATACCAATGAGATGCAGACATCAATTAGCCCACTTATGGCTGAAGTATGACTCATGATTACATATTCAAGACCCAATTATGACATCACCAATTATATAGGCCTACAATATTTCACACATGTGCTTTACATGACAAATTGTTATGCATTCAAAGCACCATGACTCTTTGTCTCCTTTGCATACAAAAACACATGATACATAGATGGTGCAAGGCTTTCCAATGCATTCTCATCACTTCATATAATATGGATCTACTATCAAAATAAATGAGTGAAGGAAAGATAAAAATGATTTAAATCCTTGAAACCCTAATTATCATGCATAGCTCCCCCTACACTCATTATACCTCTAATAATGCAGTTGATCTTGTTGACCTGAAATTGTATGTAGGCTCTCAATCAAACATGTTGTTGGTTCTACTCATCAAATCATAAAGATCCTATATTGTTTAGATTAGCTCCACATGAGATTGTTCTAATATTCTTCTACAATGCTCTTTGTGAAAATGCCAGATAGAGTTGGAATTTAGCTGGGCCTTTCTTCCTTTATTCAGAATCTGAAGAAGAGAGCGTTTTCAATCTCTTATTTTTTAGGTAACTTTTCTTCATTACATATAACGTATTTGCAGTTCTGATTCCTTTTATTATTATCTTTCGAGTGTCTTCTTCTATAATTTTGCATCCCCTTGAAGTGAATATGACTCCATTTCCTTTGTCAATCATTTGACCCGCAATGAGTATGTTTTGCTCTAACCCTTGAACTAGTAAGACATCAACAACTTTTGTAGTTTTGACATCAATGTTGGATATACCTTTTCCTATCACCTTCATTGGTTCATTGTTTCCAAGAATAACCTCATCGCCCTTGGTTTATTAAAAGAAATAAATTTTCTCTTGTCTCCATGCATGTGATGAGAGCTTTCATTATATTTGTATCAATGACCATATTCTTCAAATACACACAATACATGACCACAAGTCACTTGATACTCTTCATTTTTCTTCCATATTCTAGTATGATGATTGTTGATGGTGGCATCTACTTTAGGCCCTTCAATAAATGAATTCTTTTTAATTTGTTTGTCTTGGATAGGTTCTACGTGTTCTCTAAAATGTCTAAAAGAGCTCATCGACTTGATCCTACACTCTTTTTCCACATGTCCAAATTTATTGCATGTATAACACCTTACATGACTAGAGAAAGGGGCAGAAGAATCATAGGACATCTGCGTCATGTTCCTTTAATTTCCATATGATTTTCAAACTATAGTACTTTTGTAGTGGCTACAACCACCCTCCAAAACTTTTCCTTAGCTTCGTTTTGGAGCCTCCCTACCAACCTTCACAGCAGCATGTCTTGCTTCATCAAGTACACAAGCTCCAGTTATTTCCTTGCAAAAAGATAGCCTGTCAATTGTTGAGCTATAAAAATGGTCTCTTTCACCTCTAATTACCTCATATTAGTTGTCAATCCAGGAACATTTTGTTATTTCAAAGAGTGTCTCAGTCTGAGGCTATCATTTTCTAAAGTAATGCTATTAGTACAGTGTTCAAAAATACAAGAGTAAACGGATGCTTGTTTACAGCAAACTACTTCAAAAGATTAAACTACACATTCAGAAAACTAAGCAATTTATCAGTCAAGGGTTCAGTAGCAGTAACTCATCCCTTTTTAAACTGATGGAACTAAGGTAAATCAGAGAACAGATCGTGGATCTGGGAGCCAAGCAGTAAATGTCAGTGCTCACTACAGCCCTGGATCATTCTTCACACCAAAATAACAAAGGACAGGAAATGGAATGGAAGATAAGAAATGGAACAACGAAATAAGAAATAGAACAGCAAATCTGAAATGGAACAGAAAATTT